>JARHVA010004574.1:485000-832500 GCA_037957365.1 Torreya grandis
GCAAGAGACTAGGAACTAAATCATGACCCTAAAATAGGAAGGGCATGGCCATTAATAGTAGAATGCTCAGGAGAAACCTAAATAACATCCTATGGAGTGGGAACACCCTCAAGAGCAGAGGCATGAGGAAGTGCCAAAAGATGTAAGAGTTTGAGTAGCTATAGAGTTGGCATGAGACATGAAAAAGGTATATCCACCCAATTTCAATGGAATTATATTAGAAGATGGAGATGAAGATGGTTGATAGATATGGAGAAATATTTTGAGATTTAAAATTAATTAGATGTCACCAAAGTAGTTTGGGGAGCATATCAACTTGCTGGTGAAATAATAAATTGGTGGGCAAATAATAATATTGAGATGAACCTTGACTTTACCACCACCACTTTAGAAAATTTTGTGACACTATTCATATCATGATGGTTTCCATAGTTTTTCTTTGATCATAAGCTTATATATTTTTAAATTATAAAATAAAGAGACCTATCAATGAATGAATAATAGGATAAATTCACCAATATCCTTAATTATGTACCTTAGTATTAGGCATATGAGAGGTTTAGGAGTAGAAATTTCATCATGGGATTAAAATATCAAATTGGTTATGAAGTATATGTTTATGGAACATCTACCATGGATTAGGTTTTTGAGAAGGTAGTAATGTAGGAATAGAAACTGAAATCTCTTATGCAAGCTAGAGATAAGTTTAAGAAAAAATTTAGAAGTTTTAAAACAAGTTTCAAAAATAAGAACTAGAAGTAGAGGAGTGGAGACCCCAAGATTCAGATCAAGAACTAAAATGCCAATTTTAGCACTAGTTCAGGGAATAGGAAACTTGGTAATGGTTTCAAGGGAGGTTTTAATGGAAACCAATAGTTTGACAAGAAAGTGCTAGCTGGAGGTTGTTTCATTTATAGAGGTGACTATTACGCTCATGAATGTACTTAGGATAAGCAAAATAATAATGGTTATGCTTCTCAATAGGGTACATTTTAGTAGTAGATTCATACAACTATTTCCAATCGTTAATCTGAGTATCAAGCTTCACTCATAGAACTATCATATATTTTGTTTAATCCTCTAGTTTCTATTTTGATTGACATGAGAGCTAAAAAATGTTTCATTGTTCCTAGAATACTTAGTAAATTATCTAAAAAATTTGGAGTTATGGAAAATGCATGGTCAATACAATATGGGAATGAATCAAAAGTCAAATTTGAAAAGTGTTTGTTTAAAGTTTAGACTAGGTTGCCTAAATTAATTATAGTAATGGATCTTTATGATGCACCATTAGGATCATATGATGTGATCATAGGATTCAATTGGCTTGTGAAGCATAAAACTAAGTTTGATTTTTATCTAAACAAGGTTGTATCAAGATGATTTTGGAAATCAGACCCAACTTTAGGGAAAGAAAAGGGAGTTGAAGCTAAGGTAGATTTTTACTATTCAACTCAAGAAATCTCAAAGAGATATCAAGCATTTATCATTAATATAAATGAGATGGAGGAATATAATGAAACATCCATCAAGGATGATCCCTTTTTTAAGAAATTTTAGGACATATTTCCATAAGAATTTCTAGGATTACCACCCAAACACAAGTTTGATTTATCACTTAATATCATACTTGGATCAGAACCATAATCTAAAGCACCATATATGATGACAACCACCAAATTATTTGAGTTAGAAGCTCAACATTAGGAGTTGTTATCGAAAGGATTAATTCAACCAAGTGTGTCACCATGGGGTGCACCAATTGTCTTTGCCAAGAAAAAGGATGGAACTATTTGCCTATGTATTAATTTTAGGATGTTGAACAAGGTGATGATCAAGAAAAAATATCCATTTCCATGCATTGATGATCTCTTTGATTAGATGCAAGGGGAAACAATATGAGTAGGGTATCTATTAATATTTTTGTCCCAAAAATATCATTACATATAACACCCTAAGGGGGACCCCCTATATTTTTTAGGGAAAAACATTAAAGCCTCTAAAAAACCCATCTTCCCTATTTTTCTTATAGAATCTAAAACTTAGGTGCAAATTACACTTGTGAAAATTGCTTCATGGGTTCTGAGTCCTGCAAAGCAACCAAATTCTATTTTGGTAGAAATTAGAACCTGGCGTACACTTTGCACATTTCAAAACATGAAAAATGCACTTCATGCTTTGAATCCCATAAAATAACAAAACCTAAATAAATGATATAACCCAAAACTCACCATGAATTTTGCATGTTTTTTAATGTGCAAAATGCATGACAGGATCTGGATCCTACCATACACCCATCTGATAGAATATAAAATTTGGCATGCACTTTACATGTTTCCACAACATGAAAAGTGAACGATGGGCTCTAGATACCAACAAAACCATAATCCCATTTCCATGGAACCTGGAACCATAGATGCACCTTACATTTTTGGAGGCATGCAAAGTTTATGTTAAGCTATGTGTTTCACCAACCACTTACCAATTAAAAATTCACAAGATAAAAAACCCTGAGTGCACTTTGCACATTACAAATGTGAAAAGTTCCCCATGGGTTTTGCCATTTACTGAACCACATTCCCCATCCATGAAGAGTGGACCTGCTTCAAGTAGGTCCAACCTCTACTAACTACTCATGAAACCACTTCTCATAGAATGTGAAACTTGAAGTGCACATTGCACATTTTCAAATGTGCAAAGTGTACATTGAGTCTTGCTTCTTTCCAAACCAAGTATTTCCACAAAGAGTGGACTTACTTCAAGTAGGTCCAAACTCCACCACCAAATGCCATAACTTATATTAATTTTAGGGTTTTTCAACTATTTAACCAATTATTTTGGGTATTTTATTATCATTTGATATTTTCTAATCATGATTTTAGAGCTCCAGTTACCTACGCCACATAATCTGACCTTGAGCCATGTGTAAATGAACACATATCCAAGTCTACAACTTCTAAACCATATCATATATGGTATTCTCCTTGAGTTTTTTCCATTATTTCCTAAGTTTGAAATGTTTTTTGAGTTTTGTTATCAATTTTTTATAAAAGCTTCAGTATCTTTCATAGATTTTGTTGCTTTACTCTAGGGTTATTGACTATTTTAAGACTTAATACTTCATGTTTGTGTAGTTTTTGTATCATTTATTTACAATCTAGGGTTGAAATCATGTGTCTAGGGTTTTGTGATATAAAATAACTTCAATCTATGAAAATCCCCTTCCTTTTTTTCTCCAAGATTTGACATTCAAAATCAGGTTTTCCAAAGCTAGCTTAATATTCTTAAAGAATATACTTTCTTTCAAATAGAGAATATTACCTACAAAGATTTCCAATCATATTTGTAGAGAGTGGACATGCCTTAAGTACCTTCCACTTCCACTAGAGATCTGACATGCCTCAAGCACCTTTAACCCTGTTGAATTTTAGTACACTATGGAAAGTAGAGCTACCTCAAGAATCTCCCACTTCCATTAGAAATATTAAAACCCTAAAGCACCATGGAAAATGGGCATGCTTCAAGTACCTCCAAGTTCTATTAGAGAGTACAAGTGCTTCAGACACCTATAGATCTTGCCAAATTTCATAGTTGGTTTCTCATAAGCAATAACTTTAGTTTTTATGCCTCCCAAGGAAATGAAGTTCAAATCTAAGGAACCTATAGTGAAGTCCTATTTAGAGTCCAATATGGTAGAAATACAAGATACAAATTTAGGTTAGATAGACCTAAGATATTTTTGGGATAGGATAGGTGCATATTTCAAAAGTGATTAGATCCAGAGTATCTATGATTCTAGTTTACCATAAAATATAGCCTTCCCTCTATCTAATTAAATCCCTAAGTTAATCCTTAAAATTTAAAAACATTACAAACCTAATAGAAGACAAGTCTATAGTGAGTAAGGGGAGAAGGTTTTAGATATTGACCCTGACTTCATTAGCTCTATGTTTTCCATCCCTAAATTTGAGAGTTATTGGGGTATAACTCTACATACATCTATACAATTTTGTGAGGAGAAAAAGTATGGATGTCAAAAGATAATTAACAATCAATGGCTCAAGACTCCCAAGCATCCTTCCACTAGATTACCTAAGACTATATATAAATTTAATTTCATAGAAGAGGTAGGAGATATTATAACACTGCTACACAAAGTCACTAGCAATCCTGATGTGAAGTATTGTCAAGAATGGATGTACCAATATATTTGGACCATCACAAAACATAAACAATACATACATTGGGCCCAATTGATAAGTGATTCCCTCCACAACTAGTTGATAGAGGTGCAAACAATAAATAGGCTTTATATGAAATCATATATTATTTATATCTTAGCCAAAAGAAGATTATTCCTAGGCCTTAATATAGTTCTTGAGGAAATAACCAGAGTTTATAACTACTACCTTAATCTCACACTACAAGCTAGTAGAGATCATTTTAAGAGAGTCAATGATGATTTCATTTATACCATCATTATCATGTTTGATTAGGAGCTTAGGAAAATAAAGTTCTCCCAAGTATAAAAATATGAGATCACCAAATGGGGTTCCTAATTCATATAGTTCCCCACCTACTCCTACATTAGGGTAACCATATTCATTGGTTGTCCCCAAATACCTCATAGTATGTGAGTGATAGATGGACATTATTGGAGTTGGCCAGGAAACTCATGGAGAGACAAAAACTCCTTTTAGATAGGAACAAGGTAGGGATACATTTCTCAATTTATATTGGTTGTTACACATGCCAATCCCTCTTAGAGGATAGAGGTGTAGAGGAGGAGATACTCCAAGTAACACTGATGACTCTGGAGTCTAGACCTTATTTTGATCCATATGGTAAGGTTACTACTACATTAGAACTAGAAACATATGAACACATGCCTTATGAAGATTTTTGTGAAGATTATGATGACGAAGAGATGGTTAGGATGAGGGACTTGTTAGCCATTTTTGTCCCACATAGAAAATTCTTGTATGATTTGATGAAGCATGTAGAAAGCATAAGTAGGTAGTTTATTGAAGCCAGATCTCATACACATAGAAGAGTCAGAGAAAATGGTAAAAAAGGATTGTTCAATTTTTTGCCAAGATCATATGCACCAAATCCTAGGTCCTTCACCAAAGCACAAATGGATTTATGTGTGTGAAAAGTTGGCTTTTCAATTAGTTTTCACTAATTTTCCCATACTTAGCTTAAAAATCTCAACCATCACTAGGATGTCACATGGAACAAATACAGATCAGTTAGTTTTGACCTTTAATATCCTCACCTAGAAAGCTTTTGGGACTAGTGGATATAATGTGTTTTTCCTTCTTGACCTTAGTAACATCTCCTAAAATTTTGAGGCTTCCAATACTTTTGTGCTTTAAGTTATCAAACCTTAAAAATGGACCTACAATGTGAGATGTTCACACCAATGTCAAATTTAATGATGAAATAAGATAGTCATACTAATCTTAAATTATATGATCATGTAACCATCAATGAAAATCACATGAGTGTCATTTAATGGGAGCAAAAAAATCAAATTTAAGACTATGAACTAGCCATTAGTTTTCAAATAATGGGTCTTGGTAGATCAATGGTCTATATTGCATCATACATTTGGATCTAATGGTGAACATTATTCAAAGAGTCAACAAATCTCAAGGGCAAATATATGAATGATAATTGACATGATCTATAAGCCTTCATAAAAATGAAAAATGATAGAGTGAGTTGAGTCAACTTATCAAAGAGCTGAGTCCGTTTTTGATGACTAATTAGATTAAAGGTAGGCCCAAGATTCTTGATGAGAGTTGGATATCTATTTTTGACCATAAAACACAAGGTTCTATAGGGTCTTCTAATGCCATTATAACTTGTTCAAATTCCATAGAATGGCCTAGGTAATATAGTGAGATGTAAGGAACACTTATTGATCACCATTAAGGTTAGAATATGGACCCCTAGTTCATATTTTTGCTCAAGTAGATTTGTTCCTATAGTAGTGTTTGCTGTTTTCAAGAGGATCCATGTATGCACATATAGGTTGGGTCTTTATAGATAATGGATGGGTCTTTTGGAATTGTTATAATGGAAATTTTCTATATTTTCTATAGGTTTGTACTGATATGGAAACTATAGGAAAACCAATAGAATCAAATTGGTTTTCCACCTATAAATAGACCTATGATCTAAGCATGAAGATAAAGCAAACGTGAAATTAATGGAAAGGATATTCAATCTTCAGCATGGCCATTATCTCAATAAGTAGTCACCTAAAAGGCACTAAATCACATTTCAGTCAGGGCCATGATCATAAATTTTTTTCTTTAAGTAAGAGTTGGCTTGAGGTATCAAAGAAAAGATCTAGTATTGGGAACCATTACTAGAAGCATTTAATGCATCCTTAAGGCCTTTGGGGACCTTATTAATCAACAAGCCATATATAGTGTTTTGATTGATCAAAAGGTTGTGATGTTCCATTGGCTAAGGAGTAAAAGGTAGTAGTTTAGGTTCTTTTAATGACCTAAGATAGGTGTTCTTTTTTTGATAGCATGCTTTCCCATTATTTCTTGGGCTCTCCCTCCTTTTATATATCTTGGTCTCTTTCCCATTTTAGGGGTTCTTAACTTTTAGAAATTTTAGCATTTTCTTTTTAATACAAGGATACTCATCGAGACTCTTACAAAAGTGTGCTCATTTGATAAGGTTAAAACCTATCAAAATGTTATAATAATTACTTTTTTAAGTAATAGGATCAACTCTTTGTCTATCTCTTATCTTTAATCAATTCTTAGTATCTCTTATAGTTTGTTGTCCTTCTACTTGCCTCCTTGAAGATGTGCTCAAAATAATTTTCATTTTTGGATTAGTGTCCTATTTAGGACCTCTTATATGAAATATTTATGCAATTGGCATATTTATGATATTGAGTAAGTCATAGTTATCTTTTGATGATCCAGTGTGTATTTAAACTTATGTGAGTGTTTATTCTAATTTTGGTGCATCAACCTATTAAATTTATTACAAGCTCTTACTCTCTTTTTAATCCTTTTCCCATGAAGCATTAGGCTTAATTTTAGTCTTAGGTGAGCATCAAGAAGAAGCCAACCTTCTTTGGAGGTTCAACCCCAACATAGGTGACCAATAGCCTGGGGGTGTCCCAATTTTATAGCTCAGTTGTAGAGAGCCTAAATAGCCCTCTATAAAGGTGTGAATTATGCCTATAATAGTTTTTGGCATGCTTGATGGGACAAAATTGTTTCAAAAGGAAGATTGATTAAATTTGATGTTGATTTGATCAAATTTATAGCAATTAAGCTCTAAACAATATCATCTAGTGACTCTAAAAGGAAGAATCAATTTTCTATTGTATAACAATATCTCTATCTCATTCCAAAGGTGACAACATGGTTAGCTTCAAGAGGTATTCCTTTTCATTTTGTTTAACTACCTTTAAATTCAATAAAGAGATTAAGTTTTGTCAATACTCATCCATATCATGGAAAATTTTATCCTAGGGAATTTCCAAGGCCTATACATATAAGAGGACCCTTATTAACCCCTTACATAACTATGGTAGTCCCTAGAGATTTTGCATATTTTAATGGTTAAATCCCTTTATCCCTCATTCTCTATGATCCTATTCAAATTGTATCCCTCAAAAGTGTTCCCTATTACACTAGAGACCAAGCTATAACACCCTTTGAACACCTCATGGAAATAAAAAACTTTTGTAATATACATAATGTCATAGATGAGAATATAGCTATTAGACTGCTAGCTACCTCTTTCAAAGGAATGTCCCTAGATTGGTATAGATGACTCACTACAAATTATATTCATACATGGGACCAATTATGGGAAGCCTTGTGTAAAATATTTGAGGACAAAAGTGACTATTTCTCACTTCCATAACAACTAACTATAATTAAAAAATCTCCTCATGAAGTCATGCAAGACTTTAACACAAGGTTCCAAAAAACATAGGATAGAATCCTAGTCATAGTTAGACCAAACCCAAACTTTTATTTCCTATACTATTTAAAGGATTTAAATAGTGACATAGTGGTGATGATCTAATCTATGGGATAAAATATACTTCCAAGTGCATATGAGGTGACCATTAAGGTAGAAAATTTTTTAGTTTAATATGGAAAACTTACACCTAGACCATTGATGCCCTTATTTCCTGAGATCATACCATCTCCAATTTATATTAATCCATTGGATATCATTCTCCCTACACAAAAACCTATAGCAATCCTTTCATAAAATTAAGAGAAATCTTCTACTAGTGGATCTAGTGATTCACTAAAACAAAAGAACTTTCATGAGCTCAAGAACATGTTTCAGTCTTTGGGGAATGAGCTAGTAAATGCAAAAGGAAATAGGCCTTCAACATGCCTTATAAAATTTAATATTAGCCTCAATAGTAGGATTTTAAAGAAAAAATAACCCTATATAAGGGAAACTACTATGGTCAAGGTCAAAACTAGGGACAAGGACAACATAACTATAATAGGCAATGTAACACCAACCCTACTATTGCTAGTACTCCAAAATATTTGGTCCCAGTTTAAATTAATGTGGCCCAAGAAGTAGAGGGTACCATGCCTTGGAAATAATCCTTTAGTCAACATCTGGTCCCAAATATTGACCTTAGCTAAGCCTTTAATGATAAATGGCAGCAAGATACTAACTTTAGGTACAACCAAGCTCTCATGGCCCAAAATGCAAATGTGTCTATGATTATTACACCAAAATAACCTATATAAGGTCAAAGGTCTAATTAGGGACCAAAGAAACTAGATGATATAATGATGAACTATAAATAAGGGGAGTGTTACGTAGCCAACCAATAGGATAGTTCCAACTAGACCTATGGTCTAGTAGCAACAAACACAAGATTTAAAAGAAGGAATATGGATGGTAACTAGGAAGAAGTCAAAGAGATTCCAACCATTAATCCTTCACTAACAATGCCTAAGGAACCTATTATCACTCTAAAGGTTCTAATACCTCTAAAATATCAAAGCTAAAGGAATATTTTTGTTCCTTAGGGCTCTCAAGTTCAAAAAACAATAGTGGTGGCTCCCAAAGCATAAGCAAAGGTTGGTTCACCCATCAACATTATTTAACAAATGAAAAATTCAAATGTGAGTATACCCATATGGGATATGCTCTTTATTCCTAGTTAGGTAGACATTATTTAGGAGAGTTTGTCTAAAGTGAATGTTACAAATGTTGTAGATAGGCCATCAATAAAGGTGAATGAAGTTCTCACCAATACATCCAAAGGGATAGATGAAGGGTAATAAAGTAAAATAATCAATCCTCCTCCTTTATATATTTTTATATCCCAAGATGTATTGGTCTTAGATGTGCCTCCTTGATTTGTACTATGCTTATCCATAGAATTCATAGCAAAGATAGGGGAATATCTTGAAGTAGACTAGTCCTATATGGCTTTCAATATCAAGTATGAGACCAAGGTGTCAATTAAGGCTAGCGCATTGCATAATTCCATATAGAAATCTATGAGTTAGATACTATCAAAATCAATTTCACCATCAATGATGAGGATGAATATACAATGGGGTAGGATTTGAACCCTCATCTAGAAGAGTTATCAGACATGTTCCTAGATGAGTTATGGAATGATAACTAGTTGGTGGACCCCTTAGAAGGTGTTTAAGAAAGAGACTTGGGTGTTTTATATCTACATGAATAAGACCAGTCAATGTCATCCATCATAAGGCATCAAGAAGATCCTAGTGGTCTATGGAAGTTATTTTTTGATGGATCAATGAGAAAACATAGGGTGGGTGCATAAGCCATGTTAATTTCCCCTTCAAATGATAAGTAATTCTCTTCATACAAATTCTAATTTATATGCTCTTGTAATGCATTATAATATGAGGGTCTCATATATGGCCTTTAATAGGCCGATAAAGAAAGATCAAGCATTTGAAGTCTATGGGGATAGTCAATTGGTTATGTACCAGGTCATAGGATAGAATGCCACTAAGAACCCTTTAATGGTATCCTAAAAACATAGGGTGTGGGACCTCATTGAGAACTTTGAGACTTTTAACATCTAATCAGTGTTGAGAGGCCAAAACCAACATGCTAATAGGTTAGCAATTATGGGGGCTCATTTTGACATCCCTAATGAACCTAAAAGAACAAAGTTTTAACCACACATCAAAGTGGTAATAAGACCATCAGTGATAAACAATGAATCTCACTAGTAGGTATTTGAAAATGACAAACATATCACATATTTATTGTATTAAGATGCAAAAATTTCCTCCCTCAATCAAGAAAATTTGTAGCACTAGTATGGGGATAAGATTGTCTAATTAAGGTCAAATAAGATTCCTAAATGGATAGTCACCCTATAATGCCTCTTTCATGAAGGGGGGCATATGAGGAAGGATAAAGAAATGATGTCAACTAATGATAAGAACTATGAAAGGTTTCTTATCTTTGAGGATAAGCTTATCAAGCTTGGAAAGGTAAATACTAAAGCTAAAAGGAATGCTTTCATAAAGCTCTATAAGGAATGTGCAGACATCTTTGATTGGAAATATAGTGACCTAAAGGACTTTGATCTTAATATAGCCTAACACATAATAGAGCTAGAGGTTGATGCCAAGTGTGTTAGGTATAAGTAGAGGCCCATTAATCCCAAGATTGAAGAGTTCATGAGGAAGGACCTCACCAAGTTTATGGATTACAAAATCATCTTCCATATCAAACACTCCTCATGTGTAGCTAATCTAATACCTATTATAAAGAAGAGTAGGGAGATAAAACTATGTGTGGACTTTAGAGATATTAATATGATCTCTTTGAAGGACCATCACCCTCTACCATTCATGTAGAAACTCCTATAATTAGTTTCTAGTTCAGAAAATTTCTCTTTCCTAGATGGATACTCAAGTTATAACCAAGTGCTAGTGAGAGAAGAGGACTAGTACAAGACCACCTTCACCACCAAGAGGGGGAATTTTGATTATCAAAATATTCCATTTAGATTTTATAATGTTGGGGAAACCTTTCAAAGTTAAATAGACATGTCTTTCCAAGGATTTTTAAATTAAATGGTGCTGGTCTACTTGGATGATATTACAGTCTTTTCCAAGAATGTTAGTGATCACATAGACCATTTGAGGTTAGTTTTCCAAAGATGTAGAGACTATGGGATATATTTAAACCCTAAAAAATGTGTGTTATTTTTTTATGAGGTAAAATTAATGGGTCATATTATTTTAAAATAAAAATTATCTATTAACCCAAAAAGAGTAAGCACTATCTTAGCCTTATCCTTGCCAAAGCATAGAAAGGGGATACATATCTTCCTTGGGAAGATTAAATTTGTGAGAAGGTTCATACCTAATTTTGAAAATTTGGTTAAGCCTATCACTAATATATTGAATAAAATTTAAGTGTTTTCTTGGTCTGATGAAGGCAAGCCAACTTTTGAAGCCATCAAGTAGGTCATTGCCTAAGCACACTCACTTCTAAATATTTATTTCTATAAATATTTTATCTTGTACACCTTTGGTAACATTTACCACATATTAGGTATGCTGATGAAAAAGAATAATGAAGCAATAGAGTAATTAATTTCCTTTTTTAGTCAAGGGATGGAAGGATATGAGGTGACGTACACTTTAATTGAGAAACAAGTTCTTGTAGCCTTGAGAATCCTCAAGAAATCTAGGTCCATGCTCTCCAATAATATGATCCATCTTATGGTGTCTCATCCTGGAGTTAGGGATTTCCTCCTTAACAAATATTCAAGTGAGAAGAGAGTAGGATACATCACAAAGGTCATGGAATATGATGTAAAAATCAAGGTCACTAAGTTAGTCAGGGGAAAGGGCTTATGTGAGCACATGGTGAATGACCTTCAAAAGGATAATGAATATATTTTGGTGACCCAAGACAAATCACAAGTAGGTGCACTCCCACCTTAAAAGAACTAGCTTCAAGAGATGGCTCACTTCTTGGCAACAAGAGAATGCCCCCAAGGTTTGGATAGAGCCAAAATAAGGTATTTCAAGATTTAATCTATAATTTATGTATTAATTAATAGTGTCTTTTTTATAAATGACCTTAATGGGGTACTCCTTAGATTCATAGATGATGACTAGGTAACCAAACTCTTAGATCAGTTCTATGATGGACCTACTAGAGGCTATTTTGCTCCCAAAACCACTGTAGCAAAAGTAATGAGGGATAGTTATTACTAGCCCAACCTTTTCAAAGATGCTCATGTTTGGGTTAGAAAATTCCATAAGTGTGACCTCTTTATAGGAAAGCAAAAACTAGTAGCTCTTCCACTCAATCCTATTCAAGTGGAACAACCCTTCATGCAATGGGGGTTAGAATTCATAAGGATAATTAATCCACCATCAAGTGTAGGGAATATTGGGTGCTCACTACAATTTACTACTTTACTAGGTGGATAGAAGCCATTACTTTGATGGAAGCTAGTGAGGCTATAGTCACCATAATTTTTGATGATGGATTACCATTCCTTAGTATAAATACAAGTTAATGGGCTCTCAAGCTAGGTATCTACCTCAACACTTTTTCCAATTATTATCCTTAAATAAATGGACTGGAAAAGTCCACAAACAAGAATTTGTTGAGAATCATTAGGAGGACCATGGAATAAAATCAAAGAACATGGCACACCAAGCTAAAGACAACATTATGGGTTGATAGTGTGACTCCTAAAACTACCATTGGTAATTCTCCATATGTTCTTGTGTATGAAAGGAAATCCAAATTATGTATCTCTATTGAGATTTCTACATTAGAGTTAGCCCATCAACATGAGTTGATGGAGGATGATCCCATGAATGTGAGGATGGTAGAACTCATGAAGCTAGAATAAACTAGAGACCTTGCTATGAAAACTCTAGAATCACATCAAGCTCAGGTTAAGAAGGCTTTTGAAAAAAGAGATATGATAAGGAGTTTTGAGGAAGAGGATTTAGTTCTCAAATGGGATTTGAATAAGGCCAAAACAAGAAACCACACCAAGTTTTATATCTTGTGGAGTGGTCCTTATTTGATCCATGGATGTAAAAGCATAATGATTTTTAGCTTGCCCAACTGAATGGAGAGGTATTATCCATCCCAATTAATGGCATTCATTTAAAGCCTTGTTATTGAATAACATTAGCTCTGATGTAATGTATTATACATGATAGAGTAGCTTTTGTTTTCCTCTAGGTGCCTTATACAATTTTTTTTTCTATTCTATTATTTTATTTTCCAAAGTGCCTCAAGCATTTTGTTGTATTTTGTTTATTTTGATCCTTATTGTTTCAAAAGTGAGGTTCAACTCAATTACAAAAGTTAATGACTCCATACCCAGTGGACTAGATAAGACAATGGTTTAGGTCCTCAAAGCATAGTAGGAATGATTCCCTACAAGTCACCAAAGATGTTGGCCATTTTTGGCCCATGAAAAATTCTTGTATGATTTGATAAAGCATGTAGAAAACACAAGTAGGTAGTTTACTGAAGCATGCAAAAGAGTCAGAGAAAATGGTAAAATGGGTTTATTTAATTTTGTGCAAATATCATATGCACCAAATCCTAGGTCCTCCACCAAAGTTTAATATAAGTTATGCATGTGAAAATTTGGCTCTTCAGTCAATTTTCACTAAGTTTCACATACTAGACAAAAAATCTTGGCCATTGCCAAAATGTCACATGGAATAGATATGGATAATTCAGCTTGGACCTTAAATATATTCACCTAAAAATCTTTTAAGACCAATGGATCAAATGGGTTTGTCCTTCATGACCTTATGAGCATCTCCTAAAAGTTTGAGGCTTCCAGGACTGTTGCTCTTCAACTTATGAGCCTTTGAAAATGGACCTATAATTTGAAACATTTGTGCCAATGTCAAATTTTAAGACAAAATAAAATATCCCTACTAAGCTTAAATTTGATGGTCTCATAATTTTCAATGATGGTCACACGAGTATCATTTAATGGGAGTGAATATGTCAACTTTAAGACTATGAAATAGCCATTAGTTTTCAAATAATATGTCTTAAGAAATCAATGGTCTACATTATGTCATACGTTTGGATCTAATAGTGAACACTGGTTAAATAGTCAGTAAAGCTAAAGGGAAAATAAATGTGTGAAAAATTTTAAAGATGCATTCACCTAGTAAGATATTAATGATCTATGGGCCTTCATACAAATTAAAATCAACAAAGTGAGTTGAGTCAACTTTTCAAAGAGTCAAGTTAGTTTTTGATGACCAATTAGATTAAAGATAGGCCTAAGATTCTTGATGAGAGTTGGAAATATATTTTTGACCATATAAAAGGTTCTATATGGTGTTATAATGCCATTATAATTGGTTCAAATGTCATAGAATGGCCCAGGTAATGTAGTGGGATGCAAGGAACACATATGGATCACCATTAAGGTTAAAATATAGACCCCTAGTTTGTATTTTTGATCATGTAGAGTTTTTATTATAATGGTGTTTGATGTTATTAGGAGGATCCATGTATGCACATATAGGTTGGGTCCTTATAGAGAAAGGATGGGTTTTTAGACCTGTTATAATAGAAAAGTGCTATAAGTTTTGTATTGATATGGAAACTATAGGAAAACTAATAGTCTCAAATTAGTTTTCCACCTATAAATAGATCTATGATCTAAGCATGAATATAAAGCAAAGGTGTAACTAATGTAAAGGATATTCAATATTTATCATGGCTATTATCTCAATAATTAGCCACTTAAAAGGCACTAAATCACATTTTAGTTAGGGCCATGATCATAAAGTTTTATCTTCAAGTAGTTGGCATGAAGTATCAAATAAAATATCTAGTATCAATAACTATGGCTAAGAGACTTTAATGAGTCCTCGAGGCCTTTGTGGACCTTCTCACTTAACAAGCCATAAATAATGTTCTAATTGATCAAAAGGGTAGAAATGTTCTATTGGCTAAGGAGAAAAAGGTGGTAGCTTAGGTTCTTTCAATGACCTAGGATAAGTGTTTGTTTTTTGATAGCATGCTCCCCATTATTTCTAAGGCTCTCCCTCTTATATATCTTGGCCTCTTTCCCATTATAGGGGTTCTCATCTGTTGGAAATTTTATCATTTTCTTTTTGAGACAAGGATAATCATCGAGAATCTTATAAAAGTGCACTCATTTGATAAGGTTAAACCTTGTCAAAATATTGTAAGAATTACCTTTTGAAGAAAAGGATCAAATCTTTACCTATATCTTCTATTTAATCACTGCTTAGTATGCTTGTGTATGGTAAATTCATGAAGGATATTCTTCCTAGTTTTCTATCCTTTTAATTGCTTCTTTAAAGATGTGCTCAAGCTAATTTATAGGTATGGACTAGTGTTTTATTTAGGACATATTCTATGAAATATTTATGTAATTGGTGAGTTTGTGATATTGATTAAGTCATAGTTATCTTTTGTTGATCCATTGTGGGTTTAAACTTATGTGAGTGTCTATTTTAATTTTGGTGCGTCACCCTGTTAACTTTCTTAGGAGCTCTTACTCTCTTTTTAACCCTTTTCTCATGAATAATTAGGCTTGATTTTAGTCTTAGGTTAGCATCAAGAGGAAGCTATCCTTCTCTAAAGGTTTAAACCTAACATAGGTGACCCATAGCTTGGGGTTTTACCAATTTTATAGCTCAATTAGAGATAGCCAAAAGAACCCTTTCCAAGGGTGAAAATTGAGCCTATAACAAGACTATTCTAGTATGCCCCTATAAAAAATAAAAGACTACGATTTGGCACTAGTACCTGATGACCTGGTGGATGATGATAGAAGGGTATACCTAATATACCTTAAAAAAATCATTGATAGACCTTTACCTCTAGTGAGGTGGTTAGTTCATGAATCTTTCTCTCTATTTGATAGAACAACCTCTATAATCAATAAAATAATCAATTGGATAAGAAGCAAAGGTGTGTATATTACAAGGGAGATAATAGGGGTTAAGGATAATCTCTTGCAACTTAAAGAAGGAGGTATCACTCCTTCAAAAGAGGGCCCCAGTGAATCATTAGAGAAACTTGTGAAGAAAAAGAAGAAGACAAAGGAAAGAAAAGGAGAATCAAGTAGACAAGGAAGAGTTACATATGAACCAATTAATATTTTAGTAGAAGACACAATAGTAATATCATAAGAATCTATAGTTTCAAATCTCATAGCCTTGACTCCTATTTCCACTACTTCCCCTTCTCCTACCCATATTGTATAAGAGGTTTCAACACCTTTACCAGCTATCTCCACTCCTTAAAAATATCAGTTCCCCATTATTCCACAAGTTTTAGCACCTCTACCTCCAGTGTCAACCCCTCCACTTTTATCCACTTCACCTACCATTCCACCCACATCAATAATCCAAGTGTAATCAGATCAAAGAAGTCAAGTGGACGCTCAAAGTCCCTCTACAATAGATGCTCAAGTTTCTACTCCACTTTCCCTTCCTCCCATTTCACCTTCCCATTTGATCCACTCCTACTTTCCATTCCATTTATAATTCCTTCCATTTCATCACCATTAATTCCTAACACCACCCAATAGTACATTACCATGGAATTAATCATCTTGACTATAGTTTTATAGGCCACCCCAATCTCTAGGATAAGTACTATTTCCCCTTCATCACAAACCACTATTTGCACATCACCAACCTTGAGTGGTCCTTTCATACTTAATTGATAGATTTAGTGCTTTGGCTTCCACCCTTACACCATTTACCAAATTCATGACCCTTATGCCCATTCTATCCTCCACTCCCCTAATAAGCATAACTACTTCTATTTCCTCCACTCTTCCCATTTCTACTATTTCAACTATACCATCAGTAGAGGTTAGAACAACCCAGATACTTGGTGTAAATATTTATTTATAAACCATTGATAAGAGTGGATCTTCATAGGCACCTCCTAAGAAACCAATGGTATCATCTTCCTGTGAGTCCCTAATGGTTATAGTGTCCACTAATGTATCTACATCAGCTATAGATTCTTTGGTGATAATGTCAGATCAACAAAAGGCTTCCCCTAATTGGTTAGCACAATCAGTGAGTAAGAAGAGGAAAATAATGATTGATCCCAACACTTTAGACTTCAACATGTCAAAATTAAAAAATAAATCAAAACCCATTCCCATGACTCTATCAAGGATGTTCAATGATGATAAAGGAGAGAGATATGTTGAGATTGTAGTTCCCCTACTAGACAAATCAAAGGAGGATCTTGTGGTGAAAGATTATCAAGTTTATCATATACAAATTGGTCAAGAAATAAGAGAGGGACTCAATCATGATGTGTAGACATGTATCAAATCTCTCTTCTAGAGAATTGATCATGATAAATCCACCAAAGATGAGCTAAAAAAAAAGGTAGATCAATTGATAAAAGCACTAAACTAGTTCATAATGCCTAGTGAAACATCACAACAACCATAGGCACTGTAGCCAATTAGTATAGATAAAGATAAAATTAATTCTATTTGAGAGATTGCTCACATGGGAAGGGCTATGAAGGAATGGTTTGGAGAACTGATCACTAAACGAAATAAGGTTCTTACAGCAATGATGGAACATTATGGAATCATCATAAAGACAAAAGAAATTTTGGAGGAGATCAATAGCTATGAAGGAGAAATTTAGACCTTAGACATGTATTATCCTAAATTGATAGTCATATAATAAATTGAGATGAATACCCTCATTTTTGAGAATATATTGAAGAGTGATGTTGAGCATGAGGAACTACATAAGGCTGCTCAATTTTGAATAAGAATACTAATAGAATTTGTTTAGTGAGCCAAGGAGGCTCATGATAAGGTAATTGATGTATTATATGAGATTGAAGGCATGATGAATTTAATGTCATGCCAACTAGTAAATGATGCAAATAATCTCCTTTAGATAAAGTAGGTCCAAAATAAATTCAAAGTAATAATTGAGAAAGAATCTATGAAAAACATATTCTTTGTCCCAAGTTTCATCAATAGGTTCATTAGGTATGAGAAAGCAATTGATAAGATGAGGATTGAAATGTAGGGCTTAATAACCTTTAGAAGAGAATTGTTTGATTTCTTATGGGTCATATGCAAAGTGAATTCAAGATATTTTCAAATCCTTTGATGCATATATAGAGATGTTGAAGGCTGAAAAGGACAAGAAAGTTGAGGAAGTTTTGAAAATTGATTGATTTTCCCTCTCTTTTAAATGTTTTCAAATATTATATTTGTAATTTCATTTCAAGACATTAAAAATTGTAATTAAAAAGGTACAAATATATTTTTATAACTCTTTTTTAGAAAGAGAAAGACATATTTTTTACACTTTATTTTTTGATAATGTGAAAGTTGCAAAAAACACAAGTGCAAATTGCACTTTCCATTTTGATAGATGTAAATTGTTAAAAAGGTACAAAATCATGAAGTGTAAATTTCATGGTTCATTTTATAAAAAGTGATAAAGACTTAGACATTTTTAAAAGTCTCACTTAAATTATTTCACACTAGGGTTTTGCATGAAAAGAAAATTGGAATTATTTTCAATGTTATCTTTTATTGTGAAAGGTCCAATTCTATTTGGGTGCCTCTTTTTTCATGAAGAGATTTTCAGCCACTATCATATGAGAAAGCATTTCATTGAGATTTTTAGTTCCATCCATGCCATACCATGCCATGTTATGCCTAGGATCATGCCCATCTCATGCATCTCATGTTCTAACCATTCCAAAAGTCCAAAAAATGCTAGAAATAGAAGAGGTCACCTCTCTTGCATGAGGGTTTTAGATTTGCATGACTTTCTACACTGGGCATTTGAGTTTCAAATACTACATGTATTATATGACATATTTTTTATAAAAATGGGTATACCCTATGGCCCAATCTATCTTTTTTTTACTAGTTATATTTTATACATTTTGAATGTATTTACTACAAGTTGTAACCCTTGGAGAGAAATAAAGTTGAAGATTTACCTTTTTTGTCTTAAGAGATCTCTATATGTGTGTAAGTTATTTGATCAATTATGTAATATTTTTATTGTTATTTAATTTTCAATAAATTCATCTGTGGTATTTTACCTTCTTGAAAATATTGTTTGAAATAGATATACTTTTGTCTTTTGTGAAAAATACCTAAAATGCTACTTCTAATCTCCATTTGTATGAGTCCATGCTAAAATAAATTCAACCTCTTTTATTATCTATTATGTTTATCAAATAAAGAATTAAAATCCACTATAAAATATTTGGTGCAATCACCATATTTTTAGTTTTCTACAAATTTCAATTCTTCAACCCTTTCCCCCATCAAAATCCTAGTTTAGGATTCAAAAGCACTAAAGAGTGAGATTTCTATAAAGCTAGTATTTTATTAGTTTGTATTATATTTAGTGAAAGGAATTTGGCCTTATCTATAGATTAACCTCAAATTCTCAAGGCCCCACAACTTTCAATGTTTTTCCATTGTGTCATTAGGCAATTGCATAATAAGCTATACTATAAAGACAAGTGCAATCCTATGTGATAACCTTTTTTGGCATGCTCAATGGGAACCAAAAATTACATAGATATTAGTGATATTATAAGAAATAATCATATGAGTTTCATGAAAATATCAAAGTACCTAATGACTCCACTGGCTTATAGACTCATAATTTCAACGTGATGTATGCTAAGAAAATAAACAAGATCATCTACTAAAGGTACGAGGATTGATTTTTTAGAATTGTCATTTCCATCTAAAAAGAGATCAAAAATAGTCACCCCTCAGCTTAAGGTATATATTACCATTTTATTTCCATCCCCTTTGGTAATTCCTATCAGTGTTATACCTCTCATAATGTCTAGAAATCATAATTTCATAGCTTTCAATACATGTAGTCCACTCATTTTAGCCCATCATGATGATATACTAGTCTTGGCCTTAAAAATCCTACCATATTTTACTATTGAAACCTCTATCTCTACTTTAGAACACATACAAGATATTGTTGACTTATGTTCAATCCATAACATGGTCCAATATAATGTTGCAATCAGAATTTAGTCTCCTCTTTCAATGGAAAATATTTACAATGGTATTAAGGCCTTTCTCCCACCTCAATCTGAGTTTGGGATGATTTAGGAACTACAATGTGCACCCATTTTGAGGATAAGAATGACCACATTTCCTTGGTTGAATAATTAACTACTATTCAATGAGATCCTCATGAGCAAATGATTGACTTTAATTACCATTTATACAAGACTTGGAATAGAGTCCCAGGCTTGGTTAAATGCATTGTAAATAATGCTTTCTTATATTACCTAAAATTCCTCAATAGTGATATAGCTATAATGATTCAGTTAATGGGTGGCACCAAACTTCTTGTAGCTTACAATATTGTAATAAGGGCAAAAAATTATTTATTCCAAGCCAAGAAAATCACACCAAGGCCACTAATGCCTTTATTTCCAAAAATAACTCCTATTCCCCCACCTAAACTTGTTCTAATTCCCACTACAAGCAAGGCACCTGCTTTTAATCCTACACCTTTAGATGATCTATATGAGGTAAAGTCATTACTTAAGAGCTTTGGAAATGAGTTAATGGAAATGTATAGGTAGCAAGCCTAAAAATACAAACCTTTTCAACCATTTAACCCTACATACCAATTGAATATATAGCCATACCAGGGAGATAAGCATATATATAAAGGAAATAACTAATAACAATGATATAATTCATAGCCAAGACCTCCAAACATCCATGCTTTACTAGCACTAGGGGTTTCTAAAGTCATTGTCCCTATTCAAAATAATTTGGCTCAAGAGTATGAGTGGTTTTATCCTTACAATCAGCCCCATAATCAAAACACTTGCCCCAATGGTGTAATCAGTCAAGCCTTAATGGTGCAAGGCATAGCAAGAATGCAAGAAAAATAAGAAGAATCTACTTCCCAACAAGAAGACACATAAGAACCTTCACAAAGTGAAGCAGATATTCTAAATTGGTAGGAAGATGAATTTAGTGGGATAAGCCAAGATGAAGATTTTTTTAATAGTGGAGGTCTTGTATTAGATAATACACATTCCAAGAAAAGAGCAATAGAAGCTGATCATCCCCCCAAGGTAGAGCAATTTTCAACTTCTAAAGTTGTAACATAACTAACAAAGAGAAACACAATGTAAAGGCCACCCTTTGTACCTAAAAATTAACTCAAAGCAAAGGTGTCCACTCCAAATCTTAAAAAAGATTATGCAACCCCTATAAAATCACTATTAAAGGTTGTTAATATCCATTTTAGCATAGTTTATCAAATGAATAAGACTAATATGAATGTCACTATGTGGGAAGCACTATCTATACCATCACAAAGGGACTTACTATAGGAGTCTCTAAAGAATTTCTAGATATCAAAAATGGCTCCAACCAAGGGGCCTACAGTGTAATAAATATATGTCAAACTCAATCTAATAATAAAATAGACAAAAAATGTAAGCCTCCCCCTTTGATCTTTCACTTATAATAGGGAATCATCTGGTACATATTTTCATGGTAGATTTAGGAGCTAGTAGTTTAGTAATTCCTAAGAAAATATCTAATGCTTTGGGAATAAAATACACACTTATTAATAAGGGAGTAGTGTAACTAGATGGGACTATTGTTCAAATAGTAGGAATCATAAAGGGACTAAACCTAACTATTCACAGTTACTTAATCCTATCATTTACACAAGACATTTTAGTCATAAACCTCCCCCCTAATTTACTATTTGTCTTTCAATATATTTCAACACAAAGATGGGAGGGTATTTATCTATACATTAGTCTCATTAGCTACTTAGAATGAGATATATAACTAGAATAATAATAAGAGATGAGCCAATTAAAAAAGATAAAATAGAACCACATAATCTTATTCCTCTTATAGAAGTTAAATGTACATTGTAAGATCAAGAAGAGGTAGAAATAGATCAAGAGAATGCAACACCTATAGAAAAAATTATAGACACTCATTTAGATGAATGGGGATCAACCTTACAATTTGATCTTTATGACTATGTATAGTAAATAGTGTTAGGAACATATTGCATTCATGAAAAATATGAAATTATCCTAAATTTAGTTAAACCAATTGAAGATCTTCAAGGGATGTGCTAGTTATTTTTTGATGGCTCAAGAAGTAAAAATAGTGCAGGTGTGGGAATTGAATTGATATCCTCATAAAAAGAGATCTACTTCTACTCATTAATACTTAAATTTAGCTACACCAATAATGTATCTGAATATAAAGCCTTGATTTGAGGCCTCTAGTTGGTTGAAGATAGAGGAATCAATATTTTATAGATATTTGGTGATAGTGAGCTCATTGTTCACCAAGTTAGATAAAAAATTATAACCAAAAATAATTTGCTAAGGTCTTAAAAACATAGGGTTTGGGGCCTATTAGAATATTTCACCACTTTGAATATTCAATTAGTATCAAGGGCACAAAATAAAGATGTTAATTGCATGGCCTTAGTGGGGTCCTAGTATAACCTACCAATTGAAACAAAGAAAAAAAACTAGCATGTGAGTCTGATCGTAAGGACTTCTATCCTTGATAATGCAACTAATTGTCAAGTATTTGATAGTAAAAAGTAGATTGTAAATTCTCTAAGAGAAGAGGCCAATTTTTTATAAAGGAATTAGCCAAGGCTATAAGACCAATATGGTAATAATATTATTCATATGAAAATAAACAAGTTGTTTATGGGTATTGTTGCCCTAGAAAACAAATTCAATTTGGAAGACCAACTGAAAGGTGAAAAGAAGAAAATTACAGTCAATTAATAAGATTGTGAACCCATCATCATCTCAGAAGGTAAGTCTCTCAATATATCAAGGTATAAAATATTTTAGAGAAGCATGATTTTGTTCAATTATGTCAAGATTTTGATGATAACTTTGCTTGGAGTTATCATGATTTAAGAGGATTTGATCCAAGTTTAGCTCAACACACTATATAATTGGAGCCAAATACAAAGCCTATTAGATAGAAATAAAGACCCATCAATCCCAAGATTGAACCCTTAATGAAAAATGAGTTCTCTAAGTTGATAGAGGCTAATATAATATTTTTGATCAAACACTCATCTTGGGTAGCTAATCTAGTCCCTGTCAAAAAGAAAAATGGTGAAATTTCATTGTGCTTGGACTTTAGAGACTTGAACAAAGCATCATTGAAATATCACTATCCTCTTACCCTATAAAAAAAATCTAAAAATAGCATTAGGATCTAAAATATTCTCTCTTAAATATGGCTATTTGGGTTATAACCAAATCCTAGTACATGAATTAGATCAATTTAAGACCACCTTCACCATCAAATAGGGCACATACATATATAAGAAGATGTCATTTGGTTTGACAAATGTAAATGAAACTTTTTAGAGAGATATGAACATGGAATTAAATGGTATAATAAATGAAATAATTCTAGTATATCTAGATGATATTACTATATATTCAAAGCTTGTTGCATCACACCTAGAGCACTTGAGGAAAATTTTCAAATGGTGTAGGGAATTCAGGGTTTTCCTTAACCCAAAGAAGTATGTGTTTGTAGTAACGAGGGAGAGATAATGGGATTCATAGTGTAAAAATATGGTAGTTTAATAGAACATAAATGAGTTAGATCCATATATTTATTAGAACTAGTGCCTACAAAGCTTTCTTAGGAAGATTAACTTCATGAGAAGATTTGTACCAAATTTTTCCTTTTTGGCAAAAACCCCTTACTGCAATGCTAAAGAAGGGAAATCTTTTTAGATGGAATCAAGAGGGAAAAGATAGATTCAAGGCCATAATATAGGTTGTTTCCCAAGCCCCTACCCTAGTTATTGTAAACTATGAGAAGTATTTTATCCTCTATGGGTTTGGAGGTGAAGGAAGTATCTCAACAATTCATACTCAACACAATCAATAAGATTTCAAATAGCCAATATCTTTCTTCAGCTAATAGTTGAAAGGTTATGAAGAGAATTATAGTTTTGTGGAGAAGTAGGTATATTCAATGATAAAATCAATCAATAAGTTCAAGCATATGGTCTCCAACAAAAAAATACATTTTATGGTCAGTCACCAAAGAGTCAAAATTTATGTTGAGTAGGGAGATAAATGAAAAATGAGTAGGATGGATTACCAAAGTCATGGAGTATGATGTGGATATCAAGATCATGAATATTGTAAGGGGAAAATGATTATGTGAATAATTGTCTATTTATATCAAAATTGTTGAACTAGTATCTGACATAGTGTATGCTCAAACTACACCTCAGGTAGACAATCTCCCTTTTTTCAACAACTGGACTCAAGACATGACTCATTTCCTATAGACTGGAAAATATCCCTATGACTTGTAGTAGTGAAATAAAAGGTATTTTAGACTCCAATCAACTACCTATGTTCTTATTGATGGAATTTTATTTTGGAATGACATTAATGAAGTCTTGTTAAGATGTATTGAGCATGAGCAAGTTCTTAAAGTGCTTTAGAAATTTCATGATGGACCATTATGAGGACATTTTTCTACAAGGACTAAAAACATTAAGATAATGAGAGGAGGTTACTATTGGCCTAAATTATTTAAATATACCCACCAATGGCTAAGAAACTATGAAAAATGTGCTTATTTCATCAGTAATCAAAGGCTAGCAGCCCTTCCTCTTAGACCAATTCAAGCATATCAACCATTCACTCAATGGGGATTGGATTTCATCAACATGATTAATACACCATCAAGTATGGGTCATAAATGGGTTCTCACACAAAAAAATTATTTTACATGATGGAATGAAGTGGTTGATCTAAAAGATGACACTAAGACATCTATTCTATAATTCATGGACAACATAGTTTTAAGGTTCGGTTTCCCTCACACCATTATGTTAGATAATTCTAAGGGATTTATGGGGACTCAAGTAAGTGAATGGGTTGTCAAGCATAATTTTTACCTAAGAACTTCTTCAAATTATTACCCCCAATGTAATGGCCTAGCTGAGTTGACAAATAAGAATTTAATTATAATTATCAAATGAGTAATGGATGATAACAAGAGGACATGTCATACTAAGCTAAAATCAACACTTTGGGCTAATAAAATTACACCAAGAAGAGAAATTGGTAATTCACCTTTTATGCTGGTATATGGAAGAGAAACATGAGTACCACTATTAATTGAAATTGCATATTTAGAGCTCAATCACAAATTGGACTTGATTGACAATGATGAAATGATAGTGAGACTGGCTAAAATTCTATAGGTTGAAGAAATTAGGCATCAATCAAGGAAAGACTTAGAAGTAAATCAGGCAGAAACCAAAAAGACTTTTGACAAAAAGGCATCTACAAGGAGCTTCAATGAAGGAGACATGGTCCTCAAGTGAGATATAGATAAATTAAAACAAGGTAGACACACCAAATTTGATGCAATATGGAGTGGTCCATATATCATCACTCAGTGCAAAGAAGCCAATGCATTTTATCTCTCCAAGCTTGATGGAGTAGAACTACCAATCCTAATTAATGGGATATACCTTAAAGCTTGATTTTGAGGTAGTAACTTATTCCAAAAAATTTAAATTTTGTAAATAATAGGGTTAGGTTGTGTTGTCAATAAGTGCTTATGCACATATCAGACTCGTTAGGAGTTGTTTCCTTAGGTTATGTTGTTTTTTTCCTATTTTATTTGTGTCTAGGAAAATCCCATTTTATTCTTCCTTAGGTTAGAGTTTGTATAATCTAATTTGACTCCATGCCCAATGTCTTGGAAGGCTACTAGATTGAAAATTATTAGAAGACAATCATCTTGTAGAGGTCACCAAAAATGTTGATATTTTTGTCCCAAAAATATAATTACATCTAACACCCTAAGGGGGACCCCTTTGTTTTTTAGGGAAAAACCTTGAATCCTCCAAGAAACCTATATTCCCTATTTTTATTATAGAATCTATAACTCTAGATACAAATTGCACTTGTGGAAATCAGTTTACAAGTTCTGGGTCCCACAAAACACCCAAATTCTTTTTTGGAAAAAATCAAAATCTAACACGCACTTTACATGTTTCACAATATGAAAAATGTGCTTTGGGATATGAATCCCAAAAAACACCAACACCTAAAGAACTGGTAGAACCTAGAACTCACCATACATTTTGCACATTTTTAAATGTGCAAAATGCATGGCAGGCTCTAGATCCTACCATGCACCCATCTGGTAGAATTTAGAATTTAGCATGCACTTTGCACATTTTCAAAACATGAAAATTAAATGATGGGATTTGGATCCTACAAAATCCATAATCCCCTTTTTTGAACCTATAACCTTAGATACACCTTACACATTTTGATATGTGAAAAGCGTATGTAAAGCTCTACATTCTGCCAACCACTGACCAATTACAAAGTCATGGGATGCAGAACCCAAAGTGCACTTTGCATGTGGTAAACATGCAAAGTTCCCCATGGGTTCTACCTTATAATTAACCACATATCCCATCCATGGAGAGTGGAACTACTTCAGATAGGTCTAACCTCCACCAAATACTCACCAAACCCCTTCCCATAGAATACAAAACCTAAAATGTACATTGCACATTTTCAAACATGCAAAGTGCACATTGATTCCCACTTCCTACTAAGCCAAGTCTTCCTATAGAGAGTGGAATTGCTTCAATTAGGTCTAATATCCACCACCAACCACCATAAATCATGATAATTACAAGGTTTTTCAACTATTTAACCAAGTATTTTAGGGATTTTATTATCATTTGCTATTTGATAATTATGATTTTAGAGCTCTAGCTACCCACACCATGTAATTTGACCTTGATCCATGTGTAAATAAACACCTATCAATGTTTTCAATCTCCAAGCCACATCATATATGGTATTCTCCTTGACTTTTTGCCATTATTTCCTAATTTTTTAAATGTTTTTTTAGTTTTATTATCAATTTTCTACAAAATCTTTAGTATTTTTCATAGATTTTGTTACTTGGTTCATGGCATTACATTAGGGTTACTGACTATTTTAGGACTTGATACTTCATGTTTTTGTAGTTATATTATCATTTATTTGCAATCTAGGGTTGAAATCATGTGTCTAGGGTAGTCTAGGGTTTTTTTAGGATTTCATGATTCAAAATTACTTCAATCTACCAAAAGTCCCTTCATTTTTCCTCCAAGATTTTGCATTAAAAGTTAGGGTTTTCCAAATCTAGCTAAATATTCTTAAATAATATACTTCCTTTCAAACAGAGAACATTCCCTAAAAATATTTGCCATCACATTCATGGGGAGTGGGTGTGCTTCAAGCATCTTCCACTTTCACTAGAGATCTGATGTGCCTCAAGCACCTTTGACCCTACTAACTTCCAGTGTGCTATAGAAAGCAGACCTAACTCAAGCACCTCCCACTTCCATTGAAAATTTCACATCCCTCAATCATAGTGGGAAGTGGACATGCTTTAAACACATCCAAGTTTCTCTAGAGAGTACAAGTGCTCCAAACACATACAGATCCTACCAACTTTCATATTTGATCTCTCATAATCAATAAATTCAATTTACATGCCTCCCAAGTAAATTAAGTTCAAATCTAAAGGCCCTAGAGTTGCTTCTTGTTTGGAGTCAAATATGGTAGAAATAAAAGATATAGATTTAGGTCACATTAACCTAGGAGATTTTTAGGCTAGGATAGGTGCAAATTTCAAAAGTAATTAGATCCAAAGTATATTTGATTCTATTTTACCAAAAGATGTATCCTTTCCTCTATTTTTAAAAATCCTTGAGTTTCTTACAATGGCCCAATATTGTGACCTTGATAGAAGACAAGTCTATAGTGAAAAAGGGGAGAGGGTTTTAGATCTTAACCCTGACTTCATCCTACTCTATGTTTTCCATCCCTAAATTTTAGAGTTATTTGGATATAATTCAATAGAAATTTGCAAAATTTAATGAGGATAAAAAGGATGGATGTCAAAATATAATTAACAAGAAATGGATCAAGACTCTAAAGCATTCCTCCACCAGATTGCCTAAGACTATGTCTATCTGATTTCATAGAGGAGGTAGGAGATATTATAACATTGCTACACATAGTCATTGGCAATATTGATGATAATTACTATCAATAATGGATGTACCAGTATATCTAGACTATCAAATAACATAAACAATACATACATTGGTCTCAATTTGATAAGTGATTCACTCCATAACCTATTGATAAAGGTGTAAACAAAAAATAAGTTTTATATGACATTACATATTATTTATATCTTGTATAAAGGAATATTATTCCTAGGCCTCAATATAGTTCCTGAGGAAATAAGTAGAGTTTACAACTAATACCCTAATCTCACACTAAAGTCTAGTAGAGAGCATTTTAGGAGAGTCAATGATGCCTTCATCTACAACATAATTATCATGTTTAATTAGGAGCTTGGGAAAACAAGTTTTTACTAAGAATTAAAATATGAGATCACCAAATAGGGTTCATACTTCATAAAATTCCCCACCTAATCCTACATTAGGTTAGTTAGATTTAGTGGTTGTCCCTACACACTTCCTTGGTATCTGAGTGATAAATGGACATTGTTGAAGTTGGCTAGGAAGCTCATGGAAACACATAAAATCCTTTTAGATAGGAATAAGGTAGGGATACATTTACCAATTTATATTAGTTGTTACACATGTCAATCCCTCTTGAAGGCTAAATGTGTGAAGGCAAATATGTGTCAAGTAACAATAAGAACTTTAGAGTCTAGACCTTATTTTGATCCATACGGTAAGGTCACTATTGAACTATAACTGGAAACATATGAACATATTATTTATTATGAAGATTTTTGGGAAGATTGTGATAATGAAGAGATGGTTAGGATTAGGGATTTTTATAGAATTTCCATACAATAAATAAAAGACTATGATCTAGCACTAGTCTATGATGACCTAGTGGATGATGACAGAAGGGTAGACCCAATATACCTTACATAGATCATTTCTAGACCTTTACCACTAGTGAGGTGGTCAATTTTTTAAACTTTCTCTTTCTTTGATAGAATAACCCTTGTAATCTACAAAATAATCAATTAGTTGAGAAGTAAGGGTGTGCAGATAACAAGGAAGCCAATAGGGTTTAATGAGAAGCTCCTAAATCTCAAAGTAGGAGGTATCACTTCTTCAGAGGAGGGCCCCAGTGAATCATCAAAGTAACTTGAGAAGAAAAATGAGAATAATAAGATAAAGGAAAGAAAGATAAATCAAGTAGATAAGGAATATTTATAAATGAACCAATTGATGTTTTAATAGAAGACACATTAATAAAAATATAGGGATCCATAATTTTAGATCCCATAGCCTTAACTCCTATTTTCACTGCTCCCCTTTCTCTAACCCATATTATACAAGATGTTTCAAAACCTCCACCAGTTATCTTCAATCTTCAAGTATCTTAGGTCTGCATTATTCCACAAGTTTTAGCACCTCCACCTCTAGTGTCAACCCCTCCACTTGTCTCCACTTCACTAACCATTCCACCCACATCAATAATCCAAGTGAAATCAACATAAATAAGTTAAGTGGACACATAGAGTCCCCTTACAATGGAAGCTCAAGTTTCCACTCCACTTTCCCTTCCTCCCATTTCACCTTCCCCATTTTATCCACTCCCACTTTCCATTACATTTAAAATTCCTTCCATTTCATCACCATTAATTACCAACACCACCTAATAGAAAATTTCCATGAAATTATTCATCTTGACTACAATTCTAGGCCACCCAACCCATGGGATAAGAACTACTTCCCCTTCATTCAACCCACTATTTACACGTCACCAACCCTAAATGGTCCTACACACTTAATTGACACATTTAGTGCTTTGTATTCCACCCCTCCACTAGTTCCCAAATTCACAACCCCTATGTCCATTCCATTCTCCACTCCCCCAATAGGAACAACTACTTATATTACCTCCCCTCCCCCTATTTCCACAATTTTAACTATACCATCAATAGAGGTTGGAACAACCTAGATACTTGGTGCAAGTATTAAATTTTCAAACCACTGACAAGAATGGATCTTCATAGGCACCTCTTGAGCAACCAATGGTATCATCTTCTTAGGAGTCCCTAATGGTTATAATGTCTACTAATATAGCTCATTAGCTACAGATTCTTTGGTGATAGTGTTAGATAAATAGAAGGCTACCCTTAGTTAGTTAGCATAATCAATGAGTAAGAAGAGGAAAATAATTATTGATCCCATAAATTTGGACTTTGGCATGTTAGAATTCAATAATAAATCAAAACCTACTCCCAGGACCCTCTAAAGGACATTCAATGATGATAAAGGAGATATATATGTTGAAATTGTAGTTCCCCCACTAGAAAAATCAAAAGAGGATCTTATGGTAGAAGATTATCAAGTTTATCATATACGTCTTGGTTGGAAAACAAGAGAGGGACTCAAGCACAATATACATACATGTATCAAATCTCTCTTATAGAGAATTGATCATGATAAAGACACCAAGGATGAGATAAAAAGTAAGGTAGATTAGCTAATTAAAGCACTAAACTAGTTCATAAAGCTTAGTGAAACATAAAAAAAACCATAGGTAGTGTAGCCAATCAATCTAGATCAAGCTGTAATTGATTCTATTTGAGATATTTCTCGCATGGGAAGGGATATGAAGGAATGGTTTGAAGAACTAATCACTAAAGGCAATATGGTTCTTGCAGCAATAATGGAACATTATAGAATCATCATAGAGAAAAAAAATTTTTGAAAGAGGAGATCAATAGCTATGAAGGAGAAATTTAGACCTTAAACATGTATTATCTTAAATTTACAATCATAAAATCAATTGATATGAATACCCTCATTTTTGAGAATATATTGAATAGTGATGTTAAGCATGAGGACCTACATAGGGTTTCTCAATTTTGAATAAGAATACTAATAGAGTCAGTTGAGTGAGCCAAAGAGGCTCATGATAAGATAATTGATGTATTATATGAGATTGAAGGCATGATGAAATTAATATCATGCCAATTAGTAGATGATGCCAATAATCTCCTTCAGATAGAGTAGGTCTAAAATAATTTTAAAGCAATAATTGAGAAAGAATCAGTGAAAGACATAGTATTTATCCTAAATTCCGTTAATAGGTTCATCAGATATGAGAAAGTAATTGATAAGATGAGGACTCAAATGCAGGGCATAAGAACCTTCAAAAGAGAATTGTTTCATGTCTAGGTAGATTATGCAGAGCAAATTCAAGAGATTTTAAAAGCCTTTGATGCATATACAAAAAAGTTATAGGCTGAGAAGGATAAGAAAGTTGAATAAGTTCTAAAAATTGATTAATTTTCCCTCTCTTTTGAATGTTTTCAAATGTTATATTTGTAATTTCATTTAAAGACATTGCAAGTTGTAATTTCAAAGGTACATCTATATTTTTATAACTCTTTTTGATAAAGAGAAAGACATATTTTTAACACTTTATATTTTTTGATAATGTGAAAGTTTCAAAAAACACAAGTGTAAATTGCACTTTCTATTTTCATAGATGTGAATTGTTAAAAAGGTGCAAAATCATGAAGTTTAAATTATGTGGTTCATTTTGGAAAAAGTGGTAAAGACTTATAAAGTTATAAAAGACTAACTTAAAGTTTTGCATGCTAAGGTTTTACATGAAAATAAAATTGGAATTATTTTTAATGTTATCTTTTATTTTGAAAGGTCTAGTTCTATTTAGGTGCCTCTTTTTGCATGAAGAGATTTTTAGCTAGTATTCGAAGAGGAAGCATTGCATGGATAGTTTTAGTTTAAGCCACACCATACCATGTCATACTCACCCATGATCATGTCCAACTTGTGTATATCATGTTCTAGCCATTCCACAAGTCCAAAAATTGCCATTAATAGAAGATGCCACCTCTCTTGCATGAGGGTTTCAGATTTGCATGACTTTCTTCATTGGGAATTTTAGTTTCGACAACTACATGTCTTTGATGACATATTTGTATAAAAATGGGTAGACCCCATGACCCAATCTATCTTTTTACTGCTAGTTATATTTTGTATATTTTGAATGTATTTACTACAAGGTATAACCTTTGTATAGAAATAAAGTTGAAGATTTGCCTTTATTATCTTGAGAGATCTCTGTGTGCATGCAATTTATTTTATTATTTATGGAATCTTTGTATCTTTATTTAATTTTCAATAAATTCATCATATTTTACCCTCTTGAAATTATTCTTTCAAATAAATATCCTTTTCCCTTTTGTGAAAAATATCTAAAATACTACCTCTGACCTCCATTTGTATGAGTCTATGTTGAAATAAATTCAACCTATTTTATTCTCTATTTTATTTATCAAAGCAAGTAATAAAATCCACTATAAAATAGTTTGTAAAATCACCATATTTTAAGTTTTCTACAAATTTCAATTCTTCAACCTTTTAACCCATCAAAACCCTAGTTTAGGATTTAAAATAATTAAAGAGTGAGATTTCCATAAAGCTAATATTTTATTAGTTTACATCAAATTTAGGGAAAGGAAGCCAACCTTCTCTAGAGATTAACCTCAAGTTTCCAAGGTCTCATGACTTTGGATGTTTTTCCATTATGTCATTAAGAAATTGTACAAAAAGATATAGGATCAAGACAGGTGCAATCCTATGTGATAATAATATCATCAACTAAGAATCCATTATGAGGATTTTCTAAAAACAACATTCAAAACTCAATATGGGTATTATGAGTTTATAGTGTTACCATTTGGTTTGATAAATGGTCTTGAAACATTTATGAATAATATGAATAGTGTGTTCAAATATTATTTGGAGAATTTTATTTTAGTCTTTTTAGATGACATCCTCACATATTCCAAGGATAAGGAAGAACATCTGCAACATCTATAACTAGTTTTGTAGTGTTTATGAAATCATAAGTTGTGTATAAAATTATCCAAGTGTGCATTTTTCTAAAAAAAAGTGTAGAATTTGGGACATATTATCTCTTTGGATGGTATTTCAATAGATATAGCAAAGATAAGATCCATAATGAAATGGATAACACCTAAGAATGTACATGAGGTAAGGAGTTTAATGGGATTATCAGGATATTAAAAAAAATTCATTCTAAATTTTTGTAAGATAGCTAATCCTATTACCTCTCTTTAATATAATAATTATAGTTTTATTTGATTAGATAAATGTGAGATATCCTTTCAAGAGATGAAAATGAGGGTTACTTTAGCACCAGTGCTAAGAGTTTCTGATCTTAATGGTCAATTTTCACTGATCAAAGGTGTATCAGGGGATAGGCTTAAAGGAGTTATTATGTAGGATGGCTCAGTTATAGCTCATGAGTCTCAAAAAATTAATCCATATGAGGTGAATTATGACCCTCATGACCCAAAACTTATGACAATTTAGTATGGCTTACAAGTTTGGAGGCATTATCTATTGGGGAAATTATTTGAGCTCAATACTAACAACTTAGGGCTCAATTACATATTCACCTAACTAAACCTAAATGCTCATTAGAGATGATGGTTGGAGTTATTATCTTATTATGACTTGGATATCAATTATATCAAGGGCAAGGAGAATAGATTTTATGATGTTTTAAGCTTTAGAAGGTACATAACAACCATGGATACTATCATGAATACTTTTCAAGATTAGGTAATAAAATTATCACCAAGAGATGAATTATATGAACATGTTAAGAAATCATTATCTAAGAATGTTTAGAATACTAGGTATAAAGGATTCAAGATAGAGAGTGATGGTCTTTTGAGGTATAATGATAGGATCTATGTGCCTACTAAAGATAATCTTAGGAGTATGGTGCTAAAATAATTGCATAATGTCCCATATTTAGGACATCCATGTGTAACCAGTCTCATGGATAAGCTAAGACCACTCTATTTTTTTAAAGGGATCAAGAAAGATGAAGTGGATTTTATGTCTTATTGTTTGGAATGCCAGCATGTCAAAGCTAAACATGTGCATCTAGTTAAATTGTTATATCTACATGATGTAATAGAGTGAAGTCATAGGTGATTATCATGGACTTTGTCTAATTATTGTATTTATCATGGAACTGATATGATGTGATCTTATTTGTAGTTGATAAACTAACCAAGGTATCTCACTTCATGCTAGGCAACTTGATAGATGATGCACATATGATTGTAAAGAGATTCATGAAAGAAATGTATTTGTTGGATGGTTTTATAGAGAAGATAATTTTGAATCAAAATATGAGGATGACTTATATATTTTGGTTGACTCTAAATTCAGATCTAGGTATGTAGTTGAATTTTTTCACTCCTTATCACCCAAAAATTGATGGATAGAATAGAGTAAGTTAACCATGTTTTAGAAGATCTCCTTCATATGTATTACATGGATCAATAATATAAGTAGGAGGAGTATCTTAAATTGGTTGAGTTTGCTTATAACAAATCATACCAATCATAATTGAATATGGATCTATTTGAGGCATTATATGGAAGGAGGTGTAAAACACTAGTTCATTGGGACAGGTTAGTGGATAGGGTAGTCTTTGGACCTGAGATGCTTGTCGAAATAAAAGAATAAGTCAAGACAACTAGGAATAGGTTGGTTGAGGCCAATTATAGAAAAAAATATCATGTTGATCTAAAGATAACAACAAGGTAGTTTTTTGTAGGTGATAAAGTGTTTTTATGGGTTAAGCCTTAGACAATCTTGATTAAGTTTGATAAGTCAGTGAACATTTTGCCTAGATATGTGGGACCCTTTGAGGTTTTGAAATTGGTAAATCTTATAGTGTATATGATTACATTTTCACCATATCTATCTCTTTTACATAATGTCTTCCATGTGTCTTATCTTAAAAAGTATATTATTGATCCTTCACATGTGTTAGATTGGAATACTTTATAGGTTCTAGATCTTGGGGTGGTCATGGTAGAACCAATCATAATAATTGACAATCTCAAACTCATTTTGCATAATAAATAAGTGTCATAGTGTAAGGTCCAATGGGATGAATATTTTAAAAATAATTCCACTTGAGAGGACTATGATAAGTTTTTCAAGTTGTTTCCACATTTGTTTGCTTGATTAGATGTTGCATATTATGTTATTTTCTTTTGAATAATGTTTTAAACTCAGAACTTATGTTTGAGTAAGTTTCATCAAGATGATGATAAAATTTAGGGGGAAGAATGTCACATATTGATTTATCTCTAAGATGAATAACCTTTTGATCCATAGATTATTATGGTGTTTATTTTATTAATTATAATTAGATTAAGCTTTATGTTATATGATAATTATTGGATAGTTACATGTTGTTTAATTTACATGATTGATTTGCTATGAGATTAGTTTTAATTTTATATTTTGTACATTATGATCATGTTTGTTAGTTTATATTATAGTATTTTATGGATATATTTATGTTTCAGGATAACAACCTTAATTTTTGTGAGGTAAATGAAGGATAGATCCATCCCTCAAAGTGTGATGGAAGGAGGGCATCATCAGAGAGGATGGTGTAGATGGACGTGTTGGGGGATGATAGAGAGGAAAACTATAAACCCACACATACACCATAATATATTAACAAGTTTTATGATTATTGTTTGAGTTAAATAGCTATAGTATGTTTTGATTTTTTATTATATATGTTTGATGTGATGATGTTGTTGTTCTATGATCATGTTATTTTGATTTTTTGATTTCACTAATCTATTTATGTTACTGCACTAATTTTTATTGATGTTATTGCTTAGTTTTTTGAATGAATTTGTACCTATCTTTTTGTGAATTACCACTATATTGGCTATAACTGAGTATTTTATAAATAGTGTTTTATTTGGCTTCATTATTATAGTAATAGATGGATCCTTTTACTTAGCTTGATTGTTTTTTCAAGTGATTACTGATGCTTATTAGGCTAATATTATTATTTATAATAGCTGAGTAAACTTGTATCAAGTCATTAGTAAATCATAAGTTCTTTGATAGCATTAACAGATGACATTATTAGTATGGTATAATGAAATTAATGATATTTAATAAAAACTATTATAAATCCTTGTGCCTAGGCAATACACATGATTTTATACCAAGAAAATGAAGATAGTTTTATTACTAATGATAAAAGTAAGGCATTATTCTATTTGATGAATATTTGCTAAAGTCAATAGTTATTTTCTTAACCTAGGAAGCTAACTTCTAGTTTGAAGGTTGAATGCATTAACATTGGTTATTATGTTTAGTGGACATGTTTTTAGTCAACATTAATTGGAAATTATAATGTTTGAAAACTTTAATAAATTTGATTTCATGAATTTATGTTAAGTTGATGCACTAAACAAAGACATTGATACATTCATAGATCGATGGCTATTGTGGAGTCAATGTTAACATGTATATCTTGAAGCTGATAATATAATTATTTTATTTAGTTAATGATGTAAATATCAAGATAATTAGGGTTAATTTGGCATTGAATTAATGATAATCATATCATCTTGAGAAAAATAGATTTTTTTTTTGTTTTCATGGAGAAACGGCTAGTATAATGCGAGTTGGCTAATCATGGTAGTGTGAGATGCAAGTTCTATGTCTTGTAATGAGCATGTATATGAATAAAATGAAATAAGGAGGCTATGGATGACATAGTTAGAGATAGAAGATTGGAGAGGATTCAAGATTATATAGAAAACATAATTTCAAATCATTGGATTTGACACTATTTTTTTTTCAAGGTCAATTTTGTTTTAAGATTTATAAAATTGCTATGATGATTTTTGGTAATGAATGTAAAGAAAGGGTTTAATTTATTTTAGTATTTTGAAATAAAAAATTAAACTAGGCTAAATGATGGGCCCTATGGATGGCTTAGCCATCCATCTAACCCATCATATAATCCCTAAACCCTAGATAGACTACCATAGTTGTAACCCATGCTATGCATAATAGGTTTTCAAATAAACCCCATAAGGGACTAATATTACTCCATATTGTGTTCAACTTTATTAAAATATTTAGAGTTTTATGTATTTTTAGGGGTGTGACAAAAATAGAAACCCTAATATAAAGTTAAATGGTTAGTATTTTTGATGACAAAGTGTGTGTGTGTGTGTGTGTGTGTGTGTGTGTGTGTGTGTGTGTGTGTGTGTGTGTGTGTGTGTGTGTGACTCTGACTGAGACTATACTTTAGATTATTACATTAATGATATCAATATTTTTATTATTATACCATTATTATCATCATAATAAACATACATCTGGAAGTTGGGTATTATGTGTTTTGTGTATGAGAAAATAGTATCAATTTAAACTCAAGTATAAGGTTAAACTATGTATAGAAATTATTGATATAATAGAAGAAAATTGGGTTTTATTATTATTCATTTATCTCATATATATATATATATATGCAGGGGTATGTATATACACCCTATAAGACTTTGAAAAACTAGGGTATATATACACATCAATGCATATACATGTATGTGTGTGTGTATATATATATATATATATATATATATATATATATATATATATATATATATATATATATATATATATATATAACACTACACACACAAATTATCATACAATGATGACCATCTGAACATGAGTTGACTTAATGTTGTGCATGAGATAGGAAGTTCATTGGTTATGTGTATGTTTAATTTTGGTTATGTAGTCAATTAGGAAATTATGTGAGTATATATATATATATATATATATATATATATATATATATATATATATATATATATATATAGATATATATATATATAAGTAGTTAGCTTCTTATATCATGCACAACCTTAGTCAACTCACATTCACATGGTCATCATTGCATGATCATTTCTGTGTCTATATATAGAGTGTTATATATACACATGTATATGCATTGATGTGTATATATACCCTAGGTCTTTAAAGTAATATAAGGTATATATACACACCCTTGCATATATATTACATTCTAGCTATGTAGTCAGCTAGGTAAAATTATTTATGTATATAGATGAAATTTAGATGGATTCATTGATATCGGGTTGTGTTATAACTGAGATTTGGATTTGGGATAATTGGATAATAGTGTTTGAAAGATAAAAGTTTAGTTATTTTATTTAAAATTTATAAATAGTTTTGGTCGAGTATATGTATATACTTAAAAGTGATTATTTGTATTTGATTATATGTTCAAATTTAATACATAATTTTATGTTAGGTTATCTTAAGTGTTGGCCAAAATTTTAGACTTAGCATGTGTGTGTGTGTGTGTGTGTGTGTGTGTGTGTGTACATAGACACATACACATACACACACACATACGCACACATGTATATGTATATGTATGTCTCTCTCTCTCTCTCTCTCTCTCTATATATATATATATATATATATATATATAGAGAGAGAGAGAGAGAGAGAGAGAGATATGATATATATAAAATTATATGATCAAATCAAATAAAACTGTATAAAATAGGGGTTTGAGTATAATAGTTGATTGTGTAAACATATTTGCAAATATTATGAGATTTGTGTATCTTAACATGAAAAAACTCATATTAGTTTGTAAATGTGAGTTTAAGTATGTCGAATAGATTTATAAATAATCAATTATGTCTTTCAAATCAATTGAATTGGTAAAGCTTTGTTGGTTGTGTTCAAATTGATAACTATATATATTGTATAATTATGTGCAATTTCTAGTCGAACCAATTAAATTGGGAATTATTTGGTATATTAAAGGTTTGAGATAATTTATTAATTTTGAATGTATATTAAAAGTTTACAAGATACTCTAAGATCATGGATAGTGGATTGTCTACTTAAAATATAATGTATATATTATCAAATTAGTGTTTGTATAGAAATTTATATGAGAGTTTTAAAATAGTATATATATACATGGCATACATATATGATTTGTTGACATTGTTATAAATATAAAAATGAATATACCATATATAGATGTATGCAACTTGTTGTATGATGGTAAACATTATTATATAACAGAGAAATATGGGTGTTTTGTTATGTATTTAATGTTTAGTTGAAGAATTAAAATAAGGTATTTAAATTGCTTAAATACAAATCATATTAAGTTTATTATATGAATGTATTATTTTTATTTTGTGGAATATGAATAAATAAATAAATTGTGATTAATTTTTTATTTTGTGGATGAAATAACATTTAAAGTTACATTTTGATATTAACTTGTAGTCTAGATATAATTCTTACCCAGATGGTGTGTATATTTTGAGATCCACTTATGATTGTGTTTATTATTTTTTAATAAATGAGATGATTATTAGATTCATTACTAGATGATATTTGATTCATTACATTACATTTGATGGAGTAAATGTATGTATTTGATATTTTCATACTTAACATATTGTATATATGCTAATAAAGAATATTCTAATTGAATTTATTGGTTTTTATATTACTTTTAATTAGATAGGGTGAATAAAACAAGTTTTATAGGTATCCTGCAACCATATTTTAAACAAAAGTAGAATAAATAAAAAAATAGCTGAAGAATGATAATAGTTTGAAAGAGAAGGCCTTTAGTTGAGTAAAAACTAACTAAAAACCCAAAAGCAAAAAATGGACCAACAAAACCTACACCATAAACACTAAATACCACAAACATATTAACCATTAGAACTAGAAAGCTCCTCTAAGCTTGTATTATCTTGACTAGTCTCCTACTCTTCCTTAGTCTCTAGGATAGATTCCTTTAGTAAATTTTTTTTAATTATACCATTGGTATGCTTTGAAGGGTCTTCATCTGAGGTTAGAATGGTCTTATCCTACATAGGGGATTCTTCAAAAAAATTCATAGGTTCCATTTTATTTTTTGGTAGAGTGTCTTCCATTTTTAATACCACATCTAGGTCATTTTTGAGCTTCACTATAGTTGCTTTTATCTGATTCTAGTCTATAATGAGGTCTAACATGGCCATCCCAACTTGTTATAGCTTATCTAAAAAAACCACAATTCTTTAATGCATTATCCCAATGAGTCTTCTAGGGATAGGGTAAGGGTGTATTTAGGGGTGGTTTCCTCCTTGGTGGGAGTGAAGATGATTTTACATTTGTTTATTGAGGGTGGAGAGGGGGCAAGTAGACAGTTAAGGGGAATATGAAAAAAGCTAGTGGAGGGAGTAAAATATTCTAGAATGGGGGAAGCATCTGCATTATCTAGAGGCTTAGGGGATTCAGTAGGAGGGTCTTCTATAGGTTGGTCTTTAGTAAGGGGAAGGGTTTTTCTCAATAACTAATATCCTTTTTGAACTAAAAATAAATCAAACCATGGTGTATAATGTAATTTTTATTTCTCACCTAATATTGTAGGGTAGTACTCTCTAGGGATTTAACAAGTGAAAAGGCAGACTAATTTAGTATCCTTTAAAGTTAATTAGTATAAGGAAGTGGTGAAAGAATATAACTATGAACTTACCTATAAAATTGAGATATTTCATCACTTGCATGTAGATATTTGACCATTGATTTGGGAGGTTGAGTCTAGGGAATCCTTTTTTAGGAACTATTATATTTCCACATTCCATAAGTTAAATTGCAAAGGCTTCTAGGTAAAACCATGTAAGAGTTTTTCAATCGATGTCTTGGTTCACACTTTATGAACCATCATTAGGAAGAGAAAAAATGATAAGTATGTAGACTTTGATATTCCTTTATAGATATGACAATAAATCCAAGAGATGTTAGTGAGTCAAGGATGGTTAGAGTTGAAAATTTAAAATTAAATTTAAGAATTATAATTAAAATAAAAGAATAAATAATTAAAATATGAGTTAAAAATTGTAAATAATAAATAATAGTTTCTTACTTATGAATTGAAATTTTTATAAAAGTCGCAATGGAAACCTAACAGTTTAATTTTATAATTATATCATATTAATTATAATAGATTTTAGTTGTTAATATTAAAATATATTATTTATAATTATATTTACAAACTATGATTAGATTATAAAAAATTACTATTATAAATTTATATTTAGAAGGTGTTAAGAAATATAACTTAGAGCTAAGATTTATAAGATGTTAATTAAAATTCCTGATTTGTAAGTTCAATTTTTTAGTAGCCAAGGCTGAATTGTAACTTATAAAAATATTAATAATGAAATAATTAAGATGAAATTTGAGTTCAAAGTTAAATTTAAATATAAATTATAAATTATAAATTTGAGAATTGGTATTATTAAAAATTATTATAAATTTATCAATTATAATCTAGAAATTCAATTGAAAGTGTGAATTGTACATAATAGATTAGAGTTATACCTTATAAATTTTACATGAGAAATTGAGAGTTCTCTCTATTTATAACTGAGAAAAAAATATAGATTGAATTATAATATATAAATTATAAAATAAAAATTATTATTATTATTAAAATTTATAAATTTATTAATTATAATCCAAAAATAAAATGAGAGTGTGAATTATCAATTATCAATTAATAATTAGAATTATACCTTATAAATGATAAATTGAGAGTTTATATATTTCTAATTGAGATTATTATCTTATAAATTACATAATTATAACTTAGAAATATGATATCTTTGTTGTTATAGGAATAGTTCTATCTTTGTTAGGGCTAGCCCCTCCCTTCTTAGATTTATGATCCACCAACACAAAGTAGAGATCATCCAAGTGTCTTCAAGGTTAAAATATTTGCATCTTGAGCTTTCCTCGTTACTAAGACTGGATCTTTGGATTAGATTAGATGTTGAATCATACTCAAGAGTTGAAGGTTTAAAAGAACAATTAGAATATAGACAAAAGAGAAAGTTCGATAACCTTTCCAAGTCAAGAAGTTCACACCATTTCCAAAAACTAAGCTTCTTTAGTAATCTACCTCCCCTCATTCAATATGGCTTCAAGTAATTCATACCTTTAATGACCAGTATGCTAGATGTAAATTCTCTAAAATTATCAACTGCTTTAATTATAGACATGTTAAAATATTATTTTTCATTCCTACCTACCCTAACTACTCTGAAACTCAAAATATGTAGCCACCTACGAACCATGACAATTGTTGTCATTAAATGCAAAAAGTTTCAAATTTAAATTTTAGTCTACCAATTAGAGATGGGAAACAAAGGATGAGTTAGGTGAGTTTAGTCATAAAAACAAAAAGGAAAAAGTGTAATGTACATCATATATAGATTTGAATGTAATAACAACTACCTACAAAGCATGTAGCAGTAGGGGAAGAGGAGTACATAATAGAAATTAGAAATAGAGCAACTAAAAGAGAATGTTTAAGATAAAATAGAGTAGTAGTAGGGGAATATACAACATGTATAAAAGTAGTAGTTCATAGCAAGGAAGAAGTAAATAAATGTTTTGATGTTTTAAGTATGTTATTTTAATAGCAGTAGCTGTATGTTTTTTTATATAATTTAATATATGTAGGATTTAGTGTCTATTTCTCCATTTTATCTCCTATTCTATTTCAATCTTGTATTGTTTATTACTTCCCACCTAGTCCTGTAACTTTTTTATTCTCTCTCCTACATAACCAATAGTGTTGTAAGGTTTTTTCCAATAACCGGTATCAAAGCAAGGTTGTAAAGGGTAGTCAGGTTGTGAGTGCATTCAAACATGGTAGCAAGAAGTTTAGGGTCTTGGTATCAACCCCCCATATTTGATGGGAAAAACTATGATGTGTGGAGCATCAAAATGAAGACAATATTCAACTCTCAAGAGCTATGGGAGTTGGTTGAAGTTGGGTACAATGAGGTAGCAGACATCGATACCTTTAATGCTTTAACCCAAGCACAAAAGAATGTATTGAAAGAGAATATGAGGAAATATTTCAAAGCTCTCAGTTACATATAAATGGCTTTGGCTGATTCAATCTTTCCTAGGATATCAATAGTTATCCATTCCAAGTAAACATGAGATATTTTGCAAAATTCATATCAAGGGAGTGAGAAGGTGAAGCTTGTAAAGTTTTAGGTCTTAGGAAGAGACTTTGAGACCATAAAAATGTAGAATGAGTCAATAAATGACTTCTTCACAAGAACTATGAACATATTAAATCAAATGAAGACATGTGGTGATACCCTTGAAGACCATAAGATAATTGAGGTGGTGTTGAGGAGCCTTCTAATTAGATTCAACCCTATAGTGGTTTCTATAGAAGAGTTAAAGGATTTGAGGCAAATTATGGTTGATGAGCAAATGGGTTCTTTGCAAACCCATGAATAAAGGTTGAATAAGTCAACCACCTCCTCCCATGAGCAAGAATTCAAGACCAATGTCAATATGAAAGGAAGGGGGAAAGGATCAAACAATAGAGGAAGAGGAAGAAATTGTAACATTTAATAAGGTAGAAGGCATAGCCATCATGAGTCACATGGAAGAGGAAGAGGAAAGAATAACAACACTTCTAGAGGTAGATCTACACAAAGTTATGATAAGTCTAGCATCCAATGTTATTATTGCAAGAGGTATGGACATTATGATAGTGAGTGTAGAAAGGAGTATGACATGAATAGGTAGAATTCTAATTTCACTCATACATAAGAGGATAAACCAAATAGGAATGAGAAAGGAGTAATATTGTTTATAACATACAACATTGTTGAACAAAGTGGTAAGGAGACATGGTATTTTGATAGTGGTTGTAGCAACCACATGAGTTGGAAAAAAGAGATGTTTAGCCACATAGATGAGACAATAAAATTAGAGGTGAAGATGGGAAACAATGATAAGGTTCCCATCATGGGTAAGGGTAACATTTCAATCCACATCAAGCAAGGTGACAAAAGGCAAATTCATGATGTTTAGTATGTATTCAGGTTGAAACAAAACCTTATCATTATAGGGAGGCTTGTGCAAAAGGGGTACAAGGTCAGATTTTAGAATTTTGAGTGCATCATATTTGATAGGAGTGGCTATAATAGGAAGATAGCAGTAGTCAAGATGACAAGTAATCATATGTTTCCATTGAGAATGTAAAGTGTCCTCACAACAACATTCAAAATAATGATGGTAGCTGAACCTACTCTTTGGCATCTTAGGTATGGGAATTTAAGATTTTGAGGGATAAATCTTCTTCATAAAAAGCACATGGTGAAGGGGATACCCCTTATAGAATAGCTAAATAAGGTGTGTGAAGGATGCATATTGAGGAAGCAATATAATAGTGTATTTCCCATGGGTAAGGCATGGAGAGATATAGCTCCATTAGAGATGATTAATTTAGATTTATGTGGTCCAATAAAGACCCCCTCTATATCTAATAATGTATATTTCATGAAATTCATAGATGATTATAGCTACGAGATATGGATGTATTTCTTGAAGAACAAATCAGAAGCATTTGAGACCTTCAAGCATTTCAAGGACATGGTGGAGAAGCACAGTGGACACTGCATCAAGATTTTGAGGATGGATATAGGGGGAGAGTATATCTACAATTAGTACATAAAATTTTTTAAGGATCATGGCATAAATAAATAATTTATAGCTAGGTGTACACTGTAATAAAATGGTGTGGCTGAGAGGAAGAATAAGACCATCCAAGATATGGCAAGGAGAATACTAAAGGAAAAAGGTTTGCCTAATGATTTTTAGGTTGAGGCTATAGAAACAATCATGTAATTGTTAAATATTTATCTAATGAAGAGTGTAAGGGATGTAATCCCTCAAAAATCATGTAGCAGTCAAAATCCAAGTGTTAAACACCCTAGAGTGTTTGATTATGTATCATATACACACATGCCCAAGCAAAGAAGAATAAAGTGGGATAAAAAATGTGAGAAGTGTATTTTCATAGGGTATAGTGACCAATCAAAGGAATACTAGCTATACAATCCCATCACCAAAGATCTCATAATCATTCAAGATGTTCAATTCATTGAGCATGAAGCTTGAGAAGAGAGACAAGGAGAAGAGCATGTTGAAATAAGGGCTAGTAGATCCTTCATTGAATCTAAAACATTAGGTGGTATAGCCATCAATACACCAACATGGACCCCTATTTCACATAGGGTTGATTTATCTAATGATAGTATCCATCATGGAGGTCAAGGATCTATTTAAGACTCTACATCCTTCTCTAACTCAAGTCAACATCAAGTAAGGAAAAAAATCTTGCAAGAAGTTTATGAGCAGTCAAGGTATGAGAAAAATGAGAATGAAACCATAAATTATGCACTCTTTCTATCAGCTGATCTAATCTAATTTGAATAAGTAGTTAAGGACAATAAGTGGTGTGAGGCTATGGATGAAGTAATGTACACCATAGAGAGAAATGATACATGGGAGTTAGTTGACCTACCAAAAATAAAAGAGGTCATAGGAGTTAAGTGGGTATACAATACAAAAAATACTCTCAAAGGCAAGATATAGAGGCATAAGGCAAGGCTAGTGGTAAAAGGATACAATTAAAATCCCAAATATGATTACAATGAAACATTTACACCTGTATCAAGGCTAGAAACTATAAGGATAATCATAACTGTTGTTGCCCAACATAAGTAGAAGGTACATCAAATAGATGTGAAGATAGAATTCTTAAATGGAGTGTTTGAAGAAGAGGTATACATGGGATATCCACCTAGATATGAGATTCTCAAGTAAGAGAACAAAGTGTATAGGTTGAAAAAGACTTGGTATGGGCTCAAGCAAGCCCCAAGAGCATGGTACAACCATATAGACTCATATTTGTTGATCAATAGTTTTAGAAAGAGTGAAAGTGAGCCCAAATTATACATAAAATCATGCAAGTAAGGTATCTTTATTATTGTATTATATGTGGATGATCTAATAGTCATCACTAATGCAAATTAGTGCATTGAATATTTTGAAACAACCATGAAAACTGAGTTTGAAATGACTAATTTGGGATTCTTGAAGTACTTTATTGAGATTGGAGTCAAAAAAATGGATGAAGGCATATTCATATGCCAATTTAAGTATATAAAAGAGGTTTTAGAAAGGTTAAATATGTTATATAGCAAGCCTATATTCACTCCAGCCGAGACAAGCCTTAAGTTATGTAGAAATTATTATAGCATCAATGTAAACCCCACACACTATAAGCACCTAGTGGGAAGCTTATTGTACTTGACTACAACAAGGTTGGATATCATGTATGTATTTAGCCTTATATCAAGATTTGTGGAGAAGCCAAAAGAGGCACATTGGCAAGAAGGCAAGAGGATATTAAGGAACATGAATGGAATAAGGGATTATGGTGTTTTATATGTAGCAGTAGATGAGTTTTAGCTTGTTAGTTACACAGATAGTGATTGGGTAGGTACCCTTGATGATCAAAAGAGAACTTCAAGGTATGTATTTCATCTTGGGTTAGGAGCCATATCTTGGGCTTCAAAGAAACAACCAATAGTGTCACTTTCTATAGTTGAATTAGAGTATATAATATCCAATGCAACAACATGTCAAGTTATATGGTTGAGAATGATACTTTTTGATTTGCATAAGGAGAAACAAGGAGATTATATGGTCTATTGTGATAATTTATCTTCCATATAATTTTCAAATAACCCTTAATTTCATAGTAGGAGTAAACACATTGCAATTAGGTATCACTTTATTCATGGGTTAGTTGAAAATTATGTCATAGAGCTTAGTTTTTACAAGTTTGATCAGCAACTAGCTAATATTTTTACTAAGTCATTGCCTAAATACATTTTCATTCACTTAAGAGGAAGTTTAGGGATCATAAATGTAGTATCATTAGACCTACATAGTGTTATGATAGCTTCAAAGTCCTATGACACATCTACAAACTCCATTAGTAGAACTAAAGACTCCCACAACAAATATGTGGACTCAAATAGTCCATCTACGGGCTCCATCAGTCTAGCTATGGACTATTATATAAAATATATGGACTCCAAAAATATATCTATGGACTCCTAAAAAAATTATGGACTCTATTAGATAAATTATGGCTCCATCTATATAACTATAGAATTCAGTAATGAACCTCCAGACATGCATAAAAAGGATGCAAAAGCATTTGGCAAGTTAAAAATAAGTTATAAGGAGATTTTGGAGACTAAGAAGAGTCTAATTGACCATAGTAGGAAGGTAAAAAATAAGGGGGTGTTAAAATATTATTTTTCATTCCTACCTAACCTATCTGCTATGAAACTCAAAATATGTAGCCACCTATGAACCATGACAATTGTTGTCATTAAATGCAATTTTTTTCAAATTTGAATTTTATTCTACCAATTAGAAATGGGTGGCAAAGGATGAGTTAGGTGAGTTTATTCATAAAGACAAAAAGGAAAAATAGGAATGTGTAACATATATATATATATATATATATATATATATATATTTGAATGCAACAACAACAACCTATAGAGTATGTAGTAGAAGGGGAAGAGGAGTACATAGTAGTAGTAAAAAATAGAGTAGCCAAAAGAGAATGTGTCAGATAAAATAGAGTAATTGCAAGGGAATATATAGTAGCATCTTGTAGAAAAGTATTAGTCTATATCAAAGAAGAATGAAAATTAGTAAATGAATGTTTTGATGTTTTAAGTAGTTATTTTAATATCAACAAATGTATGCTTTTTTTTTTCAAAATTTAATATATGTAGGATTTAGTTTTTATTTCTCCATTTTCTCCCCTATTATATTTAAATATTGTATTATTTATTGATTCCCACTTGGGCCTATAAGTTTTTTTGTTATTCTCTCTCCTACATAGCCAATAGTGTTCTAAGGTTTTTCCCAACAAGACATAGATCCCATTGCATTTTTTTATTAAGTGATGCTACACTAGAGAAGATACCTTCATACTAATATCTTGGTTTATAACTCTCTCTCCTCCCTTAAGCATCTTACATATTATTATGGAGGCATGAAGCACTCTTATTCTACTCTTATCAGCTATCAACATCTACCATATTGAGAATAATCAAGTTACCATGGTGCAAGCTTTTATCTCAACTTCTGTAACCTCCTCTCATAAAATCTATGGACCTAATCTGACCAAATCCTCCTTATCATACTCTATCTAGTTAGGTCATGCTTAACTAGGCACCTATGACAACTCCATGTGCTCTCCATCTTCTTACAATGGTCCTTGGTACATGCAGCCCACCAAATTTCTTTATTGTCTTTCCTCTCATGCCTCAAGTACCACTTCAAATATCACTTATTTTATTTCTTCAACCTACATTTCAAATTGAATTCATGACTTTATTATTAATTTTTCCATTTAGACTCCTTTCCCTCTTTTGCATCCCCACTTACCCTTAACCATGACTCTTCATCTCACGTTGATAGCACTAATTTCACTGACCCCTATAGATTGTCCCCTCATCTCATAAAATCTAGTGACTTTAAACCTCCCTACAACACAAAGCACCACTTATTTTTATCCAACATAGTTGAAACACAAAACTTTTTTTTGTCAAAGGGTGTGGATGTCCCTTTTCTTAACTGTTCCCTAGGTCGGTTGACCTCAATTTTCCCCCTCACTCTTTATCTTCCTATGATTATTTTAACATGACTTTCAATTCCTATCCAAACTCAACACTCTCTGACTATACTCTTAACCCTTATATATTGTCTTATAACTTAGGTTATCCTCCCCCTTTCTATTTAGTTTTAGCTAATACATCTAGCTCCCCTACCTTTAAAGCGATTAACATCTAGGATAACAAACTAGTTGTTAATCTATCTAACTTTCCTTTAGATGAGCCTTCTTTAAATATATTAAATAAAGTTATTGGATTCACTATGACACCTAGACATATACCTAGAGAATATTTTATAGTAGAGATTGAAAAGGTTTTGAAGTCCTTACCTCCTGACACTACCAAAGTAGTTAGGCAAGACTACATTATTTCTTTGAGGAAATCCAAACCCCCTATGTCAAACATCTCCAAAGATGAGTGGAATGCCTTGAAGATCCTTAATAACAATGATAATATTGTCATCACCAAAGTTTATAAAGTTAATGTAATTATTATCCTAAACAAAGCAAATTACAATTCCAAAATACTTGACTACTTACATAATAGTGGAAGTTACAAGGTTTTTTCTTACAACCCTATTTCCAAAATCACTAAGTTAGTTACTAGAATCATCAATTAGTCTTCCCTAGATGAAAAATTTGAAAAATGTCTTCTTTCCAAGATAACTATAACCCCTATAATTTATGGGGGGCATAAGATACACAAGGAAGGGATACCCATTAGACCGATCATTAATACCACTAACTCCCTAACTTATGCCTTGGATGCTTTCCTAGACAACAAGTTAAAATTGTTAGTAGGTAAAACCTCCTCCTATATTAAATACTCTAATGACTTTGTGGATTTCATCAAAGATAATAAAATCAATCATGAGGAGATCTTAATGAGCTTTGATGTCATGTCACTTTTCATGAATATTTCTCTTGTTGATGTAATCTCAATCATTGACAGTCAAGTGGATGATGAAACCACCTCCCTTGTCTCTCTATGTCTGAAATCTACTTTCTTTTCATTTCATAAATTATTCTAAAAATAAATATAAGTTGTCACAATGGGATCCCCTCTCTCACCTATTATGTCTAACTTGTTTATGGAATATTTTGAGGACCTTACTCTAAACTCCTCTTTTTAAGATAGCTTGGTGGAAACTATATGTGGATGACACCCATGTCAATTAGCGACATGGTTTAGAGAAGTTAGAGGATTTCCACACCCACTTGAACAAAGTGGTAAATTCCATCAAGTTCACCAAGGAGTTAGAATCCAAAGGTAGTGTTTCATTCTTAGACATCCTCCTTTCAAGGATGTGTGATGGTTATTTTGCATACACTATCTATCATAAGGCTACCCATACTTCTATACCTTCATGTTAACTCACACCAACACCCCTCTCAAAAAACTACCCCCCTAAAAACCTTAGCCATTAGAGCTTATATAATTTTTGATAATTAACATCTAGAGGATGAGCTCAAACACTTATTCAAGGTGTTCAAGTTGAATGGCTATATAGGTAAATAGATTACTAAAGCCTTCAAACCAGATAAGGACTCCCTTACCAAACCTAAAAGTCACAATGACAACTTGAACCAACACACAAATTTACCCCCATATATGGAATAAATTTATGATAAAATTTCCAAATTACATAGGAACAACATCCACACAACCTTTCTCCCCACAAAAACCTTTGAATTCTTGTCAAGTCATCTAAAGAGACAAATTAGAGCCAAATTTTAAGAGTGGGGCCTCAAAATTTGATTGTTCCTATGGGGTTTCTTATATCTACAAGATAGGTCATTCCATTAGCACAAGAGTCAGTGAACATGTTGCAAATATCAACAAGGCAAGGTTAACTAAATCAACCTTAGCATAACACTTTTCAAAACAAGACATCATATTTGTACAGAAGATACTAAGATTCTAGTTGTAGAAAATAATTTCTTCAAACATCATATTAGAGAAGCGATTGAAATTCATAAATTTGATAATAACCTCAATAAGGATGGTGGGATAGATTTAAACCAATCTTAGAAACCTATTATTAAATTGATAATTTTTTTTGACTAGATCCATCTTGGCCCCCTTTTCTCTTCCCTTACCCATAATTTTCAATCTATCATTCTTAAACCTATTTTATTCATTTTATTTATATTTCAAATTTTCAATTTAAAACTTATTATTAGAATTTTGGATTGTAATTTTAGTTGTTATTTACAAGACATAACTCTCAATTTATTATTTATAAGGCATAATTCTAAGTTATAATTTGGTAATTTATAAGATAAGACTCTCAATTAAAAATAGATAGACTCAATTTATCATGTATAATTTATAAGGTATAACTCTAATTATTAATTTATAATTGATAATTCACACTCTTATTTAATTTTTGGATTATAACTAATAAATTTATAACTTTTAATAATAATAATTTTTATTTTATAATGTATATATTATAATTCAATCTAGCTTTTTCTCTCAATTATAAATAGAGATAACTCTCAATTTGTCATGTAAAATTTATAACTCTAATTTATAATGTATAATTCACACTTTCAATTAAATTTATGGATTATAATTGATAAATTTATAATAATAAAAATTCTCAATTTTATAATTTATAAATTATATTTCAATTTAACTTTGAACTCAGATTTCATCTTTATAATTTCATTAGTGGTATTTTTATAAGTTACAATTCAGACTTGGCTACTCAAAAATTTAACTTACAAATCAAGAATTTTAATTCACATCTTATAACTCTTATGTCTAAGTTATATTTATTAACACCTTCCAATTAGAAATTTATAATAGTAACTTTATATAATCTAATAATAGTTTGTAAATATAGATATAAATAATATATGTTAATTTTAACAAATAAAATCTATTATAATTAATACGATATAATTATAAACTTAAACTGTTAGGTCTCCATTATGACTTTTATAAAAAACTTAATTCATAAATAAGAAATTATGATATATGACTTACAATTTTTAACTCATATTTTAATTATTTATTCTTTTATTTTAATTTAATTCTTAAATTTAATTTTAACTTTTCAACTTTAACCATCCTTGACTCACTGACATCTCTAAGATTTATTGTCATAACTATAAAGGAATATCAAAGTATGGATACTTATCACTTTTAATCTTCCTAAATCCTTTTTTATCGATCTTCATCTCCACATTAGTTTTGGAATTTTTTTGCATGAGATCCAAATTTTAGCCATTGAATTTGAAATCTTTTGTTTTATTTCATGGCATACCCATCACCTTCAATATTTCCTCTAAGACCTCAATGCATAAACCCTTCATTATGATTATTCATTTGTTTCATGCAAGAACAAAATCCTTCAATAGGTTTTCATCATGGCCAATATTACATTGTATAAAATAAGCCTAACCTCATTTACAAAAATTTTCCAAACTTTTTTTTTGTTTTGAACATCTGAGCATGAAAGTTTTTCCATTTGGTCTCTTTCTCCCTCCATTCTCCACTAGTTATAAGGAATAATCCTTGTAAACTTAAGTTTTGTGTTTAAACTTATGGATAATTCAACAAAGTGATATTCACAATCGATTTAAATATGATATTGGGGTGGAAATAATTAACTAACCTAATCCACATGCTATTCATTAATACATCATTCAGGGTAGACTAGGCCAACTCAAAGTGATGACTAGATTTAATCATGATTGAGGGTGCTAAGGATTTTGGATGAGATATGATTGGGACTATCCCACATGATCAGCTTATTAGTGAAAAAACCAAAATTATCAATAGTATATGTTGTAAAGTCCCCCTCCTTGTACATGTGGATTATCAAAAAAAATCTCAAACTAACTTAAAAGGTTGTGGGTGTCATCAATTATAGGTTTAATTATATGAGATGGGGTGGATTTACCATAAAGGTTATGGATAATATTAAGGGCATTGCCTTTAATGATGATGTTGGGGATACAGAGGAGGGAAGCAAGTTGAATACCCCAAAAGGTATCCATAGCCTCAACAACATGATCACTTTGGTGACCCAAGGGACCAACACAAGTTAATTACCACATCACCTTGATTTTGAATCACCCCCAATTAATCTTGGGTTTCCTTTAAAAGCACCATAAAATTTAATATTGAGCCATCCATAATGGGAAATTAACCATTTGGTGGCATGCCAAGCCACCACTAATGGTGATGTTATCATAATTTGAGACAAATTCCATGAACAAATAAATAAAGAATCAGATGGGGAATACCTAAATTTATCTTTGGGGATAAAAGATTTCCATTTATCCACTATAGAATAACATAGACACTTGAAGATCAACCTAGGTATAGATATACTATTCTAAAAAATATGTTCATTCCTAGCCTTCCAAATGGCCTAGAAGAAATGCGGGAGGGAAAGATTCCATAAGAAGGAAAGAGATAGAAGTAACCATGGGATTTTTAATTATTGAATAAGATCTTTAATGGATCCTAGACAAACAAAAGAGACCAAAAATTGGTTAAACAACCTATAGATCACCAATAGACTAAGGGGGAATTACAAAAATAAATGATGGACTACCTCTATATAGGCAAAAAAGAGCAAGTAGTGATTAATAATTGTTATGCTCCTCTTGATAAGATTATTTGTGGTGATAATTTGGTTTTGAGAAACTATACAAGAAAATATGATCTTTGGGGTAAGGTTTTTAATCCAAAGAGGTCACCAGAGATCCCATTGATCCTGTAGATAAAGTTCCACTAAATATCTTGATTTCACTGAGTAAGTCCCACTATCTTTAGTGAATAAAGAATATAATCCTTCTTAAGAAAGTGGGGTATGTGAATTTAGAGTATTTTTAATTAAGCTCAAGGAGAGCTCAAGATTCCTCATAAGTGATGTTTTCTAGATTAAGTAATTTCCATTATGAGGAGCCTTTAGATTAGTCCTAGCAGTCTTTTACTTTAGTGCCCCATTCATCTCTAAAGTTGATAGAAATATTGGTTTCTATATTATTATATAAGTAACCAAATTTCACATTTATGACACTAAATAAGTAGTAGATTTATTCCATTGGCTTAATTAATGTCATTAATACAAGATGAGGTGTAATATAATTGAGTGGTGTGTATGAAATTAACTGATACTAGATATCATTAACTATTTAAAAACTTTGACCAAAGTAATGTTTATAGTTAAACATTATCATTTCATGTGTTTGATATAATTTACATGTTTGTGCGATATCTTATTTGAACATATTTATTTATGGTGCACACCATGTATTAGTTATCTTACAACACCTAGGTTTTAGTTTATGATTCTAGATTCCTACACCATCATTATCTACCCATCTATGAAGGGAGAGCCATTTAAACATTATATATAATTTGTTATTATCATGGTGATCATTAGTTAAATTAATTATGTATAAAAATTATGAGGTAAACTAATATAACAAATTTAGTTAAAAATTATTTAGTTATATTTCTCATGGTGAAATCTATTAGTTGAATATGTGTAACTATTTTTTTTTAATTAGTCTATTTTGGTAAAACCTAGTGTATTTGTTGCTCTCCATGCTAGTTCTTCTTCTATATGCCTATCTTCTAAAACATAACAAGCTTATTGAATCTATATACACATAATATTTTCAAACTTTATCAATTAATGATGCTTTCTCTCTTGTAAGAACATATCGAGTCTCAATCTCTATGAGTGCATGCCCTAAGGAGTGTACTAGGAAAGGGGTGTGTAGACCATTGGTGATTTTCAATATTGTTATCCCTTTATTACCACTTTCTATCTACACAAACATCTCCTAAAAACATTCCCCTAAACTATGCTTCTTACTTTACATCCTCCTCTAGTCATTTTATGACTTTATTACCCCTTCCCTAGATTAAGATATTTTATAATATAATTTCAACCCCATCAAACCTATAATATAATTTTCAAAAATAATTTAGGGTATAAGTCAACTCCTGGCCAACCTAGACTAGGACCTAATTTTCTTTTATCAATAATGATATAGAGTTGATTGGGTTGACCCTGTCACTAAAATTTTGAAAAAGACCAGGGTTAGATCTAGTTATATAAACACATTCATTTCATAATATAGGAAGAGAAGAGAATAATAAGAGATATATAATGCACATATTCTTATCCACCATTTTACTTGAAGAACATAGCTTAGGGTTTCATACTTTCTTTGGAGATATGAATCTTGTTTTATGTAGAATTTTTTTAGATGCATTGATAGGTTGTGTAGCCTAGAGATGATTTATAATTGTCATCTTCACATACCACAATAACCTCTTGATAAACACCTTAGCCAAGGGAGAGATTGAGGCTCAATGATCTCATCTTCAAAGGTAAGTATTCCTAACTTTGTTCATCCTTTGTAAGAGTAGATAGATATGGATTTGTACTTATCTCCCATGTATTAGGATTTTTTATACATTAATAAGAGTATATGTCTTATATGCATGTTTAATTTTCAAGTTTATTACCCCCACTTTGTGCCATAATATTTAGTGAACACTAAATTATACTTTAATTTACTTATTAGTTTAGTAAATATGAAACAGAGGACCTAGTTAGGGTTATTGCATAATTTTGGTTGACTAGAGGCTTTATAACCATCCCTAATGATTTTATTATGGTAAGATATCCCTTGGATAGGCTTATTAGATCCATATTAGTCATGACCATAAATATATATTGTATCTATTATTGAAAGTGTAATTAGGATTTATCATCTCCGAGCTAGGATTGATTTATAGATCAGTTGCATTTCCCTTTGCATATATTTTGGTGAACCCGACATGAATCTAACCCTTATAGGTTTTATTTCACACCATAATTTTTATCATTTTATTATATTTTTACATATTTACATTATTATATCAAACTAGTTGATATATTTCTGACTTTATGTGCATAGGTTTAACACAATCACTTTAAAATGACTATTTTATCTATGTAGTGTCTTCATCAACTATAGGTTACTGGATCAACTAGTTTGACATGATATTCTTCTTGATTAAAATTATCATACACTATAAAATAGGTGAAACCTATATGATATTTTCTTCTATCAACATGAAGGTTAACAAACACTGTCAAACATGTTGATTATGTTGATTATTATTCTTTAACATACAGGGTTTTGTAGAACTTGGTCAAACCAATTGACCTAGTTTACAAAATTTAAAAATAGAATATAATCACTATAGTATAAAAATTTTAAATATAAAAAATCTTCAATCCTACCAAGGTTCCTTTCTCATCTCTCTTTGTCATATTTAGTTCTATTTTTCAAAAGTTAGTAATATTTAAAACTAAAAACCTACAAGTAAATAAGTCAACCCGGTCGACTTAGTTATATAGTATATCTTATTTATGAAAGACATAGTTAATGGTATATATTAAAAAATCACCTAAAACCTTTATAATTTGGGATTATGAAGTGAGGGTTTAGGCCCCAATACCAAGCTATTACCATTGTCAATATAGACCCCTTTTGACCCAAATAACCTGAAACTAACTTTAAAATACTTTTTAGTTCCTTATTTTAGCCAACTTTCCTATCACATTAAAATAAAATATTTATAATAATTTAATAACACTTAGGGTGACCAATTATTTAGCATTTAATTTTCAATTATTTTTTTTCTCTTTGATCATTGTGTGTTTTATTACAAAACTTGCATTGGCCAATTTTGGTGCAAGGTTTGTGTTGTGTACCCCAATTGGATCAATCACATTGATATAGTTTTTTGTGTGTTTGATTTCATTCTTGCTTAAAACTATCTTTAAATTTTTACCTATTTAAAAATACTATCATCCTAGTCAATATAGTCTCTTATAGATTGTGTTTTACTTTCCTATTAGCAGTACCTAGTCAATTTGCATGATTGTGCATCCTTGTCAACTTGTTTAACTTTCATATCTATAATACATAGTTAACCTAAATGATTGTGTGTGTGTGTGTGTGTGTGTGTGTGTGTGTGTGTGTGTGTGTGTGTGTGTGTGTGTGTGTGTGTGTGTGTGTGTGTGTGTGTGTGTGTGTGTGTGTGTGTGTGTGTATTGGGTTACATAACATAGTCAACTAATTTGAATTTGTATCCCATTTTCTACCTTTGTCTTTACATCATCATCCTTCGTAGCCTTTTTCTATCATAATAAAATTCCTATTTGAGGACAACGCAAAGTTTAAATCAACATATATGATGAAATTTACCAATACCAATAAGTTTCCATGTAAACAACTTATGGCTCCCACTTTATAAAAAAGTAATGTGCATGTATCCACTCACATTACTAATTATGGGACTCCTCCTCATGCATCCTAATTTCATAACCCTCTATTCTACTTAGAAGATTAGTCTAGATTAGAGTATACTCTAGAAATGCTTTTATTCATTAATAAATTTCCTCAACATCAAGGAAAATATCCTTCCAGTATTTAAAACCTTATGATAAGTGGTCAATAATAAGAACCACATTCACCTTCCCCCACATTCTCACACAAATTTTTGGGCAAAGGCTTTTTTGATTCTCAACCTCTTCCTTATCTTTTAACCCCTTATCATTCTATGACCTCTTAATCCTTAATTTATTTTACATCCATTAGAAGTATATCTACTAACATGGTAGGTTCAACATCTACTGGGCTTTTTCCAAAACCTACCCTTCTCAATCACTACACTAGTGCATAATTTACTATGAACTCTTAATCACCTCTCATTCTATGACCTCTTAATCCTTAATTTATTTACATCCATTAGAAGTATATCTACTAACATGGTAGGTTCAACATCTACTGGGCCTTTTCCAAAACCTACCCTTCTCAATCACTACACTAGTGCATAATTTACTACCAATGGTAATTATGCCTATTGGAGAGTTGTCATGATGATGCCATAGTTTTGTCATGGAGGTTCCTTGGTGAGTGGATGAAGTGAATTGGTAGTATATATGATAATGGCAAAGTGTGTAATGTGATTATTATTGTATGACAAAGTGTGTAATTTATTTATTCTTGTATGCTTTATATATGGTTGGCTAAACTTTAGTATTAACACAACTTGAGAGGATCAGGGATGCCTATGGATGTTTGAAAATGGGAAAGGGATACTATAATATATTATTAATGATTTGAGAGCTTGTGTGCATAATTATAATTCATTTATTTGATCATAGATTTCATCTAGACACTTGAGTCCAGTGGCAAAAAATATGAGTTGGTAGTTTGATGACATCACCATTGCGACATGGGAAGGAGTCAAGGGGAGCTGATCATATGTTATGATCATCATAGTCCATAGTTATTATGAACCATATATCAAGTCATGCATCAAAGCATGATCAAATATATGAGGGTGTAAATTTGGATTCTAAGATAAATTTCATTGTTTTCCCATACTTAGCCAAATTTACAATATGGCCAAAAAGAGCCAAGTAAGCAGTTTGATGATAGAATATCTCACATGTGTGGACATTTCAAGTGAAGGTGATCATATGGGTTCATTGAGTTTTTGAACTAGTTTATTTTCACTAATTTATAGATCATGCAATTTAGTTTATTATAAGATATGCTTTTGAAAAGTTAGGCTCCTAAACAAATTGACTGTGTTTTCCCATACTTAGCCAATTTTGTAGTGTGGTAGAAAGAGTCAAGTGAGAATTTTAAATGTGTTATATCTTTCACATGTGTTTATGTCAATAAAATATGATCATATGGGTTTTTCTAATTTTTATCATAGATGATTTTTTATACATTTGAGATCATGCGCTTAAGTGTGACAAAAGTTATGAATGATCAAAGTTGGCCTCTCAAGTAGATTTGGACATGGTTGGCTCTATTATAGAAGTTGATAATAAGGAAATTTAATGTCATTATATCTCAAATGTGTACTATTTATAATAGTAGTGGTTTATATGGTTAGATTATCCTAAGGAAATAGATCATCTAGTCTAAATTTGAGATCCTGTGGGTAAGCACAGAAGAAGTTATTTATGTGCAAAAATGGCTACTCATGCATATTGACAAGGTCCCCATACTTGGTCATTTTTGAAAGTGTTAAAGCTCAAGCAAGATCGATAGTGCATGAGTAATCCAAAGAGTCAAGAGGAAATTAAATGAGGATAGGTTCATGAAATTTAATGTCTAATCAAAGGTATGAGATAATATCCAATGGATAGAGAATGTTTATACTATTTGATCAACAATGAACATTAATCATTATTGACCTTGTTAATCCACAAAGATTGATGGAGTGCATTCAGTCAACATTTTGAGATGGAACAAGTTGAGGTCAAAGTGATATTTGTTTAACATTTGGCTTTGGTAGTATATGCACTAAATCTTGGACATGATCAATGGTGAGATATTGATCATAAGCTAAGAGTCCACAAGATTCGAGCATAGTGTTAGAAGTTTAACTTTGACTGCTTGCATTTGAATATTTGAATTTGTGAAGGAAAGACCAGTGTCTAGTTTTTAGACAATAATTTTTGATAAAATATTAATTTTCTCATGTATTAAAACTAAAAGTTGTAGAGGAATCCATGGTACATCCATTGAACCTGATTTGAAGATTTGGAAGTAAATACAAACATAGTTATGGTGCTTAAAATTTGATTGTATGTTTGATTGTGTTCTATGAGTGATTTGAGAAGGATATTTGAGCTTATACTGATGTTTTATTGATGTCTAAATATGAATTATATATTTGAGAGTGTTTTAGGCTCCATGGTGATTCTATATGTAGATTTTGGAAGTGTGGTCAATCTATCTTGAGTATGAAGAATGCTTAATAAGTTGACTGTATGTTCATTCATGGTGACTATGTGTATAAAGTCTATGTTTGAGTTATTCTATAATACAAAAATGTGAGATATGTTGATTGTGATCATTTGAAGATGTCATATGGGGAATAAGGAGTGGGTAATTGGAAGTGGCCTTATGTTCATCTTTTACTCGAGGATGAGCTATATGGGTGAATAGGTCTCCATGAGACCTATAAGAGCTACAAGTGCCTTGTTTAAAAGGTGTGGCTACTTAAAGGTGAACCATAGATGCTATGGATGACATATGTAGATTTTATTGGGCCTTATATTTTTAAGATAGACATCTTAAGGGTTAAGACATTCCCAATGGCTGACCAAGATAGTGTTGATTAAGATTGCTCTATAAATAGTAGAACCAAAGTTGGGTTCTAGACTTGTATGAGAGACTAAGGAATGAATTAAGAGAGTCTTTTATGTGTGATAGGGAGAAAATGATGGGTAGAGTGCCCTGAGGATGTGTTTAAGAGCATAATATATTTTGGACTTTTTGTATGACCTATTGGTCATAGTTCTATTGGCAAAATTGTGTTATTATAGATTGAGTGTGAGTGAAGGTGAAAAGAGTTAAGTTGTGGTCCATCATCATGTGTTGTTGACATAAGTTCAAAGGTGGAAGTGTTTCATAGGTGTTTTTGTGGTAGCTCAACATCTAAGGTGGTATTAGCCTCCTTGTAAAGTAATACTTACTAAATGGTTTGGTTGCTGTTTCAGCTTAGCTAGACAAGTGTGGTAGCACCTTGTGAGATTGGTATCTCACTAAACAAGGATTGTAGTTTCTTAATCAGTTATAGATGGTCTAAATTGGATATTTTTATATAAGATAATATTATAATTATATGTTTTAGTGGTTTTTATTACCTAAGAGGGTTTCCCAAGTATGACATATGTTATGTGATTGATCTTGCATTATCTCTCTTGCTTATTACTTTGAATGATATGATTGCTTCATGAATGCTTGTGGTAATTAGTTAAGTAATTACAAAGATAAGAATTAAATTTTGGATTATTTGGGATCATTTATTCACCCCTCCCCCCTTAGTGACTATACCTATAAAAATTGGTATTATAGCAAGGTCTTGTTGTAAAATCTTGACAGTTTGAAGGTGATCCAAGGTATAATGGTGAGTCAAAATGTGTAAGGTGGTTTTTATATTAAGAAAACATTGATTTTTAATGGATCCAATTATGCATTTTGGATTGAAAATATCAATACCTACATTATGTCCTTAGGGTTTGATGTATGTTAATCTATTCTGGATGGTTATACTACTCCTATTATTCCTCCTAATGTTATAGACAAGCAGTTGTTTGAGAACAAATCCAAGGCAATGAATGCCATCACTTATGGTCTTATAGAAACTAAGTTCACAAAAGTAATTCATTGGATAAATATCAAGGAAATATGGGATAAATTTAAGACTATATTGAAGGAGATTCAAAGGTAAATCTTGCTAAGTTACAAACTCACATAAGGAAATTTGAAAGTCTCAAGATGAACAAAGAAGATGCTATGGCATCTTTTTTACAGAGAGTTAATGAGATTGTGAACATCATCAGAGGTCTTAGAGAGAATATTGAAGAGAAAATTGTTATCCAAAGGGTATTAAGGTCTATATCCCCAAAGTTTGATCCAAAATTATCTATTATAGAATATATTCATGACCTTAATTGAAGATGGATTAATTTTATGGCACCCTTACTACCTATGATATGAGGAAGAATGATGACATACCAGTAAATAAGAAGGTGCATTAAAGATAGAGATGAAGCCTAAGAAGAAGTTCCAAGGTAAGAAATCCAAAGAGGATGAAATATATGACTTTGATGATGATGATGAACTAATTACTTTAATTTCTAAGAAATTGAACACTGGCTCAGGAAAGAATAAGGGTAAACTACCCTTTAAATGTTTTAGCTATGGAGAGATAGGACATTTTTCTTAGAAGTTCCTTCATAAGCATGAGAATAAAGATGATGAAGAAAATGATGAAGGACAAGATGAACACAAGAAGACATACAAGAAGAAAGGTTTCTAAATTTTTAAAAACAAGAAGAGGTCCTTCAAGAATAAGAAGAGTCTTTACACCAAAGAATATTAAAGTTCATCAGATAAGAGTGAAGATAGTGACTCAAAATATGATCATGAAGATAATGGTTCTAATGAAGATGAAGCTTTATTCATGGCTAAGGAAGGAAGTTTCTCATAGAAAAAAGGGTCTACTTGGATTGATTTAGATGATGATGAAGATGAGGTGGACTATGAGACTGCATTGGCTAATATCTATGGAGAACTAAAAAATGAGAAAAAGATCAATAAGAAAATGAAATGTAAACCCAAGAAATTTGAGGAATAATTCAGTGTATTTAAGACAAGAATGGATGAAGATGCCAAGGAGCATGAAGATATATTCAAACATCTTAGTTGTCAATTAGAGGTCCCTATCTACAAGCCTAAAGGATAAAGAAGATGAATGTTCAAGGTATGTTTCTAAAAATGAATGTTTTAAATCTAAGCTATAAAAGATAACTAGTAAGGTGAAGACATTTATGATATTTGAAAATATCTCATGTGATCTAGACAATATTTTGAGTGGTCAAAAGCATACTAGTGATATAACTGGTCTTTGATATGAAGAAGAACAAAAGACTGTAACTCAAGACAAGATGAAGGCTAATGTGAACTAGGTCAATCATACTTTTAAGATAAATCATCAGACTTGGAATAAAGGTGCTAGAAAAGTAAAGACAAATTGGATCAAATAGCAAAATGCCATGGGGTGTGCAAAATTCAATGCTTACTATTATACATGTAATTAATTTAGTCATAGGGCTAGAGACTGAAAGAGATCTATTAGAAATGAATTTGCATGGGACTATGATGGGGGTCATCAGTCAAAATTTGTGAATAGAATCAAGTGTTTAACTATCTTGATGTGGGACACTTTACAAACCATTATCCACATAAGATTAGACAAGGTGAGCCCTATTCAAAAGGGGAATGTTGTTTTGTTTGTCATGACATAGAACACATTGACAAAAATTATCCAAATATGTTTCTTGAAAAAGGTATGGTGTGATACATTTGGGAATAAAGAGGTCACATTGATATGTTCTATAAGCAAAGGCCTACTACACAGAATAGATTTAATCAAGCTCCTAGAGTTCAAGAAAGAAGGCAAGTTAACACATGTAAGCTAAAGGTGAAAAGTGTGAGTCTTAATGAGATTTTAGGTTCAATTAATTTGTTTGTTATGGTATATAATTATTTAAAAGTTGAAGAGTCCCAAGAAGTCTCATTGTCTGTTGATGTTGAGAATGAAGAAATTAATCTCAAGGAGAAGACTAAGGCACTATTTAAAGCCAATCCTGAGGTATGTATGGATCCAATTGAACATCTTATTTTTGATAATAATATATCATGTAAACAACATCAATTGACTATGCCTAATGATGAGGTTACAAGATGCAAGGAACATTTTTTAGATGAAAAGGTATGTAATGAATCTATGTTGTCCTCATGTATTGATAATCCAATCATAGAATAAAAGTAAAATGATGTAGTGGTTGAGGAATTTTTTTCCCTAAATCCAAAGAAGAAGAAGAAGAAGTAAAAATATTAGATGATCAAAGAGGAGATGGAAGATGAGGATTTTTTTTTGTTTTTGGAGAATTAAGGTATATAAGGTGTCTCTATCTATGCTTCTTAAGAGACTTATTTCAAGTGGAAAAGAAAGTGTTGTTGTGTTGTTTATTGGTTGGAATAGTTTGTAGGGTGAGATTTAAGGTGATAAAGATGATTATGCCAATCAGAGAATGTATTTTATCAAAGGGGAGCAATAATTTCATGAGCCTATTTCATAGGTTTGTGAAGGAGCTGTAGTATAGAGTCAGAATGGGTGGTTTCATGTGGCTCAATGAGATTGATGAAAATGACAAGAAGTGTTTGGTTTTTATAAAGGTATATGAATTTATTTGTGGTGTGTTCTAGGTGTTTTTGAACTCTAAATATATGTATGTGCTAATTGAAGATTTTTATTAGCTCTTAGGTTTTCCAATTTGTGTTTAAGAGCTTGCAGGTCCTAAAATGGGTTATAGGAATTAAAGGTTCCTAAAGCTATGAAGGCTTGGTCCAAAAGTGTATGATGGGTGTCTACATATGTTTAGTAGTTTCAAAGGTGTGCATTGACCAAAAGGAGGTTTGTTGACCTTACTTGTTTTGAGATTTTAGAGTTTTAGACTATACTATAAAAGTGGTCTACCTTATGATTTGAGTTTTGAGGATTCTTAATTTGTTTAATGGTCCAAATGGGTGGTAAAATCAAGATTCACAAATATTTTAAGGTTTATAGTTCTCTATTTATTCAAGTTTTTGTCAATATGGAGGGCTAATTAGCTAGTAGGTTTGTGAAATAAGTATGCTTAAAATAATGATCTTGGTGATGAAAATTGGTTTTATTGAGGGGGAATATGAGAGTGATCCATATATGAAGTTTTAGGTCCTAAGGATGTGTCTACTAAAAATTATGGGTTCTACAAGTTTCAGGTAGGGCTACAAGGAGGCTAGATAGGCCTAGTTTAAAGAAGAGTGATTTTTGATTAGTTTCTAAAAGAGATAAAGGTATGAGTATTTCAAGGTATGTTATTAGGTTGGTTTAATACATTTTTACTATTATGTATAGTCTAGATGTAGAGTTGGTGGTTATAGAAGTGTCTTGAGAAATAAGGTTAGTAAGCCTACATGGTGATTCTTCATGGTGTGAGGAGATGTGAAGATGCTCAGAGTTACTAGGGGGAGTCCCTCTTAGATGTTTCTTGGTAAGATATATAAGATTTTAGTTTTATTATGTGTTCTTTCTTAATTGATTATAGTGCTTGATTGAAGAGAGTGTTGGCATGGAGCAAGAGGAAGTTGTTAAGACAATAAGAGGTTGGTTCAATGTAAGGGGGAGTTTTTATCATCTTTATAAGATGGTACTTTCCTTTTTTGATAGTATTTTTACATCCTTAGGATAAATATGTGCCCACTTTTTCATTGTCTCAAAGGGGGAGAAAGTTCCTATTGTAGGAGTGTTTTGAAGAGAGAGATGGTGAGCTATATATTACTATATTGATTGGTGTTGACATCAATGACAAAGGGGGATATTGTTGGAGAGTTATCATGATGATGTCATAGTGTTGTCTTGGAGGTTCCCTGGTGAGTAGATAAAGCTCCTTGATAGTCTATATGATAATGAAAAAGTGTTTAATATGCTTATTCTTATATGACAAAGTGTGAAATGTATTTATTCTTGTGTACTTTATGTATGGTTGGCTAATCTTCAGTATTGACATAGCTTGAGATTATCAAGGATAAGTATGGATGTTTGAACATGTGAAAGGGGTCCTATAAGATTTGACTCATGCTTTGAGATCTTGTGTGCATAAGTATAATTCATTTGGTTTATCATATTTTTCATCTCGATGCTTTAGGTCCAGTGGTAGAAAAGATGAGTTGGTAGTTTGATGATGTCACCATTATATGGGAAGGAATCAAGGGGAGTTGGTCATGTGTTTGTGATCACCATAGCCCCTAGTTGTTATGAACCATATATCAAGTCATGCATCAAAGCACAGTCAAATATATGAAGGTGCAAAGTTAGATTCTAAGTGAAATTTCACTCTTTCCCCATAGTTAGCGAAATTTGTAATATGGATAGAAAGAGCTAAGTAGTTTGATGATAGATTATATTACACATGTGGACATTTTAGGTAAAGGTGATCATATGGATTTCTTGATTTTTTGACCTAGTTTATTTGTGATAATTTACATATCATGCAATGTAGCATATTAGAAGATATGTTTTTACAAAGTTGGGCTCCTAGGTAGATTGACAGTGTTTTCCCATAGCCAATTTTATAGTGTGGCATAAAAAGCCAAGTGAGCATTTTTAAGGTGTTATATCTTTTATGTGTGAATGTGTCAAGAAAATATAATCATATACATTTGTTTAATATTGAGCATAGATGATTTTCACTAAATTTGAGATCATGCAATAAAGTGTGGAAAAAGTTATGGATGATCAAAGTTGGCCTCTCAGGAAAATTTGGACATGGTTGGCTCTGTGATAGAAGTTGATAAGAAGAAACTTTGATTATGTTATATCTCTCAGACATAAGATTTATAGGAGTAATGGGTCATATGGTTAGATTATCATAAGGAAGGAGATCATCTAGTCTAAATTTGAGATCTTATGAGTAAATGCAAAAAAAATTATTCAAGTGCAAAAATGTCTACTCATGCATATTGACAAGGCCCCCATACTTAGTCATTTTTATAAGTGTTAATGCTTGAGCAGGATCAATGATGCATGAGTGCTCCAAGGAGTCAAGAGGTAGTGATATGAGGACAAATGCATGATGTTTAATGTTTAATTAAAGGTATAGGATAAAGATCCAAAGGCTATTAGACATTGATACTAATTGATCAATGGTGAGAGTTGATCATTATTGACCTTGTTGATCTACAGAGATCGACAAAGTGCATTGAGTCAACTTTTTGAGATAAAATGAGATGAGGTAAAAGTGATAGTTGTTTAAATTTTTTATTTTGTGGTATATGCATTAAATCTTAGACATGATCAATGGTGTGAGATTGATCCTTAATTAACAGTCCATGAGATTCGAGCATAGCATTCAAAATTTAACTGTGATCATTTGCATTTGAATATTTGAATTTGAGAAAGAAAGACCAGTGTCTAGTTTTTAGACCATATTTTTTTATAAAATATAAATTTTCTCATGTATTAAAAATAAAAATGGTATAGGAATATATGGTGTATCTATTGAACCTAATTTGAAGTTTGGAGGAGAATAAAGACATGGTTATTGTGCTCAAAAGTTGACTATATGTTTGACTATGTTTTATGAGTGATTCGAGAAGGATATTCAACATTGTATTGATGTTATATTGATGTATCACGATGAATTATCTATTGGAGAGTGTTTTAGACTGTATGGAAATGCTTTATGTATATTTTGGAAGTGTGATCAATCTATCTTGAATATGAACAATGCTTAAGAATTTGACTATATGTTTTTTCATGGTGACTATGTGTATAAGGTTTTTGTTTGAGTTATTTGAGAATATATATATAGGTGATTTATGTTTAATAAGATCATTTGAAGATGTACTAGGGGACATAAAGAGTGGACCTATATAGTTGGAAGTGGTCCTATGTTCATGTGTTGCTCAAGGATGAGCTATATGGGTGAATAGGTCTCCATGAGATCTATAAGAGCTACAAGTGCCTTATTTAAAAGGTGTAGTTACTCAAAGGTGACCCATAGATGTTATGGCCAACCTATGTAGATTTTATTAAGCCTTATCTTTGTGAGATAGATGTGTTAAGGGTTAATACATGCCTAATGGATGATTAAGATGGTGTTGATCAAGATTTCTCTATAAATAGTAGAACCAAATTTGTTGGGTTTTAGACTTGTATGAGAGACTAAGGAGAAAATTGAGATTCTTGTGTGTGTGTGTTGGGGAGAGAAGGAAGGGTAGAGTGCCCTAAGGATGTGTTGAAGAGTAGGATAGAATATGGAATATTTCTATGACCTATTATTCATAATTTTATTGGTGTAATTATGATCTTAAAGAATAAGTGTGAGTGAAGGTGAAGATACTTATGCTAAGGTCCATCATCAGGTGTTTTTGACATCAGTTTAGAGGTGGAAGTGTTTCATAGGTTTTTTTGTGGTAGATTAGCATCTAAGGTGGTAGTAGCCTCCTTGCAAGGTAATGCTTTCTAAATAGTTTGGTTATTATTTTAGCTTAGTTAGATAGGTGTGGTACCTCCTTGTGGGATTACTGTCTCACTAAATAGGGATTATATTTTTTGGATTAGTTGTAGTTAGTATAAATTAGATCTTGTTATATACTAAATTATTCCAATTACAAGTTCCAGTGGGTTTTATTCCCCAAGAGTGTTTCCCATGTATGTCTGTGTTATATGATTGATCTTGTATTTTATCTCTTGCTTATTACTTTGAATGATATGATTACTTCATGAATGTTAGTGGTAATTAGTTAAGTAATTGAAAAGATCATAATTGAAGTTTGGATTATTTGGGATCACTTATTCACCCCTGTCTAAGTGATTGTACCTCTAATAATGCCACTAGTGCTTATTTTTCTTCTAATCCTTCTAATAATTCATCCTTTGTAACACACACTAATCATGCTACTAGTGCCTCCTTTTTTACCAATGCCTCTCAATCCACTAGTGTTGAAAATTACACTACTCAAAGTGGTACCCAAGGCACTAATACCAATGCTAATACTTCACATGCTATGCACACTAATCAAAACACCACTCAAACCCATCAAGTTTTAGTGAAAACTCTTAACCAAGTGCATGATTTCCAAGCTAATAATTCCAACCAAATGATGAAAATGAATAATCACCTTATTCATATCTAAAATCAACCTCAAAAAGATCCATGGGGAGTGCACACTCAAAATACCCCACACCCCTTAGGGATTCCCATGGAAACCTTATTCCCTAACCACCTCTTGTTAACAAAATGATTAAACATCTTCAAAATAAACCTCTTACACCTAAAATTGCCAACATAGATATAGGAGGTATCACCCCTACCATGAGTTACAATGGAAAAGTTGATCCTACCTCATGCTTAAAAACATTTGGAAATATATACAATGATTGGATCAAGTTAAACACTTTTACCTCTACCAAGGTCCTAGAAAAAACCCTCTCTAGAGATGCTTTAGATTGGTATAACCAACTCAAGTCCCATTATATCAATAGTTTGGAAGATATATTTAATGTTTTATTACAATAATTTCAAACTAATGACCTCATTAAAAATACCTTGGCTCATTTTATTAATTGAAAACAACTTGAGAATGAAATCACACAAGATTTCATCAAATTATGGAAGACCTTATATAATAAGTGTGAACACAACATGGAAGATAATAACCTCTTTCATATATTTACCAATGATTTCTATCCTAAGTTGAAATTTTGGATTAGGAATCTCTCTCCATGAACTTTAGAAGAGGCCCTCAACTAATCCAAGTGCTAATATGTTCTCATGCATTGTTTGAGCCATCCCAAACTCCTGTGGGCACTCATATTCTCATCAAATATAAAAATCTTAATGATACTAATGATGGTGTCACTAAATCCTATGATACCATTCATAATATTCAAGATATCACTCCTGACCCTAATCTAGAACAAGATTTCCCTTTAAACCACACCCTTAATCCTCAATTTTCTCTAATAAACAACATCAATGTTCATAAACCATTATCCTTAGTGGAAATCCAAAATCATCTAGCAAGGCCTCTTTTACATGACCTTGATTCCATGCCCCTTATGAAATCATCATACAATCCAAACAAATTACATTGATTTCATGCTCGTTGGGGTCACTCTCATGAGACATTTAGGCAATTGCATAACTTCGTTATGAATTTCTTTCTTTGTCTAAATTTCAATTAAAATTCCCTCATTCATAAACATCAACAAGCCTATGATATTTACTTCATAACTAATGAAAAAAAAAGTAAAAATCAAGCTTTGAACTAGGATAATGATCATAAAGCCATTTATAAATACCCTCTTCCAAACCATCAATACAATAATAATAAGCCTACTCCTTCCACTAATCACATTAATAATCTTATAGACAAAATCCTAAATAGAATGTGGTCAATATGACTAATATGTGAATGGAAGTTGCCTTCATTGATTCTCATCCTACCCACACACACTAATGATCTCACACTTTCTATGTTATCTGAGATTCTTCCCCAACTTACATAATAGAGTTAGGGTAAGAGGACCTTATCTATTTTTTATGAATAAATTCCAAAACCTCCATTGGATAATACCTCTCATATCATTTCCATAATTTCTCCAACCTCTTTACCCACTACCAATAATATTAAACATTCTAATCCCACTTCTTCAAATCTATCACAAGATAAACCTACATCAACTATCTCATCCTCTCATGATAAACAACTAATTTTTCCTGCAATTAAACCTCCTACATCCTATCAACACAAATTTACATTCACTTCCAACCATTATTTTTATGAGCTCCTATAACATTATGCAACCTCTCTCCAACATTTCACTCATGGGTTATGATGAATGGGACCCTATAGAAAAGCTTACCAATCTCCCATATCAAATTCCCTTTCTCAAAATCAATCATTTTTATTCACATTCTCACATTCCATCTTATATAGTTCCTTATTTTAGCATTATTCCTCTTGGTCTTAGGGTAGGACATGGTACATTCCTATGGTACACCTCATGTTTAAAAAGAAACTCTTAGAATAATGCTTATGGATCATGTTATGACTAGTCCCTATCACTTCACTAGATACCAAGATCCATATAGTTAGCTTTCCCTTGAGATGATTGTTATTGTCTTTAAACCCTCTATGTATCCTATTCCTCCTTCAACTTAACCTAGTCTAGATCATATTCCTACTTTACCTTTAGTTGAATCTATTCCTACTTTATCTTCTATTTTTCCTTTAGTCAAACCTCATCTAGTCTCTCCACCATCCTCACCTCCCTTTGGTGATGTATTGATTCTTATATCACCACTTTATCATATTCCCACCCAATTAGTCAATTATTTGTACTATGACATTTATAGTGTTTTGGATCATTAGACTAGATATTGTAAAGTATACCAACCTTTCCCAGCTTCTACTTCCACTCCTTCTATTATTACACCCATAAAGTATACTAATAAACATATCTATAATCATTCCTCTACCCATTATCAAAATATTTGATAATATATAGACACCTTACATCTTACCTTTACTCAGCCTACAAACAAGGTTATACCTCCTCCCAAGTTATCACTTGAGTATATTCCCCAAATATGGAGAGATGTTTACTGTTTATGGCACCAATGTGGTTCCCATCACACCGATCATTATTATATCCTCTAGTAACATCTCTAAGATCACCTTATGGCCATTTGAATACTATCCCTCTTCCCACAAGCCACCCATACAAGAAGGCTTCTCCTTCTTCCCCTGTGGTTCCTCCACTTATGGTCCCTTCTTCACCTATAGTTCCTTCTCCACTAGTGGCCCCTTCATGTCCCATGGATTATACTCCTATTCCTTCTCTTGAGTATCATATTCATGATGTCCCTCATGATAATGATCCTTTAATAATGCCTAAATTTATTATCAATGATATTAGATGAGAGTTATTTTCCAAGATTTTGTTAAAGATTGATGAGACCCTTATTACAGTTAGAGTCTAGCTTCACAGAGATATCTTAGATGTTATGGAAAATGTTTTTGGATAAATTTACTAGTATTTATGAACATAAAATGGTGTTCCTTCACTTTTTTATTCATTTTAGATTAGACGTGCACTCCAAGATTATATTTTTCTACTTTATGTCATTTAAATTTGTGTTAAATTTTTCTTCACTTATCTATCTTATATGGATATTTATATTTTGCATTATATGTTTTCTATGCTATCATTTTATTTTATTATAATATATTATAGATTATTTTCATAATTTCATGTTTTTATCTATGAGTTCATTTATTTTCATGGATGTATTTCTCCTTTCTCATGATTGTTTGATACCTTATCTCCATAATGCAGATAATCATTATTGTGACTCAACTATACAAACCTTGATCCTCTTCCTAATCCTTATTTACCATGTTATCAGTTAACAAACAAGTCATCTCATTATAATATTATCTTATTGATCCACCTTGGATATACCTTTATTCCCCTTATTTTATTTTGAAAACTAGGCATACACATAGTTGGAACTTGAGATAACATATTGGTTCATAGGTAAGCCTAAGTGTTTTAGTTAGTCATGTCTTTGGATACTTAGATTCCTTTAACCAAAGTATAAAGCTCATTTTTTGTATCACTTTATCTCTCATGATTGGTTATTTCAAGTCTATATGGAGGAGGAATCTTAAAATCAATAAAAATTAAAAATTCAAATCATTTAAAAGGTAATGATATAAAAGGAAACATTCAATATTTCACAAGTCAAATCAAACTAAAAGACGTGATTCAAAGCACATCTCCTTTTTTTAATCAAAGATAAAAATCCATAGTTGGTCTCATGATAAAGTTTATGTCCATTGGGTTTGGTAGGCTAGTATATTTGGAAAGGAGAATTTTAAAAAAAAAATTGTGCTACCTACTTTCTCATCCAAGTACCCAATCTTCACAGTAGATCGATAGCTCTATAAGAGGTCCTAAGGAATGGGGAACATGTTGTGGGAAGGTAGGTCCATTTTAATTTTCTATTTTAAATAATCAATATGATTCTATCTTAGTACCTCACTTATTTCCATATACAACTTTCTATTTACTGTGAACAAGGTATCCTTTATATATTGATAGCCACTAGTCACTTAGTGTCTTTTCTATGTCCTTAGTATGCCTCATGTTTCCTAAGGTCTTCTCATAGATGCCTATGTTGTGATTTTTAAATTCCATCTTTCATTTAAAATAATCCTAATATTTATCCTTGAGAAAATATTATTTTATTCATTGATCACTCCCCACTAGAGATTTCATTTGTGAGTTGTAGTGTAAGACCATGGATAAGACCAGGCATTCCTCACAAATTACTAAATTACCATTATAAATATTCCTTTTAACATATTTTACTTATTATTTCCACCTCATTAGTGTTACCTTTGTGAGTTTCAGTGTAAGACCATGGATATGACTTAGCCTTCCTCATAAAATTTTCTAATACCCAATTCACAATGAAACTACATGTGTCATATTTGTGATAAGTAGTGATGGATTATGAGTTAAACATCATTGGTATGCTTCCCATATTAATATAGTATGTTTTATTATTACTTAATTGATCCTTCACTTTTATATTCTTATTTTTTTATTGCATGAAAGATTACAACCATTTTTATTGAGTTTTTCATAGTTCCCAACTTAAATTAGTGTGATCAATTTAAGTTCATTTTTACAATTTTTTTCTTATATATTTCGTAAGGTGATTTAGTATGAATTTATTTAATTTTATTTTTAGGCCATTTTTTTTCTTATGCCTTCCATTTTATTACATTATTTTCATACTTCCCAACGTGATATAGTGTGATTTTTCTTGTTTTAATTTGGTGCAGATATTTTCATGGTTTAAAAACATTTTGTTATTCTTTTTTACCATCTTTGGTTTATTATATTTAGTCATATTTTGTTATTACATATTTCCTATTGTGATATAGTGTGTAGTAAATTTTTGTTTGATTACTTATACTTTTCCAAATCATTTTTGGCTTTTTATTTTTAACCATGTATGTGTATCACATAATTCTAGAAAATAAAACAATCCACATATATTTCCCATAACACATACACTAAAATCTAAAATCGTGTGATATAAAGAAATATATCCATGAATCAACATCCACAACCAAATACAACTCATGAGATCAAATCCAATTATTAAAATCAATATATATCATGTGTTTTATGCAATACAAGGTATAAAGTAAAAAATACATAACTCAAGCTCTATGGTTGGGTTCCATCATGCCTATCTTGTGGTTTTAACCACGTTGTCTATAGATTTTTGGGACTATCCTATTTAAATGGTACATTATAATGTGGCAGTCTAAGATCTCAAACCTGATACCTATCCCTATAAGTTGGCCACATAGGCTTTCACCTATCTAAACTAGACTATGGTATCCATATGCACTAACCTCTCTTAAGCTAAGGCCTACCAGGCTTATGCATCTCCCTCTCCCACCTATTTTAGTGGTTTAAATCCATCCCCACATGCTTACAACTACCTCTTGGCCTCCCCCACTAGTCTAAACCAACCTACTTGGGTTGGGGTAGATGGTACCATAAGAATATCTATAGTGGTGTGGTCATATGGTGCCAACAACCCATCCAAAACATCATGATTCATAACTACAATCATGGCTCCCCATCTAACCTTATTTGTCATTAGATATTCAAAACCAAAACTAGATAGATATTAGATCATTTATATATCTCAAAATTTATCTATCTACTATAACATATGCAACTAGTATTCTATATCAAAGATTAAATCAAAATTACAACATTTTTCACCATGACTTATATCACCAAGAACCATATCCCCATCTACTCACCCATCATGCATGGTCTCTCCATTTTATCATCTTTGAGTGTTTCCTTTATGTATCTCCTCTTTGCTAGTGTAAATCGAGGAATAACAAATTATGCATGTTGTGACCCTCTCTTGAGAGGTGTCTCTATATACTAATTATGTCTTGGTGTAATCATATAAAATGAAAAATTAGATGACTTAGGCATGGTTAATAGCACCCAACCTATAGGTCCTCTTTATTTCTCACTCAACCCTTATCAGCTAGACTTTCACTGATTCTCAGTCACCCATAGCTTCCCAAACTTAGCTTTTTAATACCCAATCAACCCTCTAAGACCCAAATCCATCCCCTAACACTCATCCTCCTAGGACAATATAACCCAATTTAGATAGGAGTGATATAATATAGGGGTGTCCTATTTTTGGTGCTATTATCCAAGTTTATCTTTACCTCTAATGGTCAAATTTTCTCAAATCCTTATCTTTTTCCTTATCAGCCTAATACAATTTCATTTAACCCATGATCATTAGTTTCCCTATAAAAGGCCATTCAAAGTCTATTTAGAAGGATTGATACACATTTACAAGAAAAGATACAAAATATAAGCAAGTACACTTAAGTATTCCTCCCCATTCTCTATATACATCCTTCCAAGACCTAATCAAGCCTATTCAAGCACTCATACTAGTCCCTAGTCATCCAAAGTACATTCTAATTTCACATTTAGCTACATACATCACATAACTACACCAAGCACTTCAAATGGGATAAATACATTAGCTTGATACCTCTTTAAAGTATTGGTATGTAGGCAATGTGCCCACACATGAGGTGTGAAGTGCATCCAACATATCCTTTACACACTAACCCCTTCTCTCTTTCCCAAGTTTGTTATGCAAGTTCAAATACTAAGAGATCCTAAGGGTTTGTAAGATTGAATCAGACACATAATGAGTTTTATATATACATAGGCTCTAATATTTCACTGATAGGGTGTCACAGGCCCATCGAGTAAAACCTCAAAAAACTAGACCACTGGGACAACAACACTAGAAGTAGATAACAACTTCAAAAGGGGACAACAATGCCAAAAAGTGGACTGTAGTGAAAATTAGTAGAGTGTGCTAAGTTTGGCACTACTATCCAATCTAGAAATAGAGTTCTAGGTTCTATTTATGATAGTCTTCCATCCATGCACAATAATTTATAGATCCTACATCATCTATTTCAGCCTAAAATAAGCTAAGTTCAATTTCTTCACACTTCTTACTATTTTTATAAAAGGTAAAAATACATATCTATTTATATAAATTAGTAGGTTAATTAAGACACATTATTTATTGATTTATATTTACTTAGACCTTTATTTGCTTAAGAATTTAAACCTTAATTCCCAAAAAGAATAAAACATCTGGAGAACTTGACTTGCTTCAGTTTTTTTCACAAAAACCCTAGAAACCCTAAGGTCATTATTTATGTTTTTTTTACAATATTTTCCTAATTTCTATTAAATTTAAAAATTATAAAACTAAAAATTAACCAAAATATTTTTAATACATTCACCCAGACCCTAGTTTGCACATACTAGGTCCTATTTACATACAAACACTCTCAAACCACTAAGAAAACTATAATGTTAATATTAGAAATATTTTGAGATTTTTCCTTGATTTTATAAAATTAAAACTACAAATTTTCTATAATTTTTTCAAATTATTGCACTATTTTTGAAAAAATTCATTCAAAACCCTAGTTGCATCAAATACATTCTCAGTTATTCTTTAGTACTTTTTGCATAAGTTTCTAAAAATTTAGTTGCATATCAAATTTAAAAAATATATTTCAAATTCAAAAGTTCATAGTATTTTACAAATAACATTTTTGAAAAATCCATAGTTACATCTACTAGCTCCTTTTTTCTTGTCAAGGTATCACCTAACATTCATACAAAAGTTGCAAAAATGTTGTTTTCTAATCTACAAATTTATATTATATTTCTTGCAAATCATAAAAAATCCATTATCAGTCCTATCATGTACATGAATGATAAAGTTTATCATATGTTAGTACAAAGTTCATTCTTTTCATTTCCTATTTATTTTTCATGGCATTAGATGATGTTAAGCAATCTATTTTAAAATGTGTAAAACCATCTCCTACATCACCTCCCTTGGAGCTCTTTCCACATATCAATTCATGTTGCATGGTCCATTTTAATCTTCCCTAGGTCACTACCTATCACCAAAGAGCCCAATTGAATCCTTTTGTTCCTCCACCTCCTTGACCCATCAATTATCTTTGCTCTCCTCTCGTAAAAACTACAACTACTATATGGATAGTAGATAATGTGATTAGAGCTATTAATCAATGTGTAGCTCTACTTCCTCCACCTACCTAGGAGCCCTGCCACCCTACTATTCCAACCCATCCCAAGTTTAACCAATTGGCATAGGCATATTTTCTCAAGGCATATGACATTTTTGATTAGTTGATAAACATTGTAGCTAAAATTTCCATGTCAGAATTACTTTAGAAAAATAATGTATTCAAGGACATTCTTTATTAATCACTCACTCAAACTTATATGATTTTTGACTCAAAACCTTATTTTGCATCAGTGGTCAATATTATAAATTTTTTGATAGTGAGGGCATGCCTTCTCAGATGGTTATTAGTCAAAATTTACCACTATTCATATAAGTATAAGTCAAAACCAATGCAGTCAAGAAATTTCTTATCGATAGTGGTTCCGAAAATAAATTTATGTAATATCATATTCTTATAGGTAATGGGTGTATATTTTGCATCAATGCAAAAAAAATATAAAAAAATTGAGGATTCAATGATATACCATGACATACATTGGGTACTATTACTTTAGATATCATGGTGGGCCCAAACACCCTCCCAACATAGTTCCAAGTCATGACAGGTCTACTTCACTATAATATTTTACTCAGATGACCTTTGATACATACTATGGGTGATATCCCTTCCACTCTTTATAAATGTATTAATTTTATCTATGAGGTATATTTATACACATGTCCAACAGATAACCAACCATTCAGATATTATCAACTTACATAGTCATTTTTGATAATTTCATCAGATGGGACACCATATCTCATAGTACGACCACCAATTCATAGAATTTCTCTTAATCAAATACATACATATGAGGTTGGTAAAACTGTCACTTCCCATTCCACTCCACTTATAGTTACACCATCAACACCAACTCTTTCACTTGTCATAAGATGTTCCACCATTTTAGCCACTTTATTGATCATAATTCTGACACCTATTACACATCCACCATCATTGATAATAGTACTATAAATTTTAGTTGAATCCATAGTTAATACACTGATTACATATATTTTAGCAGTAACACCTTATTCTACTGCTACAACTGAGGAGACTCCTATATCACAATTACCCCTAGTGGTAAATTTAGAGTTACCATATGTACATGATGTTGATATAGATTCATAGGATTATTTAGATGATGATACAACACCCACACTCATAGATGATTATTTGTGTGGGTTGAGATTTATGCCAATCAACCTAATTAGGAATCAAGATGACTTTAGAGCTCTCATACCACATCTTATAGTGTTTTTAGCATCTCATACTACAATTTCAGGATGTCCTCTGCATTCATGACCATAACCAGCTCACTTGGCACATAAAATTCACATGGTTACCTCTATGGATATAGAGACACTTATTTAGATTCAGGTAGGCAACACACAACATCAATCATAGTTTACGTTATAGTTATTACTTGATCATGTATTGATCACATTATCTACAATACGACATAAATCTATCGACAAATTATCACCTCAAGATGGTCATCCATTTTGTATCTTTCATAAGATTATAGGCCATGATACAAAATCATGCATAGACTTATAGTAGATATTAAATAAACTATAGGATCAAGGTATTATTCATATTATAGTACCACCAACACAACTAGTACCACTAGTAGCACCAACTCCACCACTTCCACTAAATTTACTTACTAATAGGGCTAAACATCCAAGAGTAGAATCTACATCTCCACCACTAGATGATTTTAACATGATGACATCACAAACATAACATTTATAACATATGATTATGATCTTGATGCATTTGATGATGGCTAAGATCTTTTCCTCTATTTTCATCCTAGTAGGCTCCACCTTTGGACCCCCTCCCGCCACCAGTCTAGTCTTTTATATTATGATGTATATACTTGTACATATTATCTCCTACCTTTATTGTACATAATTATCCTACTTTTTTGTACATAGTTTAAATATTTTTAAAAATACTAAAATAATATAACACTTTAAAATACAAAAACATTCAAAAAATTGCAAAAACACCAAAAACATTTTTGTTTTGATCATATGCATCATCCAGGCTTTACATCACTACTATCATGATAAGACCTAAATTTATTGTTTCATGCTATTTTATGTCAATTTTATACATTACCATGCTTCACTTGATCTTCTTTGAGTGTGTGCAGTGACATCCAACTACTTGATTTCATCATTGTACCCATAGAGTGGGCATACCTACATCTACATTTGAGACATACATTATTATATACACCCACTAGGGTCATCTTATACATGACTAAACCATCTAGGTTATGTCATTTCTATACCACACACTCTGAGTTATCATGCTGATGTATATTACTTTATAGCTTACATAGAATATTATATCAACATCTCACTAGTAACTAGCACTTGTGTATTTCTTAGCATCTACCTAGTCTTGTAATATACATGTTTTGCATACTCTCAAATTTTATTTGATTATTTAGATGTGTTTATATCTTCTAATTATTACATCTAATTCCATTCCTTGCTTAGCATAGCTTGTGTGATTGCACTTTCCAATTCTTGCTCATTTTCATGTGTGTGCCTTAGGATATTTGTCAATGTCCTATGTTTGTACTCTTTCATGTGATTATGGCCCTTGTGTCAACTTTATTTATTTCACTTGTATATGTATGTGGTATTTAAACATGCCTTCCATGCTTGTTTCTAGTTTGAGTGACATGTGCCCATGTCCCTTGTTTGTGTGGCCCCTTGGCCATCCTTATATGCTTCTTGATTCTTAATTTTTATGCTTGTTTTCTTGTTTCTTGTCAAATGTGTACAATGACATGATCCATATCATGAATTTTTTTGCTTTCTTAGATACCATGATGGACATCATGCTCCATCCCTCTAACTAACAACTAACAATTAACATTTTCAGTTCTACTTCAATACTTTGTGCATGCTTTCACATTGTTATATCTATCTAGGCATACCCTTATTGATCTAACAATATCTCGATAAAAAAATTTCTATATCTTGAAACATATTATTAAAATATCAAATTCTATATCAAATATATATTCAGATTAACACACTTGTAGGACTCTTTTCTTCTAAGGGTAGTTGTTGCAAGTTTATCATTCCTACCCTCAAAGGAGGGGGCATAAAATAGGAAATTTATCATAGAGATAAAACCTTTAAAAATTAGAAAAACATTTATAACAATTAACATATAATCTAGAGGTTGAATCAGTCAAATCATAGTAGAAAAATAGGAACAATCTCATATTAGTAGTTAGTTTTTACACTGGATAGTATCACTAGAAATGGATAGGAGCATCAAAAATGCATAGTAGCACCAGAAATGGATAGTATCACCAAAACTAGGTGGTTTCCATAGTTTGGCACTCCTATCCAAGTAGAAAAACAATCATGGTTTCTAGAAATAGGCAAAAATTTATATTTAGGGACAATTTTTGTACTTCAAGATCCTTCAAATTTAGCATAGTTTTCTTAGATATAGGGGGTTATCATGCATGGCATGATGGTTCTCACTTTTAGTTTAGATTGGGTAGTTGGTATAACTTCCAGATTAGAATCCATGTCCTAGACATTAGTTATTAGGGGAAATGTGTGTAGCATAATGATCTTTTATTTCCTAGTTTAGTTTATTTAGTAGTTGTGTGCCTTACTCCATCTATAGGTGGTTGGCATCACATTTAACTTAAACTTTCATACAAGTTTATCTTTCTAATAACTAAATTTCTTGAGTTGGATTTAATATAAGCCTAATACATTAGTTTTAGAGTGGATTTCATACAATCCTAATCTTCATCTTTTAAAATGGCCAATAATGGCCTAGTTTCCAGCATACATTCAGCTATCCACACCATAATGTCATATTTATAGCAAATTCATGGGCTCCGTGAGCCATCTTATATGACATCTATTCCATACCATTATCACTTCATAGCTTCACTTCATGAGGCAATAATGGAGCCAAAGGGCTAGTCTTTGTATTCTTGAGCCACCTATTTAGAGGAATTAGACATGCATTCCAAACATTGATTAACACATGCATGATTAGTTAACTTCACTTAGTTGGTGATGATAGAGCCAAAGGGCCACTAGGCTTTACATTCTTGAGACACATTCTAGGTAATTAATCACTCAACTTTGTTCATGATATTACTCTTTATTAAAACATACTCATTACAATCTAACATCACAATAGATTCACACATCATAGTGTACTCTCTCTACACACATCTAACATCACAAAACTTCATGAACTTTTCCCTTATAGGTAAGTTTAAGTATGCTTTCTATTTTTCCTTTATCTTAGTATTTCACTTTTTGCATCACTAGAATAAAGGAGGGGCAAATGTAATCATATAAAATGTGAAATTGGATGACTTAGGCATGGCTAATAGCACCCAACCTATAGGTCCTCAATCTTGTTTACTCAACCCTTCTCAGCTAGACTTTCACTAATTCCCAATCACCCAAGCTTCATGGGCTTAGCTTTTTAAGACCCAAGAATCCCTCCTAAACCTAGATACATCCACCCAAGGTTCATCCTCTTATGAAAATAACACCTAATTTAGATAGGAGAACCAAAATTTAGGGGTGTCCTATTTTTGATGCTATTGTCTAAGTTTATCTTTACCTTTAATAGTTAGATTTTCCCAAATCCTTATCTTTTTCCCTATCAACCTAATACAAGTTCATTTAACCCATGATCATTAGTTTCCATATAAAAGGTTATTCAAATTCCATTTATAAGGGTTGACACTCATTTATAAGAAAATATAAATAATACAAGCAAGTATACTCAAGCACTCTTCCCTATTCTCTACATACAACTTTCCAAGACCAATTCAAGCCTATTCAAGCACTCATACTAGTCCCTAGTCATCTAAAGTACATTATATTTTTACATCTAGTTACATACATCATACAATTACACCAAGCTCTTTAAATGGGAGAACCACCTTAGCTTGATCCCTTTTCAGAGTATTAGTATGTAGGTAGTGTGCCCACACATAGGGTGGGAAGTGCATCCAGTGTATCCTTTACACACTAACCCCTTCTCTCTTTCCCAAGTTTGCTATTCAATTTCAAGTATTAGGGGTTCCTAAAGGTTTGGAAGATTGAATTAGACATATAATAAATTCCACACAGATCTAGGCTCTGATATTTCACTACTAAGGTGTCACAGGCTTACCAATCAAAACCTAAATTAATTAGACCACTAGGATAATAGCACCAAAAGAGGAAAACTACTCCAAAAGAGGATGATAGTGTTAAAAAGTAGACTATAGCACTAATTAGAAGGCTGTATTGATTTTGGCACTACTATCCAATCTAGAAATAGAGTTTTGAGTTCTATTTATGATAGTCTACTATCCCTACATAGTAATTTCTAGATCTTGCATCATCTATTTTAGCCTAGAATAAGCTGAGTTTGATTTCTTCACACTTTTTACTATTTTTAGAAAAGGAAAAAATACATATCTATTTATAAAAATTAGTAGGTTAATTGAGACACATTAATTACTAATTTATATTTACTCAGACCTTTATTTATTTAGGAATTTAAACCCTTAATCCCAAAAAGAATAAAACACTTGGAATAATTACCTAGGTCATCCTACACTACCACCCTCATTTGTACTTGATCTCACTAATGGTGCCTCCTTTTATGGTGTGGTTAAGGTGGTCATTGATATAACAAGGCCTGCTATCATGATTATTTATCCTTACGTCTACATCCATGTCATCTCCTCCCTTGGTTACCTACTACCTTACTTGACTAGTCCATGGTCTAACATGTCATGGCCTAATCATAGATATTTCCAATAGAACTCCTCATCCTCCTCCTCTCCCCCTTGTATCTCGATTATGTTTTCCCCAACAATCATGTGTCACTAGAGGGGATACTAGGTGTGGAAGTCTGACCTACCCTGACAAGCATGCCATTGGATGTGGCTCTACTTATGAGGTATAGTGGCAATGATCCACACCTGGGTTAGCCCTATCACCATGGTTAACCAATTAGGCCATACAATAACAATGTGTGAATAGTGATTCCAAATTATCTCCCCTCATGTGATAGTGTATAATGCTATCACATGGGGCATGACCTAAGAAACATGGTCCTACCACCATCTCATCACTTGAGGTGACCTATCATTGACCACATGGGGTAACCCAGCTGGTTGATACATAAGAAACCTCTCATATATCTATGCACTCAGTAAAATAATAGGCCACATGGTCTTATGCCCTCTATATAACATCCCATATATATCATCCATGTAGTTGACCTAGATGACAACCCTAAAGTCATATAGTTTACCTTGATCTAAAATAGACTAAGGCAAGGCTATAGCATATAGAGATACCTTAATAGATAACTTATGACATAGCACTCATTCCATCATAAATCTGATCATGGCCTTCTAAATCTCTAAAATATCTAAGATATATAAATCAAACAAACTCACCCTCAATCTCAGGTATATCTTATCTTATCATGTCACCCATTGGGCTAGTGCTCACCTCTCCTCTAGTTTATATAATGTCCTTTTGATCATTGGTGTCCCTCCTATCGATAGTCCTAATAATGCATGTAAATAATCTAGCATGATACCCACCTTAATGGTATCCCCATCCACCACCAATCATGATTTTTTTGGTCAACCATTCCCATACTCTAAGAAACATGACAATGAGATCAACACTAAGTAGGATGTGCCTCATCTCCATGATGCCTCTAAATCCTATTATGATTAATCATGCTCTATCCACACTAGTCAATCACTCTAGTAGATCCATTATCCATGATGCATCTATCAGTAACCAATACCTCCAACATCTTAGCAAAATATCAAATAACACAGGATGTATCAAACCTCCATGTCATAAATAATCAAAATACATTCTTAAAATTTAAAATATTAGCCACTTTTGATTTAGTTTCTCAATTTTATATAGCATTATCACATTTCAATGCTAAATCATCCCTATATTTTATTTTTAATATTATATCAACCATTTCAATTTCCTACTAGATTGGTCATATTGATACTACATCAACCATTTTCTTACTCTAAGATACTAAATCATCCCTCTTGTATGTATTCAACCTTTACCCCTTATCAACTAAGCCATCCTACTACTACGTAGTTGGCCCCATTTTAGCATTCTAAATTGGCCCATTTCTACATAGTGGCCTTACCATTTTTCTTTGCCTTATGAACTAAGTCAACCATGTCAACTTTATTTATCCATAGAAAAAACTTTTTGCCCATTTACCATAAATTCCTTAGGCATTTATTAGTCTAAATTCTTCATACCTAATACCCCATTTTACCCTTAGTTTACAAAAAAATTATTAGGGTTTATTTTGATAATTAAATTTTTCTTACGAATCAATTTTCTATATTCATCTCAATTTCCAATAAAAATATTCAAAAATATGAAATTTCTAGTTGCTTACTTGTGCTACACTCATTATGGCTGCTATGCATCCTCTTTGTCTCAATTGTCATCTCCTCACCATGATGGATCTCTAGAATACAACTAGGCCTCTCAGAGCTATGTTTTCTTAGAATAGTAAAATTAACAAAAGAATTAATTTTCACCCTATTTATATTTATTATTAAATTTTTATTACCTTTCAAATATTTACTGTATGATTTTGGATTTTGATCATATATTTGTTTCTACTAGATATTTTTTCAAAGAATAAAATATTCTATAATCATAAAATCATAGATATTATTTTTCACCTATTATATGTCTATGTTGTAAAATATTTGATTTTTCTCTTTTTATGCTAACTTCTACAAGGTTGCCTAATGATCCCTACATTGGAAACATTCACATTTATTATATATACTTCTTTACATAAAACACCAAGGTAAGTAAAGGTATGCATTTTTCAATTATATCCCTTCATTTATCTTATTTTCTCTTTACTACAATTATTTAGCTTCAACATTATGTGTTGCTACATTCTTTTCCTGAAGCACCATCCCATGTTACACCTATGTGACACATGATGAGAATTGAGTGAGGCATATGTATACAAATAATATTTTCAAACTTTATCAATTACTAATGTTTTCTATCTTGCATGAATCTTTTGAATCTCAATCTCTCTAAGTGCATGTCTTAATGGGTGCACTAGGAAAGGGGTGGGTAGACCATTAATGTTTTTCAAGATTGTTATCCCTTTACTACCATTTATTATTTACACAACCATCTCCTAAAAACATTCTCCTATGTTTTGCCTCCTACTTTGCATCCTCCTCTAGTCATTTTACACCTTCATTATTCCTTCCCCAACCTAAAATCCTTTTTGATGGTTTATGAAATAATATTGGCCCCATCAACCTTGTACTCTAATTGACAAAAATCATTTAGGGTCTGGGTCATCTCTAGGACTAAGAACTAATTTGATTTTATCAATAATGTTATAGAGTCAATTGGGTTGAACTTATCAACTAAACTTTAATAAAGGATCAGGGTTAGATCTAGATATATAAACAAATTAATTTCATCATTTAGGAAGAGAAGATAAGAATAATATATATATAATTCACATTTGCTTATCCACCATTCTACTTGAGGAACATATCTCAGGGTTTCATACTTTCTCTGGAGATATAGATGTGGTCTTGTGTAGAAGTCTTTTGGATGCATTAATAGGTTGTGTAGCTTAGAGCTGATTTATCCTTTTCATCCTTACATACCATAATAACCTATTATGATGGACCTTATCTAAAGGAGAGATTGAGGATCAGTGGGTTCATTTTCAAAGGTAAATATTCCTAACTTTGTTCCTCATTTGTAAGAGTAGATAAATATGCATTTTTACATATCTATCATGCATTAGGATTCCATATAAATTTAAGTGAGTATAAGTCATGCATTTTTACTTTTCATGTTTATTACCCTCACTTTGTTCCACAAGCTTTGGTGAGCACTATATTTGACTTTACTTGTTATTAGTTTAGTGAATATGAAAACATAGGACCTAGTTAGGGTTATTATATAGTTTTGCTTGGCTGGAAGATTTAGAACCCTGCCTAGTGATTTTATTCTGGTAAGATATCCCTTGGATAGGTATAGAGGATCCATCTTGGTCATGGCCCTAAATATCTAATGTATTGACAATCGAAAGTGTAAGTAAGATTTAAATTCTCTGATCAAGGATTGATTTATAAATTAGTTGTATTTCCCTTTGCATATAGAATACACTATGAGAAAAAAATATTGATGAATTTTCATTATTTGAATATATAAGGAGTGAAAAATATTATTGCAACATAGTCACCATTGTGTCACAACCATTCAAATAAAATTTTTACTCCAAACTCCATATACAACTCAAAAAAATGTCATTTTGTATTTTCTTGTGCTTGATTTAACTTTTTTGGCAATAATGGAGTGTTAATCCTATTTTAGTTAAGGTTATAGATTAATAAATTAGTATAGAAATATAGAAAATAAATATAGTTTTTATTTGTCTTTTTTACCTTTCTAAAAATAGCAATAAATGAGAAGAAATCTAACTTAGTTTGAAATAGACTAAGATAACTAATATAGAGGTTGAAAATGGTTGTGAATGACTGGGAAGGTATCATAAACCTAAATATACATTTAATTTGGTAAAAGGATATGATCTCTAAAAAGTGGACACTTTGGTGTTCATCACTATTGTTCATTCATTTTGCTATTATCCAAACTGATCATAGAGACCTAAAACTTTTTGGGTAGTTTCATTGTGCCTATGTGAGCTTACCTATGAAAAATTTAGTGTTGGTTGTTGAAAAAACTTGACATGGATCTGATTTTGTCTTTAAATCCTAACCTTTCATTATGCTTGATAAAATTATATTTGAGTCACTTGAGAAAGAGGGGGGTTAGTGTGTAAGATGTGATGAATGTAAAATCCACACCCCTTGTATGGGTACACTACCTACATACCAATACTCTGAAGAGGGATCAAGCCATATGTAGTTCTGCCACCTAATGTGCTTTGTGTAATAGTGTGATGTGAATGAAAATGCTAATTTGATAGTGTTTGAGGTGGCTAAATACTGGTATGAGGGGTTGAATATATTTTATACTATGTTGGGTGACTGTATTCAAAGAATAGGGAAGTTTACCTTAGTTATTTATTTGTATTCATGCTTTCTTTGTAAGTTTTATCACCTCCTTTGTAAATTAGCTTTGAGTGGGATTTTATAGGGAAAAATTGGTCATGGGCCAGATGTATTTGTGTTAGGCCAACCTAATTAAGTATAAGGATTGACTGAAAATGATCATTGGGGCTCAAAGTATAAAAGGATAGGAAAACCAAACATGGGACACTTTGGTGCCTAACACTATAGTCCAAATGGGTAAATCCTATCCTATAGTCTCAAGACATGGGAAAACAAGATTGGTATATGGAATACTATCTAGATGAGGTGGAATCAGGATTCAACAAGTTTTGGATGATTGATAATGATTAAAAAGGTGTCTAAAAGGGTTGAAAGAGCATAAAAAAAGACCTATCAATGTGGTGTCTCAAGACACACTCAAACTACCAATTTGGACATTTTATATGACTACATTCCCCCCCCCCCTCGCCCTTTATTCTTATGATGTAGTAAAGTGAAATATTAGGATAAAGGAAAAATATAAAGTGTAACTAAACCTAACTATAAGGGTGAAGCCTAAAAAGATGTGCGATGCTAAGTGTGCATAGAGAGAGCACATGATGAAGCATAAATATACAAGAGAAAATAAAGATTATATCAGTTCTTACTAGACACACTATGTCTAAAATAAGAACATATAAAGGATAGATAAAAGAGAGAGGAAGAGAAAGGAATGAATACACCTCACTAGGTATGTGAACCAATAAAAAACCTATTGTGATGTTGATTGATGTTGGGTATGTGTTGTACCAAGAGTAATATCATGAATAGAGTTGAGTGCTCAATTCCCCAAGGGTGGATTAAGAATACAAAGGTTGGCCCTTTGGCTCTATCATCACCCACTATGTAGTGAATCTATATGATCATGCATGTGTTAATCAATGTTTGGACTATGAGTTCAATCCCTCTAAGTAGCTCACTCAATAATATAAAGGCTAACTAGTCCTTTGGCTTCATTATTTCCCACTAAGTGTGAACTATGAACTAATACCAATATGAATGTGTGTCATATGAGATGGATCATAAAGCCCATGAATTATCTATAATATAAAATTGTGGTGTGGATAGCTGAATGTGTATCAAGACCTAGGACAATATTGGCCAATTTGAAAGGGAGAGATTAGGCTTGTATGAAATCCACTCCAAAATTAAGAACTAGGCTTATATAAAAGCCACTTCAAAATGATGTCAACCACCTATAGATGGAATAAGGAACATAACTACTAAGGATACCTAGGTAATACAATGAACTAGAAAGAAAAGAAATCTAAAGTGTCATGCACATTTTCCCTAATCACTGGTGTTTATAACATTGATTTTGATATAGAATTTGCACCAACTACTTAATTTAAAACTGGAAGTGAGAGCCATCATGTCATGCATGATGCCCCCTATATATGGTTAATCTGAGTAAAAATATATTAAAACTACCCAATCTAAACTAAATTATAGTTGACAAAAGTATAATTTAACCTTACCTTTATGTCTATTTCTAAAAAAATTGGGTTTTTGGCTATTTGGATAAGAGCCTCGAAATGTGGACACTTTGTTGTCTAGTGATATAGTCTAAATTTGGTGCTCTTATCCTTTACTATTTATATTGGTTGGTATTTATTTATCACTATTTTTTTGGTCTATTCTATGTGTTTTGAATTTTGATTGCTATCACGATTGTTCTAAAAATTGATTTTGACTGGTAGAAGGCTTTGATCTCTATGACAAGCCCCTATTTGTTGCTTCCTCTTTTGAAGGTAGAAATAAAGAACCTGTAATGACTAACCTCAAAATAAAAAGCCTTGAAAGTGTGTTATACTATGGAATACATGATATAGTAATGATAATCCAAAATATGTCTCAAGATATATCATAATTTGTATTAGATATTTTTAGATCAATAGGGGTATGCCTAGATAGATGTAATAATGTAATAGCATATGTAGTATATTTAATTGAAATTAAATATGTTGTTAGTTTTTATTTTTCAAGGAGGGATGGAACATGATGTCCATCATGACAAATAAGAAGGTAATATAATGCATGATGTGGATCATGGTATTGAAAATAATTGAGAAGAAAATAAGCAAACAAGCACGTAAGGTAAGAAGCAAGAAGCATACAAGAGAGGCCAAGGGGCCAAAAAAAAGGGACATGGGCACATGTCAGTAAAACTAAAAAATCAAGCATACAAGGCATGCTAATATGCCCACATACACATACAATTTTAAATAAGGAAGATTGGCATGAGGGCCATAGGCACATACAAAAGTACAAGCAAAGGACATTGGAAAATGTCCTAAGGCACATACAAGTAAAAAAATAGGAATTGAGAAATGAAATCACATCTAGATACTAAAATAAATAAATGAAGGCATGTAAATTCTATAAATAATATCACATCTAACTAATCAATGCAATAAATAAAAGTATGCAAAACATGTAGTACAAAACTAGGTAGATGCTAAGAAATACATAAGTGTTATATACTAGTGACTATCGATAGAATAGTCTATGTAAGCTAGTAAGTAATTTATATCAACATGATTAATAATGACATAACCTAGATGGTTTAGTCATGTAGAAGATGCCCATGATGGGTAGATATGTCAATCTATGTCTTAAATGTAGAAGTAAGATGCCTTAGTGGGTAGATATGTTGATGTATGTCTTGAAGGTAACAGTAGGATGCCCATTCAATGGGTAGAGTGAAGAAATAAATGATATGGGTCTCACTAAACACACTCAAACAATATCAAGTGAAGCATGGTAATGTAGATAAATCAACAAGCAATAGCATAAAATATCAAAATGTAAGTCTATCATGGTAGTAGAAATGTAAATCATGGATAATACATATAGCTAAAAAGTTTTTGGTGATTTAAGTTATTTTAATGTTTTTGTATTTTTACATGTTATTTTAGTTTTGGTATTTTGAAATAAGCTATGTAAAAGTAAGAAAAAAGACACTATGTATAAGTAAGCTAATAAATTATGTACAAGTAAAAAGAAATTATGTACAAGAAAGATTGAGAAGAAATGATACTAACTGATGAGTCTCAGAAGAGACTCCCTATCATGGTGTCATATATCAAATAAAGAAATAGTGCATGATTGTGAAGGATGAGGGAATGGTTATGAATATGACTCTAAATATGTGGATTCATTATCAATATCTTGGAAATCATAATAACCTATATTTTTCCACTCATTATTATCATCTTAATTTTAAACCAATGGAATGCTAGTGTTGGATTTTGTTGTATCTAGATCATTTCCTTTGATAAATTATTTTTTTGAATGATTCATCTTAAGATGCTCAATAAATCCCAAACCTTGGTGATAAACATTATCAACTGCTAGAATAGTAGTGATGCCTTGAACATGCTTTCCCAACCCTTGACCTTGATAATCAAAATGTTGTATATATTTTTTACCAAGCCTATACTACTTTGAAAGTAGAGCCTCATTTTGGAGAGGTATATTTGCATATTTTTCATGCTTTACCTATGATTTTGGTACTATTTCTTGCTTTGATTTTTCTTTTTGATCCTTTTGTTATTCTGAGTTATGCTTTAGTAACCACTTTTGTACTATTTCTAAATTTGACCCTTTGTGAATGTGTTCCTATGTCACTTTGGATTGCTTAACTAATTTACCTTATATAGGGTTCTTATTAGCAATTATTTTTTGTTTTTGTTTTTTCAATGCCAAACATAAATCTGTGTGATGCCCATGCATTCTATGATATGCATAATAATATTTGGATCTTTTCACTAGATGTAGAGGAGGTTGTTTGATCAATTTAGATTTAATAATTTCCCTTAGTACCTCACTTAAACTCTTATTTTATCTTTGAATGTTTTTTTAATTAGTATTTATAAAGTTACTTTATTGTGATTTGTTATTTTGATATGTAACATTGCTTGTAACCAATTGACTAGGTGAAGGTGCATATACATGATTGGCACTAGGGTACCTTTGAGGTTTTTGTATTATAATCTAAATTTCAAATGTTGTTATATTTCATGTAGTAACTGATTTTGTGTTTTTAAATTTGAAATTAACTTTCTCATACTGGAGATTTAATCCATTAGAGTCTCACAAGTGCAAACCCTAGTTACTTCTGATTAAACATGTAAGCACATATGTTGAAGAGGTTTTGATTAAGTTATAGGATGAATGTATGCATTATGAACAATAGTATAGGATACCTCACCTTTTATAGGGGTGATAACATGGACCTAGTTAGAGGGAAAGTAGTTATCACCCTCTTGGGGGAGAGGAGGAGAAGGAAATTCTTTCTTGTGCATGAGATATGACATTGAAACTTGACAGGTGGTTGTTAGCTTATGTAATGGATCCTCTAAGTATGTAAGGATTTTATTCTTAATTGAATTACACATAATAGAGAGATATCATGTTTAAATAAGAAATGAAATATAATATATATTTGAATTGGTCTTAAAATAACATGTACATATGTATTTATGTCATTGTTGAATTTATGTGAAATTTGATTTAAATGTAAGGTGATACCTTAAGAAATAAAGGGACTTAGTATATTCTAATAGGGTTTGAAAGAAATGATTTTGAAAATTACTATGGTTAATTTTAAAAATTAAATGTGAAATTTTGATTTATATATGCAGGGAAAAAATTAGAAAAATATTGCTAAAATTAACAAGGAATTTTTCCTAAGGTTTATAGGGTTTTTATGTGCAAACGAAGTAAGTTAGGTTCACCAAATGATTTAAATTTTTTGGGAATAATGGAATTTTATTTAAGTATATGTATTAATAAATCAGTATATAAATATAGAAAATAAATATAGTCCTAATTTATCTTTTTTACCTTTCTAAAAATAGCAATAAATGAGAAGAAATATAACTTAGCTAGAAAAAGATTGAGATGGCTGATATAGAGGCTAAAAATGGCTATGAAGGACTAGGAATGTGTCATAAACCCGAATCTAGATTTCATTAGATGAAAGGAAAATATCACCAAAAATTGGATGCTTTGGTGTTTAATGTTATTCATTCTTACTGCTATTGTCCAAACTGATCACAAAGACCTAAAACTTTTTGGGTAGTTATGTTATGCCTATGTGAACCTACCTATGAAAAATTGAGTTTTGATTTTTTATGGAACTCACTATGGAGATAATTTTGTCTTCAAACCCTAACCCCCCATTGTTTTTGATAAAGCAATATTTGAATCACTTGACAAAGAGGGGGGGTTAGTGTGTAAGATGTAATGAACATACAATCCACACCCCTTGTGTGGGAACATTGCCTACATATCAATACTCTGAAGAGGTATGAAACCATACGTAATTCTCCCACCTAATGTGCTTTTTGCAATAGTGTGATGTGGATGTAAATGCTAATTTGATAGTGTTTGAGGTAGCTAGGGACTATTATGAGGGTTTAAGTATGTTTTCTATTGTGTTGGGTGACTTTATGTGAATAATAGGAAAATTTTCCTTATTCCTTTGTTTCTTATCTTGATTTTTTTTTTGTAATTTTTATAACTTCCTTTGTGAATGAGATTTGAGTGGAATGTTATAGGGAATAATTGGTCATGGGCCAAATGTATTCACATAGTCTGACCTAATTAAAGATAAAGAATGGATGAAAATGACCATTGGAGATCAAAGTTTAAAAGGATACGATTGAAAAAATGGGACATTTTGGTACCTAATGCTATAGTCAAAATGGGGCGCTCCTATCCTACAAGCTTGAGACCTGGGGGAACATGATTGACATAGGGAATACTATCTAGCTGAGATAGAATCAAGGTTTAACAAGTTATGAATGACTGGTAATGAGTAAAAAGGTGTATATAAGGTTCTCAAGAGAATTAAAAAAAGGACCTATGGATGGGGTGTCACAAGCCACACTCAAATTACCAATTTGGACATTTTATATGACTACAGTGCTCTCTTGTTCTCAAGAAACTTTGATTTGGATTAGGGGGTTTAAAATGCATTACAAGACTCAAAAAAAACTAATAATATTATAATTATTTATGTCTCATTGGTTAAAACCTATAAAATTTATAAAATCATAAAAAATCTTCACCAAACTCTTAAACAAAAATTCAGAAAAAATTCCTACTTGTTGCACTGAGGGTGACTTAGAGATGTTTTTCAATGAGATAAGCTTATTTTGGATTATTTATCATTATATTATCATTTATTTATACCTTTAAATTAATTATACACATTATCAAATATTTTTTTTCCATTTTAAGGACCTAAAACACTCATTTCTAACTCCATTTGTGAGCAAATTAGTGAAAACCCATGATTTCCTTCATATAAAGACCTATATTTTGGATTTTTATATATACTCAGCCATATTAGAGACCTTAAAATAATTTTAAAAATTAAATTACATAAATAAATACTTATATGTCAAATTTTAAGAGATTTCATATATTATAACTCAAAATATGCACTTTTTGGTGTTTCTTAGTTTGCATAATTTCATTTTTGACTGCCTGTAGGTCTAAGTTTTATAATTTTATTTCTTTTTATGAGGGATAAAATCTAATTATTTTTTAATTATTACCTTTAATAACCCCTCTCAGCATTCTAATAATTTAATATGCTTAAATAATCTCTTAAATCTCTCAAAAAATGACTTTTCTGACTATCCCTCTTACTTGCTTGAAACCCTGATACCTATAGCTTTGACTTTCTCCATTATTTTACCTAAAATTTTGATTAATTAATATGTAATAATTTAGTTTATTCTACATAATAGTTTACACCACTTTTATTTTATAATAGATAACTCAAAAATTCAATTATATCTATTAAAACTGAGTCATTGGGGTTTAAGAAGGGTTTTAGAGCACCTATTCTTATTAACAAGTGTTTATAAATTTAAGAAACTATAACATAAAAAAATTAATTTAATATTGATTGAATATGTGCTAAAAACTATCTCTAATACTATTCAAACCAAATCTTCTTCAACTTCATGTACTAAGCATTTAGAAATTGCCCTCACTACCTTGCAACTAGCTAGTTAGAGGAATATGAGAAACCTCTATCAAAATTTGGATTTGTAAGTTTTTATTGAGCATGTTTTTAGCATTATTAATATTTTATTATTTATTTACCTTTTTTAATCTTCAATTTATGAATGGATTTTTATTGAAATCCTGCACATAAGTAACTTTGACCAATAGTGGCAAAATTTGTCAATATTCTTGGAAACCTTACTAGCATGTTTACATGCTCAACAGTCAAGAGAAGTAGATATATCCATTGGGATATGGATTTATGGAAACTCACCAAATATGAAACTAAAAATTTCCTTAATAAACTACAATATTTTTGCATATTCACTTGTTGAATTGAAAACTAGAATGATTACCAACTAAAAAAATGTACAAGAAAGCACTTAAAAGAATGTGAAAACTAAAACTACTAATACAACATGTGCATAACATCACTTGGATGAAATTGAAATCTAACACTATTATTTATAAAGAGTAACCTATCTTTAGTAATAATATTTAATATGAATCACATTTATTGGGATTGAGAGCTCTTCACCATCTATCTTGGATAATTAGAAGGTATTGTGAGGCTTGCAAATTGAGATCATGTAAGGAAAAATAAAAAATGAGTCAAAATTTTCATGTATTCCTAGTTTTTATATATCCTCATCCCATTTTATAACCAAATCACCTTTTTGAATCTCCTTAAAGATGATCTTCTATCAAATGTTTTCTTTATCTATGTTTGATACATCTCCATAGATAACATGGAATGATTTATGAGTGCCTCTAACTCCATAAGTTAAACATATATCAACCCCATGGGATCACTTTATAATAATTAAAACTGATGCATTATCTCCAAATAAGTGATCTTAAGTGAGATTGACAATCTAGCTTCTCTTCCATTTACTAGCTTATAGGGTGAATTATAAATGGACCTCTTCAAGATGATACTATTAACCCATAAAGAAAATTTTAATTAAAAATACAAAGTCATTTTATTATCTTAAATGGTATCCTAATTATCTTATATAAGTTCTTATTAATAGACTCAGTAAGGCCATTGCCTTGTGGATAATAATTAGAATTATTAAGATACACACCATTTTAAATATCCCATTAATTGATTTTAACCCCTACAAATGCCATAGAATTATCTAAAATTATAGTAGAAGGAAAAAAAAACCTTGTGATAAAACCTTAATAGAATTCCAAGACACTAGATTCATTTTTTTCTTTCAAAGACATTGGTTCTATCAATTTTTAGAAGAGGTTATTAGGTTTCACTAGAACATGCTAATTATGGGGATAGGTTATGTGAAATGACATAAATATCTTGAAAAAGGATTTAATAAAGACTTTGAATCCATAGGAAAGGTTTATCTTAGATAATTACATGAGTTTAAAGGTTCAACACATGATGGGAACTACTTACATATAGATAAATTGATACATTTGAGAAATAAAATAAAGGAAATAGTCATCAAAACATAGGAAACTCTGTGATTATACCAATAAAGAAAATAAATACTTATAATTCATATTAAAATATCTAATAATAGGGATAACAACAAGAAAATTTTTATAGATAGATGTCCAATGCTATCAATACTATGTGAAAAACTTTTTAAGAGTAACATTCACCATTATATTACTCGCATACATGTCCAAATCAGCATAATTATCAACGTTTCTATTACATACATTACAAATACTTATAGATATTAATTCTCATAGTTGTAACTTCCATATTTACCATGCAATAAATAGATCTCGATATCACATTTGGTGGAATCCTGACCAACATGATGATTCTCCTAACAAATCCTAGTAACCAAGAAATAAAATATAGCTAAAAATTTCATAGGATGTTATTATACATACAACAGGTTTGACATTTACCATTTACTACTAACACTTTCCTAGGATTAAAAGGTCATCTCATCCCAAGACAACATCACAAAAGGAAGCATTATAAATACTGATAAAAGAGTCAAAATATAGAAGGGCATAGGACTCACAGACTTCACTCAAGGTGCTGATAAACTTATTTTCACCCCTTGCACACTACTTAGCCACCATTTTAGGTTTTAAACTAAGTATAATACCGATCTAATACCATTTTAGGTTTCCAATAGACTAGCTCTATGTATTACTAGATAAGATACTAAATGAAAAATAAATGGACCAAAACTTTCAAATTGGTGACCGTACACAAGCATCATTTGGATGGTGGAGGCATATTACTTCATTGGAAAATACATCATAATTAAATGTGTGGAATTATTTGAGGGTTATCTATGAGTGGTGTAATGCTTTCATCGATGAGAGATAAATTATCCTTCTCAGATTTCCAATTAAGTATACTTCATGAGCACTGCACAAAAAACCATGCAAGGGAAATTGATTTGGTATTAATTAGTGAATATTGGTATCAACCATCTAAAAAAAATTAGACTTCACCATGTGTACTTTGGTGGTGGTTTCACCATATAGATAAAATAGCTTATTGACATGTCATTATGACTACACACTAGCAAAAGAGCTATGCAAAATTTGGTTATATCAAGTCTGCATATTATGCATGACAATATCCCTCACACTAAGTGAGGTATGTAGGGCAACATCCATAGCATAAGGAGTGGTATTTGACATTTTAATAATAATGTGTGTGAAGTTAGTCATGGTAAATTTAAGTTGTTTAGGGGTCTAAACTATATCCAATTACTTCTAGTTGAGCAGCTGAAGTGTAATGTGTATTGCTTGAGTGCGAGCAGTATAAATAGTGGTTTGGTACTTTGATATCAACTTGTAGAGGATCTTAGTTTCAAATTTGATGGATTTCCCCTTATATATGATGCTCAAATAATTTAAGGTTTTCTAATTAGTGGTCAACATTTTGATAAGAAGAACAAGCTGGTCCTTGTCCAGGAGTGATGGATCCATAATTAGATGGGTGTATAATTAAAGATAAGCATCTTCGATAGTTTTTCATGTAATAAATAACTGATCTATGATTGAAAAATTTATATCTTCAAGTTCCTTAGCCTATTACTCTAATGCAACTTCCTTCTATGAAATGGACTATTAAAATGTAGCAACACCTTCAATCTTCTTAGACAATGTCAGTTGATAATAATCCAAGGATGCTTTAGTAGTGGTAAGAATCAAGGCAAGGTGTGTGATATATGTAATCATAGGTGCCATGCATAATGGAGTGATGGGAAGAGAAAAAATAGTATGCTGAGTATAAGTGGCTGACACATCCATAGCCAAATGTTAGATAGGCTTCAGGAAGCACTATCATCCTATGAGGAAACTAGAGTGTCATGTAGTTATGGTTAGAGTAGCTCATGAGATGGTTGCATGGTAATGGAAATTGAGGGAGTTATCATAGATTGAGATTTCAAAGAAGTGGATTGAGATTTTTTGACACTCTTATTATCAACATCCTCCTATGCTTGCTTGGTAATATCATATTTCACCTTCTTATCCTCCTCTTCATATGATTTTTTTGTGCATCTACATTTGCCATTTTATTAGCCTTCACTACCTATGCCTTGTGCTATCATGATTAGTACCTAACCTAATTATATGCTTGATCCAGGAGTGATGGATCCATAATTAGATGGGTGTATAATTCAAGATAAGCATCTTCGATAGTTTTTCATGTAATAAATAACTGATCTATGATTGAAAAATTTATATCTTCAAGTTCCTTAGCCTATTACTCTAATGCAACTTCCTTCTATGAAATGGACTATTAAAATGTAGCAACACCTTCAATCTTCTTAGACAATGTCAGTTGATAATAATCCAAGGATGCTTTAGTAGTGGTAAGAATCAAGGCAAGGTGTGTGATATATGTAATCATAGGTGCCATGCATAATGGAGTGATGGGAAGAGAAAAAATAGTATGCTGAGTATAAGTGGCTGACACATCCATAGCCAAATGTTAGATAGGCTTCAGGAAGCACTATCATCCTATGAGGAAACTAGAGTGTCATGTAGTTATGGTTAGAGTAGCTCATGAGATGGTTGCATGGTAATGGAAATTGAGGGAGTTATCATAGATTGAGATTTCAAAGAAGTGGATTGAGATTTTTTGACACTCTTATTATCAACATCCTCCTATGCTTGCTTGGTAATATCATATTTCACCTTCTTATCCTCCTCTTCATATGATTTTTTTGTGCATCTACATTTGCCATTTTATCAGCCTTCACTACCTATGCCTTGTGCTATCATGATTAGTACCTAACCTAATTATATGCTTGATCCAGGAGTGATGGATCCATAATTAGATGGGTGTATAATTCAAGATAAGCATCTTCGATAGTTTTTCATGTAATAAATAACTGATCTATGATTGAAAAATTTATATCTTCAAGTTCCTTAGCCTATTACTCTAATGCAACTTCCTTCTATGAAATGGACTATTAAAATGTAGCAACACCTTCAATCTTCTTAGACAATGCCAGTTGATAATAATCCAAGGATGCTTTAGTAGTGGTAAGAATCAAGGCAAGGTGTGTGATATATGTAATCATAGGTGCCATGCATAATGGAGTGATGGGAAGAGAAAAAATAGTATGCTGAGTATAAGTGGCTGACACATCCATAGCCAAATGTTAGATAGGCTTCAGGAAGCACTATCATCCTATGAGGAAACTAGAGTGTCATGTAGTTATGGTTAGAGTAGCTCATGAGATGGTTGCATGGTAATGGAAATTGAGGGAGTTATCATAGATTGAGATTTCAAAGAAGTGGATTGAGATTTTTTGACACTCTTATTATCAACATCCTCCTATGCTTGCTTGGTAATATCATATTTCACCTTCTTATCCTCCTCTTCATATGATTTTTTTGTGCATCTACATTTGCCATTTTATCAGCCTTCACTACCTATGCCTTGTGCTATCATGATTAGTACCTAACCTAATTATATGCTTGATCCAGGAGTGATGGATCCATAATTAGATGGGTGTATAATTCAAGATAAGCATCTTCGATAGTTTTTCATGTAATAAATAACTGATCTATGATTGAAAAATTTATATCTTCAAGTTCCTTAGCCTATTACTCTAATGCAACTTCCTTCTATGAAATGGACTATTAAAATGTAGCAACACCTTCAATCTTCTTAGACAATGTCAGTTGATAATAATCCAAGGATGCTTTAGTAGTGGTAAGAATCAAGGCAAGGTGTGTGATATATGTAATCATAGGTGCCATGCATAATGGAGTGATGGGAAGAGAAAAAATAGTATGCTGAGTATAAGTGGCTGACACATCCATAGCCAAATGTTAGATAGGCTTCAGGAAGCACTATCATCCTATGAGGAAACTAGAGTGTCATGTAGTTATGGTTAGAGTAGCTCATGAGATGGTTGCATGGTAATGGAAATTGAGGGAGTTATCATAGATTGAGATTTCAAAGAAGTGGATTGAGATTTTTTGACACTCTTATTATCAACATCCTCCTATGCTTGCTTGGTAATATCATATTTCACCTTCTTATCCTCCTCTTCATATGATTTTTTTGTGCATCTACATTTGCCATTTTATCAGCCTTCACTACCTATGCCTTGTGCTATCATGATTAGTACCTAACCTAATTATATGCTTGATCCAGGAGTGATGGATACATAATTAGATGGGTGTATAATTCAAGATAAGCATCTTCGATAGTTTTTCATGTAATAAATAACTGATCAATGATTGAAAAATTTATATCTTCAAGTTCCTTAGCCTATTACTCTAATGCAACTTCCTTCTATGAAATGGACTATTAAAATGTAGCAACACCTTCAATCTTCTTAGACAATGCCAGTTGATAATAATCCAAGGATGCTTTAGTAGTGGTAAGAATCAAGGCAAGGTGTGTGATATATGTAATCATAGGTGCCATGCATAATGGAGTGATGGGAAGAGAAAAAATAGTATGCTGAGTATAAGTGGCTGACACATCCATAGCCAAATGTTAGATAGGCTTCAGGAAGCACTATCATCCTATGAGGAAACTAGAGTGTCATGTAGTTATGGTTAGAGTAGCTCATGAGATGGTTGCATGGTAATGGAAATTGAGGGAGTTATCATAGATTGAGATTTCAAAGAAGTGGATTGAGATTTTTTGACACTCTTATTATCAACATCCTCCTATGCTTGCTTGGTAATATCATATTTCACCTTCTTATCCTCCTCTTCATATGATTTTTTTGTGCATCTACATTTGCCATTTTATCAGCCTTCACTACCTATGCCTTGTGCTATCATGATTAGTACCTAACCTAATTCTATGCTTGATCTTTAAAAATATAGTTTTTATGTATCTCCTTGGTAGCTTATTTATATTTTAAATCCACTTGTAATTCAACATCCTTGCACTTTTGATTAGTTTCATGTTATTTTTATTGAGCTTGTTTGGAAAATATGGCTTCTTAATGCAATTTTATCTTATTGTCTTCTATTTTTTTTTTCAGAGTACCTTAGAATACATGAATTTTTTGTGATTCAATTCTTCCTTGGCCTATATTACATTTCTTACTTCTATTTAGCCTCAACCTTAACTTTGAATTTTTCTTCTTGGCACATACAATGCTTAGCTACTCTCTACACTTCCCTCACATATGGATTACTATTTAGCAGTCTAAGTATCCAATGTGACTGCTTATGTGTCACTCATGGCCTCCTCAAATTGGGATGGAGAAGATACAAGGATATTCATGTTCAATTCTACCTAAGAAACATTCCCCTTGAAAACCAAGCATCTTGTGGGTTTGGGTGGTGGAATTTCTTGCATATGTTGTTCTTCCATCACAGGTTCTCCAATGGTGTATGCAAGAAAAGGTGAATTTTTGGCCCCAAATTATTGAAGGATATGTTTATTCCACATACATTAAAATAATGATATTATGGGATTAGTTTCAATGGTTCTTGACTATGATGGAATCATAGTGGATCCTCCTTCCTTAAACCTTTGGCAAATTTGTTGTAATTTGTCTTCAATGACTGCATCGATGATGATATAAGATAGGCATGAAGGTAACTATATCCAAATATTTTTAGTAAATTTATTTTGTACCTATATGGTGCGTATTACTTTCTAAAAAAAATACTCTTTTTCTTCCTCCTTCTTATAGAGGTCTCCAACCACATCAACCATCATATCATCTTATATACCTATTTTCATTAGTGCCCAGATGTGGCAAATCATATATCTCAATGATTTTAGGAATGCTTGGGTCATCTAACCATGTGACTTGGCTATTATTCTTCCACCTTAGAGGATATGGATATCTTCTACCTTTGGGTACCTTGTACTTCCCATAATCTTAGATTGGAGTAGCTACTATTGAAGGTTGCATAATTGTAGTTATAAAATCTATAATAGATAGTGGTACTATCTACCACAGAGTGGATTTCATCACTATGATTACCTTATACTTATCTACCTAAATATATTCCATCTTGTATGTCAATAGTAGACTCAAAACCTTAGGTAGTTCATGGACTCGTATAGTAATGTCCTTTGATAAATTTGTGACAACTGCATGTTATCCCAAGTACTACTTGATGTCACATGGTATGTGTAGGTTAGCTAAAATAATCTTAAACAAACCATACCACTAAGTTAATAACTTGGATTGATGCCCAAAGTATTTTCTCTTATGGGTCTAGGTGAGATTCTAGAATTGGGCATCTAGCTAGTAGTCAACATTGGGGTAAACCTCACCCTCAAGAGACTTCCACTACATAAAAACCAATAACAATACCAAAAATTAGTAATGGAAGGTTTATTTCATAATAACCAAGAATTTATTAATTTTATAAGTGATTTTTCTAACCGAGAACTCTAGCTAGTTGAATTACTCACTACAATGGATAATCCGATGGGTAATGTTGATGACCCCTTTTGTAACTTGTTTGACATCCTTGGTTGTTTACTAAAATTAGTGAGAAATGCATTCGAATAGAATGATATATAGCACATATTTAATATCTTCTAGTAGGATTCCTTTATAATTTCAAGATTACTTTCCCTATATCTCTAAAATAATGGGTGGCATTCATGATTTTTAGTGCACAATTGACTTCCCTTATTTAGGTAGTATTATCGCCCTAGCCATTGTAATAGTAGTAATATCGATGGTTATGTATTAGGAAAGATAAATATTTTCATCATTATATAAGCCCAATAGAACCTTCATTACATCACTAAGTTTCCCAAAAGTGGGTAAACAAATCAACTATTCCACATCTATATTACAAAGCCTATGTGGCTGCATTAACATGGCTAGTTGCACTCCTTCAACTATGTCTAGGATAAACATGTGCATCTTCACATTATGAGAAAAATCATAACCATTTATTGGTGAAGCGTATTTGATGTAATACTAAAATAATGTCCATATCCTCCTTCTATGCCTCTGTAAATTTTTTGATGAGTTAGGCGTGATAAAACCTAGCCATTGCATGTCTCTCTTTGAAAAAAATATGTGAAAGCTGTAAAGTATAAATTAAGAATCACTAGAATTTGGAAAATACCTCAATATTATTATAAATTTATATGAATTTGTTCACTTGAGTACCTGATTTATAATTTCTATCACCACAATTGACATTTTAAAATCTTGATGAGATGCGATGTCACTCAATCCTTCACATGTGAACTTTGAATGAAGTGGCTCCATTTTACTAATGTGGCATTCATTTGGATGATGTCACATTCAATTTCCATGGTGGTTGATGGTTTTTGACCTATCACATTAAAAAGGATTCAACCATACATTATTTATTCCATTTCTAACATAAACCCATCACTTTTTAAATATATTTATCAAATTCCCACCCTATACTTAATCATTAAGTATAATGAATTAATTTTTGTGTTGCACTATTTGCTCTAGATTTAGATGCACATGTCTTTATTGGACTTAATTGATGTCTTAAAATATACTCACTTAGCCATCTTCTCCAATTTATCCAAATTAATGGAACCTTTGAATGTTTCATGGATCATTTTAGTCACATACTATACACACACTTACATTGACCCACATATGTTGAAATAAACATGCAAAACTCAAACTTTCTAAAACAACACTTTGTAAACCTCACTATGATATATTTGGTGTGATATAACATCTTCATTCCATATTATTCTAAATTAATGGTAGTATGAATTCAACTTATAACCACTTACTTACCCAGGTAAGACATTTACTTACAAATCTCATAAGACCATAGTTCTAGGCTACAAAAGTTCATGGATGATGTAAGGTCCCTTCCACCAGATGTGAAGATTTGTAGGTAAATATTTGAACTTGATATAATAAAAAAGAAAAAGTTTATTTACTTAATATTCCTTTGTTCATAAGTTTTTATCATGCCATACCTTATGGATATGCATGTTTATCTCTTGGGCCCATACTACTCTGCATCTTGCTTCATCCATGTGATTTAGGTCTAGCAACCTATGAGTAAGTGACTCCTAGATCACCCATGCACAACACATTAATAAAAAAAATATTTTGAAGCTCATATTATATGGGCATCATAGCTTTAATCCCATACACTAACTAGAATGATGTAAACCCTATCACATTTTTATAATATATGTGATAAACCCATAATATAGATAAGTCTTGGCCATTTGCATATGGATGATAAGTAGTGATTTTATGATGTGATATCAAGACATCATTTGTAAGGGTTTTGATGATCCTATGAAAAAATGGGATCTTATATCACTTACCAATTTAAGAGGATAGCCAAACTTGGTAATGATATTATCTTATAGAAACTTAATTATGTCCTTCAGGCCAAAACATAGAGTCATAACAGCTTTTACCCATTTGGTAAAGTAATATATCATAGTGATCATGTATCTTTCCTTTCTATATTTACTTGGGGGATTGATTGGCCTGATAAAGTCAATGCCCTATTGAGTTGTGGAGATAAAAGCTTTACTAATGAGCTAATGTTGAGGTTGTTGGGCTTACATAGTAATCGGCATCAGTCAGAACCAACCGACATCAGTTAGGGGTCGACCGGCATTGGTCATCTTCAGATCGACACCGACTTCTGTGCATTTCCAGAATTGTTATTTTTAGGAGAATAGATTTGAGCCTTTGATTTAAGAGGTGGATCTAAGGATGGAGAATGCATGGCTCATGAACCCTAGTGTTGTAGTATTCTATATAGTAGGGTTAGATCCTCATAGCATGTATAATTCAATAATTGAGTTGATTGTAATTGATAGAGAGAGAGAGAGAGAGAGAGAGAGAGAGAGAGAGAGAGAGAGAGAGAGAGAGAGAGAGAGAGAGAGAGAGAGAGAGAGAGAGAGAGAGAGAGAGAGAGAGAGAGAGAGAGAACTCTTGAGGGAGAATTATTTTACATCTATGAGGTGTGAGGAGAGAGAGATTTATTCATTGTATTTCCTTCTGAAAGAGTTTAATATAGATTGGTTTTTTCTTGTATCTCCTATTATTTGCTATGTTTGATTTCTAGTTACTTATTACTTCTAGTTTCAATTCTGTGTTTAGTTACTTATACAAAAGCAATCAATTATACTCTAAGATCCTAACAACTGGTATCAGAGCGTGTTAGTGTTGATCACAGAATTCACTCACAAGGGTTTCTGATTGAGTGGGAGCAAAGTAATGGCAGAAGAAAGTAAACTAAGAATGGAGAAATTCAATGGCAAGAATTATCAATTATGGAGGATGCAAATTTAAGATTATCTGTATTAGAAAGATCTGTATTTACTATTGGGTGGGGTTTCAAGGAAGCCCATAGATATGGAAGATGAAGAATGGAATGTTCTTGATAGAAAGGCTCTTGGATCTATAAGGTTGAGCCTGGCAACTTCTGTGTTTTCCAACTTATCACAGGCAAAGATAACAGTAGAGTTAATGGATACTTTGGCAAATTTATATGAAAAACCCTCAGCTTTGAATAAGGTATATCTTATGAAGTAATTATTTAATTTGCAAATGTAGGAATGTGGATCTCTATCTAGTCATCTTAATGATTTCCATATAATAGTAAATCAGTTAAATTTAGTCAAAATAGTTTTTGATGATGAAATTAAGGCTCTCTTAATCTTATGCTCTTTACCTGAAAGTTAGCATAGTTTGGTAATGGCAGTTAGTAATACTGCATCTACTTCAAATATCTTAAAAGTTGATGATGTTGTTAGTGTAATATTGAATGAAGAAATTCATAGGAAAATCACAGGGGAAACATCAGGTAATGCTTTAAGTGTTGAAAGCAGGGGAAGGTAAAGAGAGAAGGGCAAGCAATGGAAATCAAGGTCAAAGATGGGAAGTAGATCCAAATCCATAAATGGAAGAATAACCTGCTAGAATTATGGAAAGAAAGGGCATGCAAAGAAAGATTGTTGGTTGAAGGATAACAAAAAAATAAGCATGAAGGTAATAAAGAAGCAAAATTTATAGGTGTTATTGCACAGGATACTCTTATATTTTCTTTGGATAATAAAGTAGAATCATGGGTTTTAGATTCTGGTGCCTCTTTCCATGTAACCCCAAATAGAGAATTTTTCAATGATTATGTCCATGGAGATTTTAGAAAAGTTTATTTAGGGGATGATGAGCTTTTTAAAATTGTTGGCAAAGGAAAAGTGTAGCTGAAATTGTAGAATGGCAACACATGGGTGTTGAAGGATGTCATGCATGTACCCATCCTGAAGAGGAATCTGATTTCTACAAGAAAGTTGGGTGATGAGGGTTGCACAGTAACTCTCACAACTGAATCTTGGAAAGTTTCCAAGGGTGCACTTGTATTAGAAAAAGGTAAGAGAGTAGGTACACTTTATCTATCTACTTGTATTACGGATTATTCTCCTCCTATTTTATCTACTTCAGATGTAGATGCAAAGTTGTGGCACTGTAGGCTTGGTCACATGGGTGAGAAGGGAATGAATGTTCTTAAGTCAAAAGGTAAGCTTTTAGATTTGAAAAGCATAGATCTAGATATCTATGAGCATTGTATTTTTCGGAAATAGAAGAAAGTGAGGTTTCTCAAAATTGGGTCAACAAAGAAGAAACACAAGTTGGAGCTTGTTCACATAGACGTGTGGGGACCAGCTCAGGTAGCTTCCATTGGAGGATCATAGTATTATGTTTCTTTCATTGATGATGCTATAAGAAAGGTATGAGTTTATTGCATAAAGAGGAAATATGATGTTTTTGACACATTTAAGAAATGAAAAGCTTTGGTTGAAAATGAAACAGGTTTGAGATTGAAGTGCCTTAGATCTGACAATGGTGGTGAGTACTGCAACAATAAATTCAACAATTATTGTTCTATGAGTGGAATATGCAGGGAAAGGATGGTTCCAAGGACACCTCAGCAAAATGAGTTGCTGAAAAGATGAATAGATCAATAATGGAGAGTACACAAAGTATGAGGTTGCATAATGGTTTGCCCTTACAGTTTTGGGCAAAAGCTGTAGATACTATGATTTACCTGATTAACAAAGGACCTTCTACTGCACTGAATGGTGGAATTTTAGAAGAAGCTTGGATAGGTAAAAAGGTAGATCTTTCATTTCTCAGAGTTTTTGGTTCTGAAGCTTTTGTGCACATTGATAAAGAAAATAGAAAGAAGTTGGATGCTAAATCTATGTGGTGTACTTTCATTGGTTATGGTTTTGGAGATTTTAGATTCTGGTTGTGGAATTTAGAAACTAATAAAATTATTAGAAGTTGTGATGTAGTTTTCAATGAGAAGGTGATGTATAGTGATTAGCTCAAGAGGCTAAATAATTCTAAGCAGGGCAATCTTGATTTGGAAAAGGTTATGATCCAAAATGAGCTCGCAGGTAAAAATCATCACTCATAGAAAAACACAGAGACCGACATCAGTCAGGTGGAAATTGATGTCGATTAGGTGGAAATTAGCATCGATAAGGAGGAATCGACATCGGTCAGGTGCAGATTGGCATCGATCAGAGATGACTGGGATCAGTCACTGTCAGAAGAAAATTTGGGTGGACAACAAGATGTAAATGAGTCTCAAATGCCCATAAGGAGGTTTAAAAGGGTAAGTAAACCTCCAATTCATTATTCCCATTCTTTATACTACTTGTTGCTCACTGATGCTAGGGAACCAAAAAGTTTTGATGAGGCAATGTAGGTAGAATCTAGGAAATAGTGGGAGCATGGCATGAATGAGGAAATTGATTCCTTAGAAGAGAACCATACGTGGGATTTGGTTGAGTTGCCAACTAGAAAGAAAGCACTAAAAAATAAATGGGTATATAGGTTAAAGGAAGGAGAGAATGGACAAATGAGACATAAGGCCAGGTTGGTAGTAAAGGGATTTATACAGAAACTAGGTATTGATTTTGGTGAAATTTTTTCTCCTGTAGTAAAGATGACTTCTATTCAGACTGTATTGTCTTTAGTTGCTACTGAGGATTTGCATCTTAAGCAACTTGATGTTAAGATAGCATTTCTTCATGGAGATTTGGATGAAGAGATATATATGGATCATTTATAAGGTTTTGAGGTCAAAGGTAAGGAGAAACTTGTGTGCAGATTGAAGAAAAGCTTATATGGTCTTAAGCAAGATCCAAGACAATGGTATTTGAGGTTTGACAGGTTTATGACAAAGCATGGCTTTAGTAAATGTCAATCTGACCATTGTGTTTATTTTAACAGATTGGATAATGGTAGTTATATTATCCTATTACTGTGTGTAGATGATATGCTTATTGCAGGTCCACACATGTAGGAAATTACTGAGCTTAAGGTAAAATTAGCTCACACATTTACCATGAAGGATTTAGGAGCAGTAAAGAAAATCCTTGGCATGAGTATTAAGAGAGACAAAAAAATCATAGTTTGATTTTGTATCAAGAGGATTATGTGAATAAGGTGTTGGAGAGGTTCAATATGTAGGATGCAAAACTGGTAAGCACACCTATGGTTGGACACTTCAAGTTGAGCAAAAAATAGTGTCTTAAATCACATGATGAGGTTGAGTACATGAGTAGAGTTCTATATGCTTTAGCATTAGGGAGCTTGATTTATGCAATGGTATGTACTAGACCAGATATTGCCCAAGCAGTGGGAGTTGTCAGCAAGTTTATGGCCAATCTAGGAAAGAAACACTGGAAAGTAGTTCAGTGGATTCTTACATATCTGAGAGGGACCAGCAATAGGCATTTATGATATGGAGGGTCAAACACTTCTTTACATGGGTATGTAGATTTAGATATGGCAGGTGACTTGGATGGTAGGAGAAGCACCACAAGATATGTGTTCACTATTGGTGGAATGGTGGTTAGTTGGATTTCAAAGTTACAGAAGGTTGTTGCCTTGTCTACTACAGAGGCAGAATACATTACAGTCACAGAGGCTAGCAAGGAAATGATTTGGATGACTAAATTCATGGAAGAGTTGGAAAAGGAGCAAGAGAGTTGCAGATTGTACAGTGATAGTCAAAGTGCAATTCATTTCACAAAGAATTCAGCCTTTCATTTAAGAACCAAACATATACAGCTTAGGTACCACTTCATTAGACAGGTATTGGAGGATGGACAGTTGAAGCTAGAAAATATCCATATGAATAAGAACCCTAATAATATGTTAACAAAGTTTGTAACAAAGGAGAATTTGAATCTTCATTCAACTTTTGTTGGTCTTCAAAATTGAACTTGAAGAGGGAGAAATAAGCCAGAGATGTTTATAGGATGTTGTTGTACAGGTACAGGTGCAACTATTTATCTCCAAGTGAGAGATTGTTGAGTTTTAGAGATAAAATCTTCACTAATGAGCTAATGTTGAGGTTACTAGGCTTACACAGTAATTAGCATCAATCAGAACCAACCGACATCAGTTAGGGGTCAACCGGCATTAGTCATCTTCAGACCGACACTGACTTCTGTGCGTTTCTAAAATTATTATTTTTAGGAGAATAGATTTGAACCTTTGATTTAAGAGGTGGATCTAAGGGTGGAAAATGCATGGCTCATGAACCCTAGTGTTGTATTATTCTATATAGTAGGGTTAGATCCTCATAGCATATACAATTCAATAATTGAGTTGATTTTAATTGATATATATAGAGAGAGAGAACTCTTGAGGGAGAATTACTGTACATCTGTGAGGTGTGAGGAGAGAGATATTTCTTCATTGTATTTCCTTCCAGAAGAATTTAATACAGATTGGTTGTTTCTTTTATCTCCTATTATTTGTTTTTTTTAATTTTTAGTTACTTATTACTTCTGGTTTCAATTCCATGTTTAGTTGCTTATACAAAATTAATCAATTGTACTCTAAGATCCTAACATGCCCCACTGTTAAAAGGGGTTTTGTGCTAACATGGGTTGTAAAGTCATCTCATCCCATTGGTGTGGCTTCCCCATATTTTTCCAAATATTGCACTATTTTTAAAATCTTTGTGTATCTTGAAATAAATAAGGCTACCAAATACCACTTTGAAAAATATTCCTCTTAGTTGCATCTCCTATGAAATGGCATCCTTCAATTCTTTGATGTGCTTCATCCATAATATGCACACACTGATGCTCTATTTCCACTTAGTGTAGGACTTCATTTTTACCTAAGTAATAGAAAAATCCATTAATAAGACTATATATAAGAGCTCTAGTTTTCAGTTGTTTCTTATCTCTTTCTATATAGTGTTTTGGGAACATCCCCTATTTGAGAAACTATGTAATCTCCTATAGTTGTTCTAGAATCATAGTCACCCTAAATAAGTATGTATCTAGTGGCTCATTTTGGAGTTCATAGGTTCCTCACCATTATTTATTTAGATGATAAGGTCTGGACTAACATTCTCTCATCTTGGTTTGAAATTAATATATTAAAATTCCTATAAAATCATCAACCAACAAGAGATGCATCCACCTAACAATGGCTTGTTCACTAGGTATTATAGAGCTTGATTATTAGTGAAAAATTTGAATTGTGTAACCAATAAGTAGTGCCTAAAATTTTTTAGTGTGAACACTATTTCCAAGACTTCCCACTTAGTTGTCATATAATTTTTAACAGTGATCGATAATTTTCTACTTGTAAAGCGGATCAAATGATCCAATCCTCTGTATCTTGGTTATGAAATTACTAATCCAAATACAAGCCCTAAATCATCTACATTAAAATGAAAAGGTTTTCTCTATAATACTATTATTCCATGGACTCAGATTCTACTCCAATCTAAGAAAACTAGGATTGGATCAGTTACTAGTAATCTCTTTAAATAAACAAAAGCAACCTGATAGTCAATTGTCCATAAAAAATAGACTCCTTTTCATAGTATATTATCCAAAAGGAATGATATAGAAGTGTACCCCTTGATGAATTTTTGGTAGTAATTGGTGTGTCCCAAAAAATATCATTCTTTTATTTAAGTCTTGGGTGGTGGCATGCTCACAATGACTATGATTTTAGCTTGGTCTATCAGGATTATTTACCTACATACTACATGACCTAATAAAACACCAAAAGGTGTTAAAATATGCATTTCTTCAAATTTAAAAATATTATTAGTGATCTAAATATTTCTAACATTAACTTAAGTTTCAATAAATGTTGTCTAAATAAAGAGAACACTACCCAGTAATCCAAGTATACTTCCATGAATTCATAGATGAAATAATTAAATGTAGTCAACATAACTTTGGAGAACATTATGGGTGCATTTTTGATTCCAAATGGAATGACCTTGTAGGCAAACACACCCCATTATGTATAAAATGTAGTCTTGTTCCAATCCTTTCTTGTGATGGGTATCTGATGGTAACCACTTAATCCATATGTGAATGAGAACACTTCATGCCCTATGACAACCTCTAAAATTTCATACATAAATGGAATGGAAAATGGATCACTGATACAAGTATCATTGAGAATGTAGTATTCTCTATAGATGTGTATCTCTCTAGTCTTATTTAGTTATACTACCATGGGGATAACCCCGTCAACTTTCTCAACCAAGAAGATAATGCCTTTTTCTAAAATGTGACCGAGTTTAGATTTTACTTTTAGTTTCATTTTTAGGTTCAGCCTATATGGTCTCTTCTTGAATCTACTTGTGCATTATTTTAATTCTATGTTCATCTACCCTAAATAAGGATCAACACTTTAAATTCTAAAAAAGTTGTAAGAAAAATATCCTAATAGTCTTAGAGTAACTCCAAAACCTATGAGATATCTTCCTACATCTAATGGTCTCCAACATGTGCCATTTTGGGCCCATCTTATATACCAATATTTTCTATGTGTTATTTTAATGGATATTGGTAAATCCTACATTCTTCTTTAGGAATGAAGTCATAGAGTATCCATTCTCCTTTACATTATGGAAAATATATATGTTTTAGTATTCCTCTTCTATTTCCTCTACAACTAGTCCTAATAAAGGTTCTAACTCTCTTTGTGGTTCAAATATATCCCATATATCCATGTAATCCTCACTATCCATCCCAAAAGGTTGATCATCCTCCTCTTGTATCCTATGGTAGGGATAAATCCATGGCGAGGCCTCTCAGAGGCCAATTTCCTAAATCTTTAGGATGTGACTTGGGGTTTTCACTGTGACTTCATATGAACCAAGTTCTTATGGTGATAGTAAATATTAAACTCTAGTGTATCATATAAAAGTTTTCATTTTGTGTAAATCAACTTACACATAAGGATTGTCACTTTCAAAAATTATTGTTTGAATAAAATCGGCTTGGATTTGTGTCCAATGCTTTGTTTTTCTTCATTTCTCCTAATGGATGTACCATGCTATATGAAAAACACCTAGGGTATAGATAAAACTATGTGGCCAAAAGTTAGGAGAGATACCTTCTAACATCCATACCTCGATACACATGTAATTTTGGGCATTCACCCTCTAAATAGATAGGCTATTTTATTTTGATAGTCCTAAACAACTAAAATCAAGCTATGAGTAACTTGTACACTTCTTCCCATGTTAACTAAGACTCTATGTGGATCACCCATTAGTCCATAGTAACCCCCTTCATCACATACTCAAGATCACTCACCCTCTAGGTATTATTTGGTACATGTTTTTGCAAGTCTTAACTATTTAAAGAAGCTCTATCCCATGAAAGAACACCCTTCAGATTTGGTTCTATGTAGTGTTTATTAGTATAACCCATTTGATATATAAAATTTATATTAGATTGTGTTGGAGATATTACTATCATTAATCATGCATCCTCCTCAAAATTTTGAGGGATATCTAAGGTATTCATCACCATCTTATCCAAAATCCATTTTGTGCTAAGAATATAAGTCCATGGAATAGTATTCTTGTAGAGAAAACTATACTTGGTTGCTCGTAGAGCCTTCTACTTATATTTAAATATGACTTTCATCCATTTGGCATTGGCACTAGTATAAGGTGATTCTAGCTCTTTTGGAATGATATAATGTTTAGACTCAGTCTTGTTTAGAGGAATGATAATGATCTTGTCATCCTAATGAGACTCTAGTTAATTCATGACTATGTTAATAGTAATAAACCCATTATAGGCCCACTTATTCCCTATCAGAGAAGGTTAGTGAGTCTCATATATCTTCACATCAATCACTTTGAAAAAACTTCATAGGCTAAGTTCTGTAACTTTGATTTCAACATCCTCTAGGGGACCAATAGGTTTGACCCTGCCATAGTCTGTAAGGTTGAGCATAATATGTCTATAACTCAACCCAAGTCTTCCCAATGCTTCCCAAGTGGATCTAGGGATCATATTTATAGTTCTTCCAAAGTTAAATACAACATTGGGTATGGCATACCTAACTAATTCTATTCCCATCCTTGTATCAATGTCTCGAGGTTTCTTGCTCTTTACAAACCAAACCAACTTTTATATCTACTGCTAGCCTTTCTACACACATGCTAGTAGGTTATGGAGTAGGTTCATAATATTTTGGGAGATATCCTCATTATGTAGTGTATTAAATATTATCATCAAATCTATCAACATAGTGATAACCCCATCCAGTCTTAGTATATGCATTATTTTCCCATACATATGTGCATTAAGTACAACATCATCCCATTTATTCATCCCTTGTTGTTAGATTGTATTGAAAATATATGTAACCTCCTACATCAGGCCCTTTTAAGTAGTAGGTTTAGGGTATCAATCTAGTTGTGCCTTTTTAATACCCAAATCTTTAGGCATTTCCATTGGAGGTAATCCCTATTTTGCATGTTATTGTCTAGTTATTACCTATAATGTGGCATCCTCCCTTAGCTGCACATGAATCAAATTAACATTTATAATAGGTCTCTCCCTCTATTATCTTTCTAGTACTGGACAATATTATATATTTTGTTATTCTATCACCCTATAGTATGTGTAGTAAGGTTATCTCTAAGGATTTGTAAGATAATTTTTCTACACATGGTTTAGTTCTCTGTAGAGATAATAATGAATGGGTGGTCTAGGTCCATTGTTTCTTTGACCTCTCTATGCACCAGCTCAGTATCCTCCTCTATTTCCCTAAAATACCCATCCACCTTGGTGCTATTATTGCCCAAAATTTTTAGTATTCTAGGATGCATTCCATCCTTGATGTTATGGATATTCATTAAATCTAGTTTCTTGGTAACTATGGTGGGTTTAGGGCACATCCTAATTATTGCACTTGAGGAATCACAAGATTCTATGGAACTTTATATGGGTAGGTTGAAATTTATTTTTGAAATTTCAACAAGGTAATATTTCAGTTATGGGAAGAAGGTATGGGACTTTTTAGTGTCTAAGGTTATTATTATACTTTAGGGACCCAAGGTATCATCGAGGGATTATGAACTAGTATGATTCTCCTTAAGTTAGGAGTAACCTATGGTGTAGCTATATATTTCCATGTAGTAACCATAAATATGCTCTTAGTTATATCCTCCTTTAATTCCTAAAGTGCATGACAATCTTTGTCATCATGTGTAGGTGAATTGAAAAATTTAAAATACATATTCTATGGAGTCTTTATGTACTAATTTAAAATATGACACTATGAGGTTGCATGCCATATCACTCTACATATCTCACAAAGCTCTTTCTTAACCCAAGGGCATTCATTTTTATGATTCACTTGTTGTCTGCAATTTATGCACCTTATATATTACTTGGGTCTCTCATCCCTTCCTTGAATCTAATCCAATCTACTCAAAATAATTTTCAAGGTACTTTATAATTTGAACAATGGTGCAAATACATCACCATACTCTTCAATCTACTCTACCTAAATCATAATGGCTCTGGAATTAGTTTTATCCCCAAATTGAGTTTGAGCCATGAAAAATCTAATCCTTAGTCATAAACCTTTTACAAACCAAGAAACTTTATAATTATCTTCCAAAAAAAATTCTACCTTATTCATGATTTTGTAAAGTTTTTGATCATAGTCACCAATGGTTTCCCAAGGTCCTTGTTAGATCTCCTTCAAATCTTGGATTGTTTGGTTTGAACTATTCTTAAACTTAAACTCTATGATGAGCCAGTTTTTGACATCATCCAAGGATTATTTAGTTATATTATTATAAAATATGAACTCTAGTGCATGTCCACCCAAAACATCAATCAATTCAAACTTCTTGATATTGTCTTTAGTGATTGATTTTGCCTTCCATTTATGTTGTAGGTAAGTAAGTATTGTTCAAGGTTTGCAAACCCATCATAGGGAGCCATGTGTATAAAATAACCCAATTACACTACCATAATAGGTTTTATTATAGATATCATAACTGATTGTGTTATGATTCATGTCAAGGATGATTATGGTTTTTGATACTTTTGCACACTTGGGGATGTCTCTTGATCTAGTGGAATTTGTGATATCTCCTTTAGTTCTGTAGATGTGAAGGTTGAAAATATCTCTATTGTTTCCTTCTTATTCTAAGATATGAATTTATGTAATAAAATCCTTAGCCTATACAAGGATTATAATATCTATCTTTGCAATAAGAAATGTTGTGATGTTATTTTTATATTGGCCTGAGAAATTCTACACAACCTCATGATATGTAAACTTTTATACCTCTAGAGTTTTTATATGAACTTATTATATAATTTGTCCTTACCAAGTGTCATCATCTAAAGTCATATGGGAATTATTGTGATTTTGAAAAAATATGGACTCAAAGGATGTTTACTTCTTTGGGATATGATCCTTACTTCCAAATAAGTATATCTCAAAACTTGAACCTGTACTATGTCTATGATTGTAAGGTAATCCTTGATGTTATTTTTGGAATACCCATTCTATAAACTCTAAACTTTTACTCATCTATTTTATTTCTATGGTACTACCTTATTTTTTTATCCATTCTAAACACTCATCACTTACTCTCCCTCTATCTCTACTTGGTCCAGGCTCCTCACTTTATTTTTATTCACTGTACCCTTCTCCTTATCATCTTATCTCATCTAAATCATCAATGCTATAATTATTACTTATTTTATTAATAGTTTTCTAAATTGAAATCTATTTATTCTATCTCCTCTATTATTAATACTCTATTTATAAATTCAAAATATTTTTCTGATCCCTCTCTGGATTCTCCATGCTAGACTTAGGTTCAAGCTCTATCTTTTCATTTTTGATTCATTCTACCCTATCTTTCATACATGCCCATATGCTTGAAGTTACTACTCCATATTAATAGGAGTGGGCACCATGGTATTCTCAATATACAATATTTTGATAAGTATTAAGAGTTATTGCATAAATTATCTTCTGATTTCAATTATAAATAAATTCTTTACTACAATAAAAGACAAATATCTTTATACTATAGACTTAGTGATATATCCATCAATAGTGTCAACAATCAAATGATCGATCACATGAGTCTAATTTATTTCCACATTTATGTAACTATTCTATCTTTTCCTTTGTCTACACAATGGTGTCACTTGTTCATGGTCATAAACAATGATATTCAATTCAAGCTAACTAATTAACTAGTAAGAGAAATAATTCACACTAGAAGATCTCATAAATTTCATCATAGAGGTGTTCTTGTATAATCTTCCTTTAATTACACCCAATTCATTGACCTTATTTATCTATGAATTCAAAAAAAAAATGGTCTAACCAAATATCCACCTCTCTTTGGTTTAGTAACCATCACCACATATCTACACTCACTACACTATTGTTAGTAGAGGTTTTTAGGTTTTACCAGAATATGCTATTTATGGGAATAGGTTTTGTGAAATGACATAAGGATATTGAAAAATGATTTATTCAATACTTTGAATCCATATGCAAGGTTTATCATAAATAATTACACTATTTTAAAGGTTTAACACATGATGGGAACTACTTACATATAGAGAAATTGATGCATCCAAGCAATGTAATGAAGGAAACAATCATCTGAACATAGGGAACACTATGATTATACCAATAAAGAATACAAATACTTAGAATTCATACTAAAATATCTAATACCATGGATAAAAAAAATAAAAACCTTATATATTGATGTCTAATGCTATCAATACTTTGTGCATAAATTTTTGAGAATAAGATTCACCATTCTATTACTCACATACATGTCAAAATCAACATAATCATCAACCCTTCTATTCCATACATTAGAAATACTTATAGGCATTAATTACTATAGTTGTAACTTCTAGATTTATCATGCTAAAAATATATATCCATATCAAATTCATAAGAATCTTGACCAACATGGATATTCCCTAAACAACCCATAAATAAAATACAATTGGAATTACCGTAGGATGTTCTCATGCATACAACTAGTTTTATATTTACCATTTACTGCTAGCATCCATCTAGTAAAGTAATATGTGGCTATAAGAATACACTTTTGGCCCAATATATAAGGTGTATTTATTATACCAATGAAGTCCAAATGCCATTGGATAAAGGGCTGATCTAATGAAATGGGTTGAAGAAGTAGGCTTACTTCTTGTACTTCCTTACCCAAACATGAGAATTTATTAATATGTTTGGCCAATAGTATCCACCCCTCATAATTTTGAGGTTGTTTGTCCTTGTTGAAAAGTGGCATCCACATTTTCCATCATGAAACTCATCAAGTAATCTTTTAACTTGACTTGGGTCTATGCATCTCAACAACATTCCATTAACATCTTTTTTGAAAAATACACCATCAACAAGTAGAAAAGTAATATATTGTAGCTTAAATTACCTTATCTTTAAACCACTTAAGTTTGGAGGATACATATCACTTTTAAGGTACATTACCATACTTTGAAACTAACTTTGTGAAGGTGTTTGATTGACTATAATATCTTAGTCATTTAAGACTAAAATTGCTTCATTACTTTCCTATAAGTCTTAATCTAAGAGCTCACATAACTCTTTGCATTTAATCAACTTGGTTACTTTTATTTAGACATCATATTCCATGACCCTTGTTATCTATCCTTCTCTATTTTCACTTATGTCCTTGTTTAAACAAAACTCTTTGATTCTAGGACATGAAACCATCACATATATCTTGTTGTTAGATAATAATTTCTTAAACTTCTTGAGACATATAATTGTATAAATCACATGCTTCTCAACAAATGTGTACCTTGTTTCATAATATTTCAAGCCTTAGATAATGAATGTTATTGGCTACTCCAAACCTTGTGAATTTTGTTGTGTAAATATTCCCAAAATTTTATTAACATTAACATATATATACAACACAAAATATTTTTAAAAATCAAGATTTATAAGAGTGGGAGAACTAGAAATATCTTGTTTAATATCTTAAAAAAAAATTATGCTTTCCTTGGTCCAAGTAAAATTATGATTTTTATTGAGCATAGTTGTATGAGGCTTTGACAAACTTAAAAAATTATATATATATATATATATATATATATATATATATACCTTATTATAAAGTTAATCTTGAAATGGAAACTTTTTAATGCTTTTTTATGTTTATGAAAAGATAATTCAAGAATATAATCTATTATTTCTAGAACAATACTCAAACCATGCTTAGAAATAACATAAATAATAATTTTACCTTCATGCACTAAAAACACACACTTATATGGGTTAAGTGACACTCCATATTTCCTAGAGGAAACTTTTCAATGCTTTCTTATGTTTTGGAATGGACAATGAAAGAATAGAATCTATTCTTTCTAGATCAACACTCAAACCATGCTTAAAAAAAACATGACCAATAAGTTTACCTTTATGCACTAAAAACACACACTTATATGGGTTAAGTGACACCACATATTGCCTACATATCTCAAATACCTTTCTAAGATTAATTATGTGATCTTTTTAATTCTTAAAAAAAAACTATAAGATCATCTAAATATACAAGAACAAACCTATTGACCAAACCCTAAAAGGTCATATCCATGGATCTTTGGAATGTTGCTCCTACATTGGACAACTTAAATGTAATTTTTTTGTATGAAAAGGTTCCCCACTTGGTTGTGAAGGCTATTTTTAATTTATCCTCTTCTTTCACAAGTATTTAGTTATATCCACTATAACCATCTAGCAATGAAAACTTTTCCCAACTAGCCACTAACTATAGTATTTGTTCCATTAATGGCAAGGGATAATGGTCCTTGAGTGAGGCTTTATTAAATTCACAAAAATATATGAAAATTTTTAGTTCTCCATTCTTCTTCTTCCTCATGGGAACAATATTAATCACCCAAGTGTAATTCTTGATGGGAAAGATGATAGTTGATTCAATCAGCTTATGAATCTCTATTCTCATCAAAGGTTCTAACTTTGGATTAATTGGCCTTTATCTTTGCCTCATCAAATTTTTATCTTCTAATTCAATAGTTTGTTGAGATAAACTAGAATCAAATAATTTTGAATAAATTTACTCCTATGAAGTAACAAACTCTCTATATAAATTAACAAATGAATTTTTTTGAGCTTGAGAGCATACTTTACCAAGTTTGAAAGTTTTTTTATTGACTATGCCAATGATTGCATAATGTTTTAGATTAAGGTAAAAGCAGGTTTTGAAGGGGCCCCGAAACCCTATTACAGAATTAAGAAAGATAAGGCGTTAACAAGCACCAGGAAAGACATTCCTGAAACCTACTAAAAGTAGCAGAATCCTACGATATTTCAGAGATTACATCTATGTTCATTATACATTCTGCCCCCTAATTTCCAATTAATGATTGATAACTATTTTTTTTAGGGGTAAAATCTAGAATTGTTGCCTGCCTTCCATCAGCTATATTCTGCTTGCTTTCTAGCTCTCTGATTTTCCTTATGGGTCTTCTTCCGGGCTTGTCCGGCCATCCAACATCCGGTTTCTCTTTTGAAATTTGCCCATCTCTTTTTCCAGGTTTATCCATAATAGAAACAAGGTGTTTCGCCTTCATTTGCTGCTATTTTTTGTTGCTTTTGGTTTCTATTCCCTTAGTGTTTGTCTTCTTATCAACCCTTTTCCTTTGGTTTGGAAGATATTTTAAATTTTCTCCATTAACAATCACTGGAATCTCTTCCAAAGGTGTTTCATTATCAGCCTGAATCTCCATTGGCTGAGAAGGAAGAGGATCTCTCTCCTCTATTTTATTCCATGTTTCAGTTAAGATTTCTCCTTCCTCTAGCACTACTTTGCCTTTTGCCTCTCTCCATTGATCCTCTACCCTTTGGTATAGGACCATTTGCGCTGATAAATCTGTCAAATCTTCTTTGCTTTGTGTGGGTAATATGATTTCTGCTTGCCTTCCATTTCCTTCTATCTTAGAATTTTCTTTCTCAAGAGAGATCTTTGTATCTACCTCAGGAATTAGGCCTTTAGAATCTTCAAAAGGCACCTCTTTACCTTCCTCAGCATTTAAATCTTTAGTTTCTTCATTATACATTTGTTCTTGTCCCTGATCCTCTTTGCATAATGTTCTTATTTGGTAAAAAAATAATATTTTTACCTTATTAACAAATCATCCATACTAAAAATATTCTCAAGTGTGATAAGACCTTTGTGTAACCTATTAGACTTGAGCTGAACTATTTGATCACCATACTACTATAAAAATTTTGACTGATTTCTAGAAGAGAATTCAGCTTCTTCTTTTAAGAAATCAATAACTTGATTATCATCTTCAAATACTTAATAATTAAAATTATTATCAAGAATAGATGGTATTAACATAATCTTTATGTATGGTTGAGTTTATCCTTCTTTACATTAACTATAATGTCAAATTGTGCCCCAATTGCATCCAACCTATTTGCATGCTTATTGTTCTCTCTCGACATCACCTATATGTCAAATACATCATAATATTATTGAAGATACCATAACCTATGTTGTATGAATTTATCAATACATTTTTACACATATTCAACCCTCTTATTTGATGTACCAAAATCTCACTATCTCTAAATGCATGTAAGAGGTTAGCTCCCATATTTCTAGACCATTACAAACCATGAATTAAAGCCTCATAATCTACCACATTGTTAGAGCATGAAAACTAAACTATTACAAAATATAAGTACATTTTTTGAATGGATAAATGAGAATAATACCAGACCCTATATCATGTTTATTTTATGAGCAGCTCACCTTCTTTGTATAGATCTGGAATTTGTGCACCATCCTCATGAAAATAGTTAACTCTAATTCATTATTCCTATATCATTTTATATGGATAAATATCATGTATATTATTATCCCATTAATTAATAAATAAATTAGGCACAACATTAAACAATGAGCTTTCTTCAACTTCACTAGTTTACTCAACTTCATCCTAGATGACATAACTAGTATTAATAAACTAGGCATTTATGGCTCTAGATGGAAACATGTAATAGGTTCTAAATGAATTGTAACTTTTTTTCCATACCTTATTATGAATATAAGGTAGTCCAATAAATTTAAATATACCCACCTATGTTTGAAGTGAAGTCATGTGATAAACACATAAAAAATATAGAGCAATATACATTAGTAACATATATTGTTGAATAGTCACATTTGGGCATGAATGAAGTGTTAAATTTAGATTATTTATTATACATATTATCCTGGTTTGAGATCCATAAATTAAAAAATTACCCTTATTTTTTAGCTCATACTCAAAACCCAACTTATTTATAATCTATTTTGGCATTATTATGCTACTTGCTCCACTATCAACCATGCAATTATGAACTAGTGTATAATCAATAATAAAGTAAAGATAGAAAGGACATGTATTAATTTTTTTTTAATCCTCTTTTATGAAATTTACCCTTTTAGATACCTATTCTTATTGTTATTTCTATTTATGATATGAATGTGATAGAACCACGCTTTCTTTCTCTATTGGTTTTGTAGATAAGCTAAGACATAAAATCTCATGTATAAATGTATCCTTTTATCCTTGGATTTCCAATGAATCCCAAATATTCATGTTTTATTTATATTTATTCATATTATATACTATGTTTAAGGAGGATCCTCCAACCTTTTTTTGCACCCTTGGAGAAATAGGACACTCTTGTGCTTGAGGTACTTGGTGAAGCTTGCTTGATTCAACATGCTAATTTTTTGAGTTATAGGGGAAAATATAATCATTAGTAATTTTAAGAATCATATTAGGAACATTTAAAGTATGGATTAACTCTTGAGACTCATATATAACCCTTCTCTTGGCTCTTGTAATGGTTGTAACAAAGTTATTTAATTTTTTACGCTCAACAATTTGATTTTATACAACATGATCATCAAATTAAAAATTCAACAAGGTTGCATCCAATTGTAAGTTTCCATGATTAAATTCCACTTGTTTCATTATAGATTCATTGTGTTGGTCTTCTTAAATAAAATATGCCTCTTGTGTCATTTGAGAAATTTTTATATTCTATGATATTGAAGCTTGATTTTACACATCATTACTATTAGAAAGCTACCAACTTGAATCTTGCATAAAATTATTTTATATTGGAACAAGGGCCTTAGTTGAAGAAGGAACATTAGGATTAATTTAAAAATATGGTTTGGCTAGTATAATGGCTCCTTGAGCTTGATATGGAGGTCTATTATTTATATAACCTTGGTAGAGAGGTCTTTGATCTTTATATGGATGATTTGTGAGATGGTTATGTGCTTGATATGTCCTATTAGCTTGATATTTTTGCCTCTTCAATTGAACTAATTTATTTCCAAAATATTATAACATACCTTTTATTTCATTAAGTTCACTAGATTGATTATGAGGAACTTGAAATTGATCTTGAGGGCCTAGAATCAAGGCTATTAATGGTGCTTGAAGAGGTAGAATAGGATGTAATTCTATAAAAAATGGAATTGGAGGATTAGGTGCAAGTTTTCGATCTTGAATTAAACTATTTTCAGCTTTAATGACAACCTCATGGGCGTATTGGAGTGTTTTACCACCCATGGACTAAATCAAAATAAAAATATCAGAATTCAAGACTCAAAAAGTTGAGAAAAACATATTTAGGAGATGACCTTATCATGGGAGGTATTTTATTCCATGTATTTTGGAATTTAAGATTGAAATCAATTATAAATTTATGTGGTGATCTCATGATAGTAGTGAGCTACTCAACAAGGGATAGATGGTCTAATTTATCTTCAAAATGTCCATAGAATATTGTACCTAAATCATCCCAAGAGGTAATAGAGTTAAAGGAAAAGGTTCCTATACCACTAAAATTCCTTTCCCTTAAATTATGTAGCAAGTAAATGGATGGAAATATTCTCTTGGGTAACATGGTGGAATTAACATAATTTATTGACAATTTTGACATGTCTTATGGGTGTAGTTTTAGCTTCACCTATAAAATATGGTAGATTTTTTAGGGTTGAGGCTAGAATATCGTCATATTGGGAAAAATTCAGAGGGATTCCATCATTTAAAGGAATAAATACCTAGTTTATTTGGATAAACATGTTAATAATGGGATTTGAAATTGAAGTGTTTTGCACAATAGGATGATTTGGTGATTGAAATAGTCTTGTAGGATATGGACTTATTATCAAAAAAATTCTTCTTATGTTAGAATGCTTAGATAATTTAGCAAATTATAATGGTATACCTATAATTATAGACCTTATAATAACTTTATGAATTAAAATGTTATCTCTTGTTGCTAAATTTTTTTTTTCAACTTCAATTTTTGTCCCACTGGGCATGCTCGATCGATGTCCCGTTAGGCATGCCATAAACTATCATCACTCAGAAGTGCACCCTGCTAAGAATGTGTGCTTGTTATCACTCTTATTGATATAATGGAAATTATACAAGGTGTGGGTGACCTTATGTTAGAGATAATATATATATTAAGGGTTAATTCCATTTATTACACTCACCCACAACTCTCTAAACTCTCTCAAATAGTACTTTTGAGACTAGGAAAATGGGAAAATGAGTAATGCTAAAGTTGAAAATGGAAATGAAAATTGAAAATTTATGGTGATGAACCAATGTTAAAGTAAATTATATATATAATTAACACACTTTGGAAGATAAATAACTTTCACACATTCACTTCATTCTCATACAATAATTATTGCATTAGTATTTCACACAAAGATCTTGACTCACATTTACACTAGCTTGAAAGGAATGAACAATTATTGAATTCACTTCCAAATTAGGTAGAAATAAACATTAGACACTTGGTATTAATTTTAAGAGTTACTATTTTTATGTAAAGGTGAAAAATTCAAACATAAACATAGAAAAATTAGTCATTCACTAAGTTACATCAATGAATATTAAGCACACAATTCATGAAAGCTTGGGAATGGAGGAAAAGTCAACTCTTTATTTATCCAAAGGTGATGTAGTAATTTTTTTTGTAGAGTTTATGTAATAAAAAATCATAATATGATCATAATCATTCAAAATTTAATGTACATATATAAAATAATAGATAGAGAGGAGATAAACAAGTTAAAAACTAGAGATCTAATCCTAGTTCACTCCTCCAACTAAAACTTTAACTCAAAATTCAAAATTCAACTCCAAAAAATTATAACATATAATTTTGGAGCTTAAAAATTATTATTCATGGAAAATTTATTATTATGAGATAAAGAGAAATTTTAAAAAGGTTAAAGGTTCTTGCATGTGTTTAAATAGTTTTCAACTTAAATAAATCTTTAACTATCTTAGGTTAACTCAGTTTGAAATTGAAACTTGTATTGAAATCCTTTTGATCTTAAATTAACTCTTTTTTAACTTGAATGTATCTTCAAGTTTGACTTCAATTATCTCACTTGTATTTTGCATGCATGATTGACTTCTTGACTTTTCTAAAATTAGCCCAAGGTGAGAATATTAGGAGAGAAATTTCATGTTGAAATTATAAGGATTATCTTGAATGAAAATATTTACTCAAATCTTAAACAAGAAATCAACTCAAATTCTCCATTTTTTCATGTTTTGAACTCCACTTTTCTAGGGTTGACTAAAGGCTTGCTCTGTTTCACTTGACCTTGTCTAAAATTATCCCAAATAGGGGGTGAAATAGAGAGATATAAATAAGAATGTTAATTTTATTAAAATATTAATTAAATTTTCTTGTTAATAATGTGTTTGATGATGACAATAATATCTCTCCATGTTGGTTCTTCTTCTATATGCTTATTTTTAGCAACTTAACAAGCTTCTTGACTATACTATGAGAACCAAAAACTTGATGAATTTTCATTATTTTAATATATAATGAGTTAAAATAGTATTTTATCATAATAAGCATGGTGTTATAATAAAATTTTATCTCTAAACTCCATATATAACTCTAAAAAATGACATTTTGTGTTTTTTATACTCTCTTGTTCTCAAGAAAACCTAATTTAGATTAGGGGAACTAAAATGAGTTACAAAACTCACCAAAAACTACTATTATTATCCTTGGATAGGTATCAATGCTCAATACCTGAAAAATCTTCAAAATCACAAAAAATCTTCATCAAACTCTCAAACAAAAATTCACATAAAAGTGTTTGATTGTTAGCCTAAGGGTGACTTAGAGATGTTTTTCAATGAGTTGAGCTTATTTTAAATTAGTTTTCATTAAATTATAACTTATTAAGAATTTTAAATTAATTATAAACACTCTCAAATCATTATTTTCCATTTTAAGGACTTGTAACACTCATTTCTAACTCCATTTATGAGTAAATTAGTAAAAACCCATGATTTCCTTCATGGACAAACCTAAAAACACTTTCATATCTCCTTAGGTATAGTAATAATATAAAAACACTTTTAAATATTTAATAATATAAAAATATACTTCCATGTCAAATTAAAATATATTTCATTTATTATAACTCAAAATATGCTTTTTATTGTGTCCTAGCTTGCATAATTTCATTTCTGAATGCCTATAGGTCTGAGTTTTATCATTTTATTGAATTTTATCTTTTTATTAAGTTTTATGATGGATAAATACCTAATTAATTTTTATTTAGTACCTTTAATAACCCATATCATAATTTTGATCATTGTATGTATTAAAACAATCTCTTAAATCTCTCAAAAAATATTTTTTGTCTCTCTTGCTTGCTTGAAACCATGATACCTTTACCTTTACCTTTCTCAATTATTTTACTTTAAAATTTGAATAAGTAAGGTTTATCAAAGTAATTTATTCCCAATAAGATATTTAAAAACTTTTTTTTTGTAATAATGAACTCAAATATGTAATTATATCGCTTAAAATTGAGCCCTTGGGGTTTAACAAGGGTTTTTAGAGCACCTATTATTCTTAACGATTATTCATAAAGTTAATAAAATATAAAATAAAACAAATGAATATAATATTTATGTAATATGGGAAATAAAATATATATAATACTATTCAAACCAACTCTTCTTCACCTTCATGTACTAAGCATTTGAAAATTACCCTCATTAGCTTGCAACTAGCTAGTTAGTGGAATAGAAGAAAAATATATCAAAATTTGGACTTGTGATTTGTTCCTAAGAATGGTTTTATATTTATTAAATTTTTATTATTATTAATATACCATTTTTAATCTTCAATGCATGAATATATTCTTCTTAAAAACCTGCACATAAGCAACCTTGACCAATGGTGGCAAAATTTGTCAATAGGATGTAAATCCTCCAACCTAAAAATTAAAAATAAGACATATTATTACAGTCTTAAGACTAATAAATATTATATAAAAATTGGGTTTTATCTATAAATAATGATAAAATAAAATGTTTGAATAAATAGATTGACCAATTGACTAAGATGCTTGAAAATCATAACATCTATGTTCCTGATTCTACCATTTAGAATTTATCAACCCATGAGTCTTCTAAGGCAAATGAAAATTGTATAAAAAATTAAAAAGATAATATTAAAGGGAATAAAATGTTAATTTCTTAGTTTTTGTTGTATCTTATAATCTTATATGGATCATTGACTCTGGTGCTTCACGTCACATGGCCTCTTCATAGATATAGTTCATTTCCTTGGAACTATGTGAAATGTCTTGTATATATATAGGTGATGACACCTGTAAATAGGTTATTAAGAGAGAGTTAATTTAATTGAGTGGTGTAACATTCAATAATGTTCTAAGTGTTCCCTCACTTTTAACTGAACTCTTATTAGTTTTCCAATCACTCACCTTGTTCTAGGCATGTGAGTTGAGCTCACTCCAAATTCAGTGTATGTTAGAAAACCACACTATAATACTATATTGGTAGAGGTAATGGTCAATCATCAGACTTTGATATATATCGTATGAAACTTTTCACTTTAATCTCCTTTAGATTCTTCTTCTTTAGACTCACTTGAACTTAATGACATTTATAAGCTAGAGCACACTTCTGATATTGATGACTCTTATTCTAATATAGATGACTATAATAGGAATGGGGAATCACTTCCACCATATAATTACCACATTATATATAGTTAGGATTTATTTCTTGATCAACCTACCTCTAGTCCACTTTAGAGACTATAAGTAACATGTATACTGATCTAGGACACATCAAATATTGAGAAGTCTATTCCATAGTTTCAGGGCATTCAATAGTCTTTCATTGCCTTTGCTCCCATTGTACCATAATTTCATCAAGAATTTGGCCCTCCTACCTTGAACTAGGAGAATAATTCTTTGTATGGGAAGTACACTTTGGTTTAATATTCATTAGTCACTTGATGGACATATTCACTATTCTAGGGTTATCCACTATTCACTCTATCTACTTTTGAGAACTCTGTTACAAGATAAAATATGGATAGAGACATTTGTAGATTCTAGTGGGTCTTTTTAGTCCCCTTCTCTTCTTTTATATCTTTTAGAGAGGAGTTTTGTTCTATGGTTTTTATTCTTTTCTCTACTTTATGGTAGTTACATTGTGCTTAGATATATCATTAGGCCTTGTTATTGGGACCCAATTCTTCTACCCACCTAATCTATACTTTAGGGGGTGATAGTGTAGGGTTTTTCCTATTTTTTTTTACCTACATGTTTGTTATTTAACTTTCTTAGGGTTTTTAAGTCATTAGGATAAATACACTTTATGTTTTCTAATTATGAGTTGAGTTGTTATCTTTATGGTGACCCAACTCTAACTATATAATGTACCTCCTTTATAATTTTTGACTAATTGGCTAATGAACATTTATAAATCTCATTATTTTTCTTTACATCTTGATCTCACCTAATCTTAGGGTTTCATGCAATTGGTGACATTCAAAGATCATGATGTCATTCGATAAGAAGTTGTGTACAATTTTTTTAATAATTAATCAATGATCCCATCAATAGAATGCATATGTTTAGGTCTTGTATCAAATAAAGTAATGAGCAATTTATGTGAGAAAGTATAAGTATACCACCACTATTTTTCACCATCTGTTAAATCCTTCACTATTTCATTTTTTGTAAAATCATTAATTTGATTGATTTCATTTTAATTATACTTTAATCTTTGGGATTATCATAATCATCATCTTGGTCATAAATTGTGATACGTTGATCTTATCATATTTTATATTTTTATAAGAAAATCCAACTACACCTATATTGGAATTATCTTATTATATTTATGTTTCATTTGAGTATGTTCATCATTATTAGGGTCTTGTATATTATTTTGAACTACATAAGAATCAAGTATAATTTCTTGAATATTAGGAATAGAAAGAGTTTCAAATTTGAATTATTGACTTGAATATGTAATCATAGATTTTTTAGTAGTGGACTTATCACTTTACTTTATGCATGAAATAGATACTATGTTTGAATCCTTTAGAATCACATTTATATCATTAGTATTTTTAAGAACATGTTTCTTTTGAAATTCCTTCACAATAAACCTTTTCTTGAGGAAGCCTTCTTTCCTATATTGAGTTTGTTTTTGAACTTATCTTTTAGTGATTAATATTTGAGTATATTTTCATTTTCAATTTATTTCCTATGTATATATAATTAATCCCTTTGTAATTTTTATTTTTATATCTTTATTTTTTCATCTTGTTCCTTTTATAAACTTTATTTATCTAATTGTGCCTTTTGAAGTGTTTCTTTCTCCAATTTTTTATTTTATAATCTTTCTTGTTCTTGTATTTCCTTTTGTAACATTTATTTTTTTATCTTTCCTTTTGTTATTCTTTCACTTGTTCCTCAGGACATGCAATCATAGTTTGAATGGGTCACCTGATCAATTTATCTAGGATAGAATCATCACTATCAATATTTATATAATGTCCATGCATTATATGATATTCATAATAGTATTATATTCTCCTTAGAGGATACATAGGAGTTAATCTAATCAATTTATTTTGAATCATTTTTATTAAAATCTCATTAGAACTTTTATTATTATCTTGTGAACTTTCTGAATCACTAGATATAGATATATCCTATTTTGTATTTTAATCTTAAAATGAAGTCTTTTGAGGTACACAATATTTGGATAGAGATGTAGACATATCATTAAAATTAGAATGATTTAGATTCTTTGTATATATGATCTTATTTTCAAGTGATGTGATCCTTGTACTAAAATATTGATTTTGCTTTTGTAACTCTTCGATGGACTTTCTCATGGTGACTATCTGACCTTGAAATACTTCAAAAGCATAAGCCTCAAGTGATTGTGATTAAATGTATTGAAAAACAATCAAGAGGATGTGTGGGAGGTAGAAGGGGTTTAATTAGGACATGTTGGTTACCTTAATTTTGAAATATAGCTATGATTTGATTTGGATACTTTTATTTTGCAAATGAGATTAGGAATGTAGCTAGTAAGTGTGTGTTTGATTTTAAGGTTAATGGATATACTGATATGAGATTTAAATAGTGAATGAGACCTAAATCAGAACTAGCTATATAAGATTACACCATCCCATATCCATATTGTCCCTTATCTAGGGTACATTGGGAATAACTTCCTAGGGATAACCACTTACTAATGCACTACAATAATAAATGGATAAGATGCTTCCTATAGTTGAAAAGAAAAAAACCTAGTAATTTTTGATATATTGTGAGGTATATGGAAATTAAGGTCCATATATAGTGTTGTATAATACTTGAGTATTAGATAAGTATCCTTAACACCATGGCTTAGGTAAAACTAAAGACTAATTTTCCTAGAATGATAACTCCTATGAGTTTTACAACTTTGGGAACATATTATCTATAGAAAGAAAGAAAAATAAAAAAATAAATTGAAAGCCAAGAAAAGTAAAGATATTTGTACAAGGAAATAAATAATTCAATTTAAAACCATAGGTCAAATAGAAATCCTAGAGAACACTCAATCAAACCTAGTACAAGATAATCAAATTTATCTTTAGTGTATGGGAATAATGAATTTAGCTAAGACCTGAAAATAAAAATATATGAATGATCAAAAAATGTACACATTCACCAATATGTTTTATGTTATTTTTGATAAAAAAATAAAATGTTCGTTTAATAGGTATAAAATTTAATAAACTTATTCTTATTTTAATATATGACATTTAAATATAAATATGAATGTAAAACAAAATTGATTAAAATGGAAAATGAGAAATTGCATATGCTAAAAGTAGTAAGTACAACCAAATACAATATACTTACATTTTTTAATTCCTAATTGACTGTAATTGATATATGATAGTAGATAAAAAAAACTAAGACAAGATTATGACTACTCAAGATTAGAGGCTGACTTTGTGAATATTCTTGGATAGGTCTGCACTTTATGGACAAAAACATAATTCAGCCATTTCCATTAAACATAGAGACTTATTTTCATTGACTATGACAAAATTATTAGTTTTCCACCTTTTGTGCCAATGTCTATTAATAGTACTATAATATTGTGATACTGATATTTTCATATGGAAAGTTTTATTTTCATTGTATTTGTGTTGGAAACCCCATGGCTACTTGTGATATATAAAAACTTGAAAAAGAGAGGGGTAGTGTAATGGTATGATAAATCCTCAATCACCTTCCTTTATGATTAGTCATTACCTACATATATAGATACTCCAAGGATGAAATTAAACCACACATAGTTCTCCTACCTATAGTGATTGTGAAATTATGCTCCTTGACTTTATGAGTATATCTATAAATTTGGATTTTATACTTGGGGATGATAACCCTTGACTTATTATAGATGTTTTAGACCTGGTTTGTGATTGATCCTAGTGATTGATATTGAATTTAGACTTTGAATAGGGAAGATTTTATCAATGTACAATAGTGTAAAAGTTATTAACATATAGTGTCAAGGTAGATATAATAAATGACCTTTGATTTGTATTTATAGTGAAACCTTTTTAAAATTTTATCTATTAAAACATGTAGGAAGACCCAAAAGAATATTTCAAATTTGGAAACTAGTTATTATTTGGCATGAGACAAGGTTTCACTAGGTGGATAGGTCCACTATCTAGGGCAAACATATCCTACAAAATCATAGACAATTATTTTGAGTTTAGAAGTAATATGAGTAATATAAATAGGTTTGAGCATTGACTTGGAAATTTCTATGTAGTAGTGATGGTGATAGAGGATTAATTTTACATATAGATAAATGTCTTAGAGGAATGGTGAATAAGAGTCATGTAATTTATCACAAGTTAAGTGGTTGAATATGTGTCAATAATTAGCATATTAAAGTACATGTGACTATATTTAGGTCTATAAAGCTTCATTTTCATGATCTTAAATTTTGATAATGCATAAAAATCTAGAAATTAGCTTCCTTTGCCTTGAAACCATATATGTGCTTATGAGGGATAGAAACCTATATAAAATGAGAAAACATAATGGGATAAGCTTACTCCAATCACCCCTATATAATCATTTCCCACTTCCTACATATATGATACTCTAAGGATGGAAATAAAACTACATGTAGTTCTCCCACCTACTATGATTGTGCATTTGTGATCCTTCTATATATGTATGGAGGTAATGATTTTGATTTGTTAGTTGACAAAAATTTATTTGAATTGGTTTTCGAGTGATTCATACTAGGCTTGTGACTTATCCTAGTAATAATTTTTTAAGTTATGAATAATAGGGATAATTTTCTCAATTTACAATAGTGTATATATGTGTTCTAGATAAGTACAAAGGCCTTTTTGAATGAGACCTTGATTTAATTATATGTGAATCTAATTGGAAAATTTATCATGCCATCAAAATGCCAGAAAACTAATCCAATATTAAGGAAATATTTTATTTTGAAAATTATTTATTTTTAGGAAAGGTTTATTTTCAACCAATGTGGGTCACTATTGACTAATGATAATGATTGAAACAAGTAGAGTCAACATGTGTATACGTGGAATGAACTAAGACTCTAGAGATGTTTGTGAATTAGTAGGTATAAAATAGATAATGATATTCTTGTAGGTGTGTAAAAATATATCAAAATATTCAACTCATAAGATAACATATAAGTGTGCGATAATGTTAGGCTAGGATCTTGTTTGTGTTCTCAAGTCATGTGTATTAAATATGTGGCAAGCTTGTCATTCTCAAGTACCAAGAACTAAATTTTACTATCTAAATTCAAATGCATGCTTAATTAAAAGTATATTAATAAAATATAATTACTATTAATCAAGCAAGGTAACTTTTCATGAGAAGATAAGGGTTTATAATCAACTTTCCACAATCTAAGTATCACACATGCTTAAATTAATTATGGAGATCACCTACTAAGAAGCACCAACAAACATAACTTTAATTATTTATGTTTATAAAATTCTAAAATCATTAATAATTTTTTTGAGCTAATAATATGATTTATGAAATGAAAAATATTAAAACCTATTCCTATGACCTGAGCTCAGGTCATTTATCTAGCTATATATACATTTGTAAAATCAAAGTCTCATATAATTGTAACTTTCATAAATGTTGATATTTCTATTTAAACAATAATTATGATTAAATATCATATTATATTTTTGAACATAAGTATAATATATCAATTTACCTTATCAACAATATTAATTCTACCCCAGTTAGCATATTCTCTCATAATATTTTCATTTTATATTGTTAAGTAAACCAAAGCCCAAATTTGACACTATTTTACTTTTACATTCCCATAACATTATTATATTTTTTTTCTCAAGATATAATATCAATTTATCCATTTATACTTGAGATAAGTATGCATACCATAAATACATTCTCCTATTATTCTTGTAAATAAAAGTATGTACAAAAAAATATTATGATTTTATGCCACAACATTTATGTTTGTAAAAGATAAATTAATTTTCAAATATTTGTGTGATAATACATAATTAAATCCCATACATAAATTCTCCTATTATTCTTGTGTACAAAATTATGTACAAAAAATATTATGATTTTATACCACAACATTTACATCTATAAAATATAAATTAATTTCCACTGAGTTTGTGCAATAGTATATAATTAAGTTAAAATGGTGAGATGATTTTAGAGTTAAAAAAACCATTTTTAGATGAATATATTAGGTGTATTTGAATTGGGAGAGTAATATTTTTTTGGAATTTTATGGAAAGGGATATTTTTAAATTTCAAACCATAGAAAAGGTGAGAGGGAGGCTGACATAGTTAACATACTCATTCATAACCCAACAACCACTATATTAGTATGAATACCAAATCTATTATGGAATCACCCTAATTAACATAAATATAATGATATATTGGGTTTATATGTAATCAAAATAAAGGATAAAATTATTCTTTATGTCAATAATCAATTTGAAGTAAAGTCCATTATTTGATAAAACTTTCCATCTCATAATTCCTATTACATAACTTCTATGAAAAAATTATTAAAAAAAAAAAAAAAAAAAAAAGACTTTTTGTATCATTAACCCTTAAAGATACATGTACATTAAAAATATTTAAATTATTTAAACTTTTTATTATTAAAAATAATTAAGACCTTATATTTATGTAAGGATCATCCTCCAACATCCCTATCCATAGAAATGGATTTTTTTAAAGATGGTGTTAGTTTAATACATATTAATTTTTTTATTATATGTTGGAATAGAAAAGAGGATTTATTTTTATACATAACTTATTAAAATAAACATGATGTGATTTTTAAGGCCATAATACATAGAGAAAACAAAATTGCCTAGGGCCAAACCCATTAAATTATGGGCCCAAGTTTTTGTTTATTGTGTTTTTTCTCTAAATTTTAGAAACTTAGAAAAATTGAAAATGTGGCACATAATTCAATATGTGTGATCATTAGGAAATGAAAAAAATTATTTAAGGTAAGGTGGCATTTGAAAAATTTACCACTCCCATAATCGAGATGTTTATCCATATATAACTCAATAGAAAAAAAAAGAAGTGTATATTTTCCTCATTACGCAAGTGTTTAGACCATCATTTTACCTCATTGCAAGTTATTTTAGTAATTTTAAAGATTTTAAGAACTAAATTTTATTGGATATAGATGAATGATGGTCTTTTGTGAATGAAAAAACTACACATTCATTAATTATTCCATCTTTAAGTTAATTTATCCTTATTGTTTTTATGTGCAAGAGATTTTTGGTGTTTACGATTATGCTGAAGAGTAATGTTTTTTTAATTTTTTATCTCTAATTTTTTAGAGAAAATTTTGGATAAAATATTAGGGTTTATAGTCTTACAACTTGGGTTAATTGGTCAAGGTTTAAAGTTTTATACTTTGTACTACTTAATGTTGAGTATTGTAAGTTTGATCATTCCCTTATATATATATAAAATTTAGAACTTATAAGTTATAAGGAATGGATTATCCTTTTATGATAATAAATTTTAACTTAGTTCTACTATTTTTAACCAAAAAATTGCACCAAAACATCATAGTATCTATTTTTAAATGGTTAGGTTTTAATAAAGTTATAATTTGACAAGCTCAATCATTATTATTCCCAATCGTTATTGTTTCTTTGGATATGATCGTTTTAGGTTTGTGTATCCATTAAAAGACATAATAATTAGTGCTTACACAAAAAAATTACCCTATTTTTCTCCCCATTAAATGATCTTAGATGTGCCTATTTTTCTCCTCTCATTCAACATATATTGTAAAATTATAAGTGCAAATATTTTTGGGGTTTATAATTTCACTAAAAAGTATATTCCCCATACTTATTTTCACATTATTAAAGGATTATTAAACTCGTAAGTTTTAAAATATATTATTTTTTATGTAATATTTATATTTGTTGGAGACCTTAAATAATGGGGAGATTTTTGAATATTTACCTACTGACACTATTTTATTGGATTTTTTAGTGGATTTTTTCATGTAATTTTTTTATTTGTTGGAGACCTTAGAAAATGGGGAGGTTTTTTCATATTTTACTATTGAAAACTATTTTATTGGAAATAGGATTGTATTTTGTAAGAATGTTTTGCCTTCATTCCCCACCATTATTTTCTTCTAAAAAATTATCCTAAAATTTTGTTTTCTTTGAAAGTTTAAAATATTAGATAGATATTTTCCTCTTTGGGTTTAGAAAATTTAGTTAGACTATAAAATATAATGAAAGATTTCATCCAAAGTAAGATTTATTTATTGGAAAATTATTCACTCCAATTCATTTTATTTGATATTTTTTTGCTCTTTATTTTATGGAATAATTATTTGGCACATAATTTGACTTATTATATTCAAGTTAATGCAAGAAATAAAATAATTCAATTGAAACCAAATGTATTATATGGATTGGAACACATTATATTTTATATTTAGTTGAGAGACATGTTTGAAGTTGTATTTGTTTAGAATTTTCCATGACATTATCATAGAAAATAAGTTCCCATCACACAAATTTATACATTACTTTCCATAAAAAAATGATTAAATATTTTATGCCAAGTTTTTCAAATGGTTTCCCAATGATTTATAAAAGTTTCATTATAATTCATTTATGATATTTTAAAGTTTTTCTGAGGTCCATGAATATTAATTAATCACATAGTATAATTATTTGCTAAAAATAATTTGGTGGATTTATTATGATTTAGTTGTATTAGATACTAAAATTTGGTTATATATAACATATGAGTCTTGTATCCTTGACAAATATCAATTAAGGATCTACCCTTTAGTTCTAGACCTTATTTCTACTAAAAGGATCACATTATCCATCTCACTATGCATAACTACATATCTTATGGACCAACCCTCTCATTTTTAATAATTAGATCACCTACACACTATAAAAAGCTTATAATGTGTTTTATATCCTTCACTATCAATTACAAACCTTTATTAGTTTTTATCTCACCAGACACTACCATCCATATAGGCACAATAACATTGATGCTAGTGTCTAGGATTCATTATCTAGTGTTTGTACTTCAAAAGTAATCCAAATTATAATTATTTAAAATCATATGGGTCAAACTATTTGTCTTACATAACCCTTCTATGAGATACTTTCAAAAGGTGTGGTATAAATACAAATAAAACCCTACTCATTACTAATATAATAAATACAAAATAAGCATCTATTCAAGCTCATTTAATCAATTACACAACTGAGTTATACTACCAGATTATTCCTTATTTATATACCATTCATATGAATAGTAATATTATAGGTCTAAAGCATTCAAATAATAACCCATGAGTAGTATTTGTCAAGTTAAAAACTACACCATGGAATTCTCTCAAATATAAAATATTTCACCCTTGTGTACACACAAGACTACACTTGGGGGAGAAATACATGTTTGAGGCCCTCTTCAAAGTATCATATATTTAGGTATCACTCATTGAAAAATTATGTCCTTGAGGTTAGCTCAACTTCATGAATGCATTAACCCATTTTTGGGAAGGTGACATGACCTAAGGTGAGGAACTAAGTTTTGAGTTATATAGTTTCATACAAATCATGTGTTTATGATCTAGATATATAAATATAAAGGAAACATAAAAACATAATAGGCATATATAATCAATTTTAAATACAATTAATATTCCATACTAGATATAAGCTTTATGTTATGGACAAAATCATCGACGCTAGTATCCACAGGTTGATAGGTATTTAGGCCTCCAAAAACTAATAGTTACAAAATTTTATGATGGTATATTGAAGATAATTCTACCTATTTCTACATATATAAATTTTAGATCTGATCACACATTTGAAAAAAATTAAGTATTATCTCTTCTTTGTTTTGTAACTATCAGAATATTAATTAGCATTGTACTTTTTATATTTGGCAATTTGATAGATTCATTATATTGTGTTATCTAAATTAAGTTAATTTTTATGCTTTAGAATAATTTTATTCATCCATTTTATTATGATATACTAACCCTTTAACCTGTATAAATCTAAAACATAAAAAGGGTTAAACATTTGGTGAACCTAATCTCTAAGTCTTTTCATGCATATCTTAACTTGATCTATGATTTTCAGCCTTCTAAGGTTTCTAATTGTTATTTTTATTTTGATTTGTTCTATTATTTATACACAACCTATATTTATTCATAAGTTAGGTTGTGTTCATATTGAACATTTTGGGCTACCCCTTGGGCCACCTAAAATGTCTTAATCTAATATCATGTCAAATTTTACTAATAATGAGAGTGACAATAATGACAATGAGAAAAATAATTAAAAAATATTATGAAAGATGAATTTGATCATGAGGATAATGAAACACATGATAAAAATGAGTATATAAAGTAGATCATGAGTTAAATATATTGCATTATTTCAAGAGCATATTCATGAAAATCTTGAAGATCTCCACAAGATCCTTAATACTATATTAGAAACTAAAAAAGTAAAAGGTGTTAGTGAACAACCATTTCTCTCTATTGATATAAATATTATGGTTATTAGATATTCCTATCACACATCCATTTTAATATACCTCCCCTCAAGCATAACATTTCATACTACATATAATGGGGGAACAAGATATGTTTTCAAATGATTATTCCCTAAGGATCAAACATCTATTTCTACATCATCTATGGGAAAAATTAATACTTGAACTCAATTATTGGTTTCAATCCCTACATCAACACAAGTGATGTTTTCATCTCTTTTGTTGGATTCTCAAATATCAAATCTAAATTCTAATATGTCTATTATTCAATAGTTTTTACAAGTTATTCAAGCTTTGAAAGCTAAGGTTACCAACATTGATAAAAATAATTTGAAATCAACTCATGTTATTGATTTAAAAATTTTATTACATAATCTTCTAGCACTTGAGATATATTTTCACCCTTTTCCAACTAGTTTTGTTGCACATAAGTTCACATTTTATGATGGAAAGGTGATTTTAAACAACATATTTGATCTTTCTATACAACATGCATTGATTATGCTTCAAATGATAAACGTATAACCAAATTATTTATAGGGATCCTAAAGGACTATACTTTAAGATGGTTTTATTTTATCAATTTTATTAGTGAAAGCATTTGAACCTCTATAAAATTAGTTTCTATCAAATCAATTTCACTAAAAATATGACATATGCAAAAATTGATAATATCAAACAAGGAACCAATGAACATATTAACAAACATGTTAAGGTACAAAATAATGTTGGCCAAAATAAAAAATCTAATGGAAGATAAATAGATTCAATACATCATTAATAAAATTTTACTTGCACCATCACATGAGTCTATTGCATTCAAGAATTTTAAATCTTTTGATGACTTATTACATATTGCCTGAGATCATGAAATGAAACTTATTTCATTAAAAAAGCTTAAGTATGTAGAAAACACACCAAATATATATATTACCAAGTTTCTTATCAAACCAAGTATATGGTTAAACTTAAAAAACCCAAAAAAAAGAAATAATAATGGTTAATTTTATGTCACAACAACCTAATTGGTTCATCACATCAAATGCACTTAAGAAACATTTACATGATTACCATAGTCTTAAGATCTATTACTTAATAATATTATGTAATGTCATCTCATATCTCTCCCTTCTCCAATAAAGGTTGATATGAGTTGACCTATACCAAAATTATACAATGCTAATGTATATTGTGACTATAACCAAGGCATCAAACATTATACAAACATATGTTATACCTTGAAACACAAGATCCAAAACCTTTTTGATATTTAAAAACATACCTTTGATGATCCTCCAAAGGATTTAGGGTCACAACATGGTGAACATCAAAACCAAAAGATGTTTAACAATCCATTACAAAATCATTCTAAGAAAAATGGTTTAACAATCCATTACAAAATCATTCTAAGAAAAATGTAGAAGTAAAAATGGAATATAATACACATCCTTATCCACCTTATTATGGGAACCAATTTTATGTTATTATTGGCACACTTACATTCAGTATACCTTATATGGTTGAGAGACCTTATTTTAAATTTGATTACATTGAAATTGTGGATGATGTTTGAGATTTTAACTCATTGTTTACTAGAGTATACCTTGATCATCACCTCCTATGCATAGTGTTATTGTTGATAATAATTATATTGATAATGTATGTACCATGATGTTACTCACACATTTTATATTTACACATGATGATTTATACCCATCAACCAAAATGTTCAGAACATTTAATGGGACATCAAAATAAGTTATTGGTGGGATTGATTTACCTTACAAGTTGTATAGAACATGTGATCACTAATTTTTTAGGTTATAATGTACATGAGATTATTTTATATGTTATTGGGATGAATTTGAATGTATAATCTCCATGTGGTACCTTCTATATTATATGGATGTATTATATGCATTCATACCAATAGGGTAATTATAGTTTTTAGAATTCTATATGAACATCCACTTGAACAAGAGAAGTTTAATCCAACACAACTAATTATAAAACCTACTAAGGTTAATCATGTGAAAAAATATAAGTAATATGAAATCTTATTTCCTAGTTTGATGATACTTGAGAGGTCGTTGCATCAAAGATACACAATGGACTCCACAAAGTCCTCATCTACACCTACATGGTCCATCTAATTCCTAAGAGCAAATAGACATGTTATATTTAAAAATAAACTCAAGAAAAAACATAACACTAAAAAATGGGTTCTAAGAAAAAATACTGCTTATATTACCTCCTCATGATCATAGAGTTATATGAGACATATGTAGAGTACTACAAATTCTACAGTTTTAGATATGAAACTATAAATACCTCTTGGCAGTACCACCAATTTGATGTACCATATTATAATTTTAGATATGTATATGATCATACCTTATATGGGATCATATGCTAGAATTTTCCTTCCAAAAAAATCCAAAAAAATTAAATATTCTAATAAAATACAATATCATTTAAATAAAAAAAATACAAAAGCTATTCAACATACACATGAGAAAAAGGGGGGTAATACTATTCAAATGGAAGGGAGAATTGATCTCATGGAGTTTATTAATAAAGAAGGACTAATGGATATGGAGCTTCAGGGAATTCAGTTTACATGGAGCAATAAGAGAATGGGTAACGATTGTATATAGGCCAAGCTTGATACGGCTCTCATCTCTCCAGACTGGACAAAAGATTACATATGTAAGCTGAAAGCATGCCATAGAATAGGCTCGGATCATTATCCTCTTCTCTTCACAGTGGTCAAAACAAACCAGAAAAAGAATCATCCTTTTAGATTTGAAAAGATGTGGATGCAGCACCCGCAGTTTGAAAGTAAAATGGAAGAGTGGTGGAATATACCTATTGAGGGGACATCCCTCTTTAGAGTTGCATCCAAGCTCAAGAACGTTAAAAAGGAAGTTAAGAAATGGAATAAGGATTGTTTTCAAAATATCTTTGAGAAAAAGAACACTATCAAGGAGGAAATTAATAGAATTCAAGAAAAAATTCAGCAAAACGGATACACCTCAGACCTCCTTATAGAAGAAAGGGAACAACTGGTTCAATATCAAGATCTTATAACTAAGGAATAAATCTATTGGAGACAAAGATATAGGGTGTTATGGTTAAAAGAAGGAGATAAAAATACAAAGTTTTTCCATCTCTCCACTCTGAAACATAGAGCTAAAACTCATATACAATATTTGAAAAAAGGAGATCAGAAGATGTCAGAGGAAAAGGAAATAAAGGAGGAAATGCTTTCCTTTTTCTCCTCCCTGATGAAGGCTAATATAAATATCAATTTGGATAGTCAAGCTAATATCCTACGTGTGGTTCCTCCTTTGGTCTCGAAGGAGTAGAATAAAATGTTATGCTCAATACCTAAGGAGGAGGAAAACTTCAAAGCAGTTAGTTCTTTAGGAGGAGATAAAGCACCTGGACCAGATCGATTTCCCATGTTCTTTTTTCAAAAGCTATGGAAACTAGTTGGCAAAGATGTAAGTAATGTGGTGAAGGAATTCTTTGGAGCCAAACAGATGCTTAAGGAAGTTAATGCCACTTTTCTGTGTCTGATTCCAAAAAAGATCGGAGCTGACTCTCCTGATCAATTTAGGTCAATTAGTCTGTGTAATTCCTTCTATAAGATTATATCCAAAGTTTTTACATCCAGACTAATTCAAGTGATCCCTTCAATTATTACTGATCGGTAAAATGGATTCATCCCAGGAAGACAAATCCTCAATTCTATAATTACTACTCATGATAATATTCATTCGTTGTTCAACTCTAACAATGAGGGGTTCATAATGAAAGTTGATATTGCTAAAGCATATGACAGGGTGGACTGGTTATTCCTTTCAAATAGTCTTATTACCTTTGGCTTTGAACAAAGAGTGGTTGATATTATTAAGCAGTTGATATCTACTACTTCTATTGAAGTGCTGGTAAATGGGAGTTCATCCCACATCTTTAAACCGTCAAGGGGATTGAGACAAGGGGATCCTATATCCCCTATTCTGTTTATTATTATGGCTGATAGTATGGGATGACATATAGGGGACTCAGTCTGTAAAGGTCTTATTAAGGGTCTGAAACCCTCTTCTCATCCTTTAATATGCTCCCATGGCCAATTTGTTGATGATACTATTTTCATGGGGCAATCTGAAGTCACAGAAGCAAGAACGTTGAAGAAAGCTATAAATTTATATTCAGCTGCCTCAGGACAATTGATTAACTGAAACAAAAGTGCAGTGTTCTTCACTAACACCCCAAGTCATAGACAAAACAAAATAGCTAAAATCCTTGAATGCTCCATAGGATATTTCCCCTCCTCTTACCTGGGTCTCCCTCTTTGGATGAAAGTTCTTGAAGCTTTTTGGGAAGGACTTATTAGAAAATTTAGCAAGAAACTTGCGGGATGGAAAGGTAATTTTCTAAGTCAGGCAGGAAAGCTTACCCTCCTCAAAGCAAGTCTTCAAAGCATACCCACTTATGCTTTGAGTCTTTTCAGAATTCCCACCAAATTTGCAGAAGCTATTGAAAAAATTCAGAGAAACTTTCTTTGGATAGGTACTGAGGAGAAAAGGAGAATGCCTTTAATTGCATGGGATAACATTTGTAAACTTGTCAGGGAAGGAGGAATAGGAATAAGGAAAATTAGAAGTATGAACACAGCTCTCTTAGCCAAGTAGAGATGGAGGGTTTATCAAGAAAACAAAGAATGGAGCAATATATGGAAGCATAAGTATTTATTCAAGGCAAAGTCCCTCTCTGATTTCTTTTCTTATCCTGTCCTCTCCCACCCATCTGCCATATGGGGGGTAGTTCAGGGTACTAAACAAGTTTTAGAAGAAGGAAGCTCTTGGAAAGTTGGCAATAGAAAAAAGGTGAAATTTTGGGAGGATGTTTGGTTAAAAGGAAAACCTTTGATAGATGAAATCCAAGATAAAGAAGTAATAGACCGATGTAAGCAAAGAGTGGGAATAATGGTTAACCAATATTGGTAGAACAACTCTTGGTTGAACCTTACTGATCTTGATCAAGATTTCAAGAATATACAATTATCCCTAAATGCTATATCTCTCTACCCTAATCTTGAAGATAAGATTGTTTGGCATAATGAGCCTAGTGGACAATTTAAAGTTTCTTCCATTTTTAATTCAAAGGGAAATGGCTACAAACCTTTATGGATGAAGGCCTGGATAAAGGGGCTCATCCCTAAAATAAAAATCTTCTTTTGGACCCTCCTCCAAAATAAAATCTTGACTCTGGACAATTTACAGAAAAGAGGAATATATATTGTGAACACGTGTATTCTTTGTAAGAAGGGCTTTGAAGATAGAGATCACTTGTTTGTTAACTGTTATTTTACACAGCAAGTTTGGAAAGAAATCCTCAATTTGTGGGGTATTACTTGGATCCACCACAAAAATGTGGAACTATCTCTTAAAAGTTGGTATTGTCCCTTAAAGAATCCTAAAGTTATATTTTTATGGAAACTAACTCTTTCCCATATTTGGTGGGGAATATGGAAGGAAAGAAATAACTGAATTTTTAGAAGTAAAGAACTTCTCGGATGGGTGGTGGGGCAGAACATCATTAGAGCTATTAAGGATAATTTTTCATTGCAAAGGAATCCAAACCCAACCTTTCAAGTGGATAATCCCTTAAGAACGGAAAATTCTAATGGTAAACCTGAAAATCCTAGACTAGGTGTTACTTGGAATGTCCCCAATCAAGGGTGGATTAAAGGAAACTTTGACAGAGCTGCTAAAGGGAATCTGGGGAATGCATGATGTGGAGTAGTCTTGAGAAACCATATGGGAAATGTAATCGATGCTGTTGTAATCCCCATTGGAAAGTAGAATTGTCATATTGTTGAAGCCTCTGCTGCCCTTCAAACCATCAAACTAGCTGTGGATTCAGGATATTCTAAATTATGGCTGGAAGGGGACTCCTTGAATATCATAAATATTCTAAACAATAAAAATTCTATGTCATGGACTATAGAGGCTATGGTGATGGAGATGAAGACTTTAATCAAAAAATTTGAAAAAGTAACAATTACCCACACCTACCGTGAAGCTAACAGAGTGGCAGATTGGATAGCAAATTATGCAGTCTGAACAGAACACAAAGTGAGGTGGAAGGAAACATTAAAAAAGAATGTGGATATTAAAGCACTCATTCATCATGATGCAATTCATGCAAATGAGGGAAATATTAGCTTGTAATAGAAATCTAATGAGTTGGAGGAGTGGCTTCGTGGAGAAAGGTTTACAATCATTAATAAGGAAGGCCCTCGAGAATGAGAAGCGGATCCTAAACGTGTCTAAAAAAAGGTGAGCTTTGAACCAAATTGGTAGTAGGTGGGATCATTGTATAGTTCATAGTGATTGGGTATCAAAGGAAATCTACATGGCTCGCGTAAGGAAAGGAGAACCAAGGAAGCAGGAACCCAAAAACTGTGAAGAGTGGAGAGCGAAACAAGATGTCTGGAAAATCCTGCAGAAAGGGAAGGTTGTGAACTACATGGAAAGGCTCCATGGTTCAAAACCTCATATAACAATGGATTTTTAAAAAAATTGGATTAATGATAGGGTCAATCTACATGGCATCACAGTGAATCTAACAGAGGAATTTATAGCAGAGGTTACGGGGCTACCTACGGAAGGAATAAAATTCTCCCAGCAGACTAGCATTTCAAATGAGGCCTTTTGTAAATTCCCTAAGACAGACGTTGAAGAGTAGAAGCTGGAAAAGAATGGGGATTTCTTTGAATTGGAACAGATTAAGGGCATTTGGAGGGATGTCCTATGTTGTATTCGGGAGTACTTCATACTCAATGGAAGAAACAAGAGAGTCCACAAATTCCACTTTGTATTCCTAAATCATTTCAGACACAAAGTAAGAATTTCCTTTCCCTTTTATCTGCATTTCTCTTTGGTTCAAAGTTTATTCGCTCACAGGAAGAAGGAAATGCGTCCTATTCTGCATGAAGGATTAATTTTGATAATTGAAGGCTACTGCAAGAACAAGGCCATGGTTATGAACCATTATTTGGGGGAAAATAAGGATTCACGGAGTAACAAGAGTGAAATTATTAAAGGGAAAGACAAAATCAAGCCCCCTAGTGTCAAGATTCAGAATGTTGATGAGGATACAGAGTGGGAGAGAACTGATAAGTCTGGGGAGGAAAGCTTGGAGGAAGAGGGAGGAATAGAAAGCAGGAATTCAAGTTCCAATGAGGAAGAAGAAGATCAAGAGAAGAATGAGAAAAAAGGAGTCAACATAGAGGAGAAGTCTGAAAATAGTGAATATGACTCTAAGGAAAACCAACAAGTTTTTGAGGATGATAAAGTCCTAGATGACCTGGTTAAGGACCCTATTTTGATAAATGAGAGGGAAAACACAGTTCAGGTTGACAACCAAGAAATGGATTTGGGAGTTCAAGCTGAAACTAAGGAGCAGAATCAAAGGGGAAGAGAAGACCACATTAAAGAAGGTGGGAACAGTCCTAATAAGAACGTAGAAGAGTGGAGTGATAAAAGGAAGAATGATGGAAGGCACACACCTACAAGATGGGTTAATTGCAAAGCAGAGGCTACCCTCTAACTCGATTCATGGATGTTTAAGGAGATAATGGATCTCCAAAGGAAAATGGAAATAATGGAAGACAACCAGAAGGCAGTTTGGAACAAAATCAATAATATGGAAAAACAGATGAGAGAATCCCCATCAAGCTCAAAGACTATGAGAACAACCTAAGGGAACTCATCAAGGAGAGCAGAATGAAAATGGAGGAAGTTATATCTAACATATGTGCTGCAGCTATTAATATTGGAAAAAGAGCTAATGAGGAGATCAAATCCTTGGAGGGGCCTAGCAAGAGGACGAGACAAAGCTCAAGAAAGAAAGCTATGCAAGAGGGAGCCATGTCGGTGGCTACTGCCATTCAAGATACTGCTGTGAAAGGTAAGGAAGCAGTGAAAATGATTTTGGAACTAGAAGAATAGCCTGGTTCTTCTAGTTGGTTGTGTTATCTGGTCCTGTGTCCTAGTTTTTTGTAATCTTTTGACTATGGTGTAGCCAGGTCTATGTAAAACTTGGGTCTTGACTTGTGGTCTTTTCGGTGGTTTTAGGTCCATATAAAACCTGTTTATGTTACTTCTTTGTAGTAGGTTTTAGGTTTTGCCTATGGTCGTAAATGCTTCATCTTTCTATCTTTATTTCAGGATTTTGGGGTCCCTTCAAAACCTATTTTTACCTTAATCTAAAACATACACATGTTTATTAGTTCCTTGGCATTTATGTGGTTTAATTTATGTTAGCAGATAAAATATCATTTATTTTATATACACACATATGTTTTATGAATAATTAAGTGTGATATAGGCATACACAAGATCCATGATACATGTACATATAGATGTTGGACCTTCCCTCTTCCCACATGGCACACTACATTGGGGGAATTTCCTTCCTTGATCATGATTGATGTACGTTATATTATTTTATGATCACTTTTACATTATCATATTGAACTTATATATGAATTATTACACATGTCTATACTCATGCTTAAATTTTACACCATGTACTTGATATGCTATGTTACATGTCATTTTTTTCTAACACATATATGCAGGGACTCATACGATATGATTATGTTGGTTACTTATAATTCATTTATTCACATTTCCACTTTCTTGAGTGTACTTATTTTATCTTATTTTTGGAGTATTTGAATATGTTACTTAATTTTAGGACCCTATGCCAATGAGTGTTATTTATTTGTGTCTAGACATTTAAATATGCCCTCCCTTTGAGTGTGTGAAGTTTAAACCTGCCCCTTGTTTTTAATCTCATTAGACACCTTTTATGTGACATTGAGTGTTCTTATGTGTGTGATTGATTTTTTGTTGAGCTTGTACTATTACTTTATAGATGTTTCCATGATTCATATCATGCATATTAGGACTTGTTGTGATCACATATTATAAGATTCATTGATATATCTACATAGATATGTTACTCCTATATGATACATGATCTATACACAAATAATATGGTTATATTATCTTTTTAAGGTAAGGTGACTACTAGATTCAATCTCCCTCACCTAAAAAGATGGGAATATTAGTGGGGTCATGTCATAGAGATATGAATCCTCACATACATAGTTGAAATTTTTTGATATGATTTACATGTTTCAAATACACACTTAGGTCAAAATATTATACATTTGGCACTGATTTTTTATTTATTAGGGATAGAGTTTTTTTTAATTTGTGAAAAATTATACACAGTTATAAATCATATGTTACATTTTGATAGATAATAAATATTGATATACATTATAGGTGCATATTCCATACAAGTGAACAAAAAATTATAAATACATATTCAAAATGTTTTACCAAGAAACAATGTTTCTACTAAGAAGCATCATGTTAGGCTTAAATTGTGACTCACTCAAACACAATCAAGAAACAATTATGAGAATGAATAAAAGTAGTCAATAACTCATGGGACAAAAGGGTCCCCTTATTTTTAGTACATGCTAGTGATCCAAGGATCAATAAATTTCCAATGGATTATACCATGGGTATGTTGTGATCATTTCCATCAAAGGTTCAAATATTTTAATCTATATATTCAAGATCTTACTATTGGTTCCTATATCAATGGGATACTTACAATGTAAATGGGTAAATCATTTATCATTAAAAAAATATATAAAATAGAGGGAAGAGTAGAGCAAAAAAAAGGCAAATGTTTAATTGAGAAATGTCTTCTAATACTAAAAAATTGAATTATCATGGTTTGTAGTTAATCATTGGGTATCAAATATAAATATTGCAAAAATTATAACACCAAAATGAGCAAGAATCCAAGGAATAATATGTGAACATTAAATATATAATTCTATTCAAATTAAAAAATTACACTAGCCTGTAGCTATTTGCACACCATAACCAATGTAAGCTTCAAAATAACCATAATGAACACTCAAATCTAATTAAACTAGATACTACACAATATAATTATATATCCACTTTCCCACCCATGACATTAGAAATAATATTTTCATATATTACTTCTTAAATCAAGATCTTTGGCAAACCATCAAGAAAAAACTAGTAAGAAGGGTAGGTGAAATCCTGGGTCAATCTATACAGATTTTTAATACACAATGTGTCACTTGGAAGATAATTAAAATCCAAGCATGAGGAGCAAATAAAGTATAATCATAGAGTTATTTTATTAGTGTTTTGGGATCAAATTTGTTGACCTTTAAAATATAAAATAATGCTAGTTATATATGCAACACTAGTCCATCATGGTTATCATATAAAACCATAAATTAAATGGTCTTGATATAAACATTAAATGGAAAAAAAATTATAAATTAGTCTTCTATGATAACACATCAATAAATAAGAAGATAAGATCAATCTAGTGATGACATTGTTAGTGTCCAAAATTGTACTAAAGCAATTGGGCCCTTGTCAAGTGAAAATACCTAAGTATAGCCTGAGCTGAGTATCAATGTCTAAGTCATTAGCCTAATTATTATTTCAAAGTGTTATTTTGAAAAAGTAAATTTAATGTTTAAGTATCTAGGTGATTTAACTTGGTCTTTACTTAGTGTATTTCCTTCAGGTGCTTTACATCAAGTATTTCCTTATGTTAAATTGGTCTTTACTTGGTACAAAGCCCTTAGAGTATTTCAGAAAAGGTGTTCACACAAATTATCTGAAAGCCATATTATTTCAAGTTTTTTGTCTACATAAAAAGCCTAAATGGATATTTCATTTGTTTTAGGTAAATTATAAGGACTTATTTATTTTGGCCAAAGTGTTTACAAAATCTCTAATAGGTCATTCCTTTGGGCATCTTGCCCTTGAAATTTTTTTGAAGGACACTTTTAGAAGGGTCATTTTGCCTTTGTAAAATCCTTTAAGGACCAATTCTTTCAATTATTTTTACATTACAAAATTCCCAAAGGATATTTTCAATAAGTTAGAAGGGCACTTTCAAGAGATCTAAAGGACCATTCCAAAATGCCGAAGGACAATTCTACAGGGAAAGTTCCCTTGACAATACTTTTGAAGGGTAATTTCAAAATTTTTATCATGGATTAAAATTCCAATTTATTTTGAGCATTTTACCCATTCAAAAAGTTCAAAATAATTGTATTTATTCAATAAAAGTGTAAAGTTCAAATTTTTTAGGAAAAATATGAAGTTCAATTTTTGTGAGGAAATTATTTTAGACAAAATGTTTGAAATAATTATCCCAACAAAGATAAAGGAGTTAAGTCTCAATTCTTTTGGAAAAATTGTAAAGGTATAATCCCTTCGATAAAAGTGCAAAAGACCAATTTATTTAGACAAAATGTCTAGAATAATTATTTTGATGAAGGCCAAAATATTTCAGGGAAATTATCTCAAACATTTTATTTGAGACAATTATCTCAATAGAATGTCTAAAAGAAATGTTATAGGATAATTGTGCCAAAGTAAATATTAAAGTATAAGTGCTGAGGATAAATAAAAATCAAAGATAGAAAGGCTTGAGAAGCAAATATGAATGCCAAAAATAAAGACCCAGACCAAATTACCATGGAACAAAGTCTTCGAAGAAATTTTTGAAATGTAAAGGTGATAATCCTGTGGATGTCTTTTGATAGGTGTACGAATGTAAAATTTAATATACATGGACTATCTATTGGGATTAAAATATTCCATGATGGTTATGTGAATGTCAATTTTGAACCTCGTGAAATAGTCAATTTTTTCAAATAGAGGCAGATCTAATGGCACACATTTTCATGAAGCAAGATGATCCAACAGTGCATGATCAAAGTTGAATAGTCAAAGAAACCCAAGATAAGTGTAGATGTGAAAAGTGTAAAGCTCATGGGGTATGATTTAAAGATTAATCACATTCTTGAAGATCAACAGGGCACATTCAAGTATACATAATCTGATCTATGATGTGTATTAAGTCAAGACTTTCTAACAAAACATAGAATTAATATGGGACCACCACTTGGTAACAATGTGTTGTCATAATAGGATTGATACATAAAGATGTAGAGAACTCATAGAACTACCAAGTAGTACTTTTTTGTATAAGACCTATAGATAGCCAATAACACTCCACCCCTTAGATCATGCTCCAATGGAGCACATTTTCTCATTCTAGCTAGATTTGATGGTGGGTATCCAATGTTGAAAATTTAAAGACCTTATGAATAAACATAAAAATGACAAGTGGCATAGCTACATACCACAAATTATAACTTGAACATCTCATACAAGATTTATGGTTCACATTTTATCAAGTAAGGATGATCCAATGATGTGAGCCAAGGTGGAATTTTTAAAGGGATCAAATTGCATGAAGAAGTGACAAGTCTCTAAATTAGAGATAATAAACCAACGTAGTCAATCTCAGGCCCCATAAATGCCTATTAGGATCTAATGTGGCATGCAAAATATGGAAATTTCCAATTGTAATCATCACAAGGTAATGGACTTTCTTTGGCAAGCATAAAGAAGAGAATTTATGTCCAATAAGTTTCCATGATTCATAATCAATCAATAGGAGAGCATTTTTTGATAATTACACATGAGGAAAAAAGTATATTTGGCTCTTCAAATGATTTTTCCCTCTAGATTTGTAGGTGAGTGGTTAATAGCATCTTCAAGTGGTTGCATATGATGATAAATAGTTATTCAGGATTCCACTATGAAGTTCACCATCTAGATCATGAATCACCAGCACCTTTAGTCAAAAGATCAAAGGTTTATTTCAAATATTCATCATTCCTTATAAAGGCTATTATAATAATGATTCTTTTATTACAATTGGATGAAGATATCAGGTGTGGCAAAGGGGATATTCCAACTAGAATTATCTTGGTAGACTTGAAGACTTGTTCTACAATTTTTCAAATTATGACCCATAGTTCCAAAAATGGAGAAGGGTGAAAAAAGTATAAATATAAGGCTTGTATTCTATTCTAGAGGTTGGTTGGCCATTATGTTGGTCCATGTCTTCCTTAGTATAGGCTCTTATACATTTTGGTATCACTACTATATGTGTTTTATCTCTCTTGTTAAGGTGGTTGTAGCTATACAACCATTAGTAAGCTCTAAGAGCATCTCTATATGTCTCCCCTATCCAACATGGAACAAATCCACCATGTTTGTCCCCATATAATCATTTTGAAAAGTTGATGTTTGTAATATTTTCTTGAAAATTTAATGAAAATGCATGTGGTTCTCTGCTATTTTCTATTGATGAAATGTAGTAATATGTTTTATAAATGTTGTTGATAGGACATCTCATTCCCTGGTCATTGCTAACTATCATCTTGCTTATAGCTAGGTTATAAATCCCTTTCTACATTATATTTGGAAATATATTGATAAATAACTTATTAGGGCACCTTAGGTTCATGGATTTAATGGGACAAGACAAATCATTCTTGATGGTTCTATTAGCTTGCATTTAAGTTTTTTACATATTTACATCAGGTGATGTCATGAATGATTGAAAGAAACCTTGTTGTTTGAAGACCACCAGTGCACTACCCTCCTTATTTTTAATTATCTAACTTATCCTACCCTAAAAATAATATGACCTTTATATTACATAAGTGTTATTTACTTTTATATACATAAATATTGTATACTTGACATGTATATGTATTTTATGATTTGAATCCCAACATTGCAATATTTGTTTCAACTCCTATGTTGTTAAAGATTATTTTGAATGAAGGTTGAAATCACATTCAAATCTATCTTTAGTATCCTATGTGTGACTTAGAGATTTTTTCATTTCATGTGACAACCTTTCATGGGTGAAGTGTGAAAACTTGGTTATGCCTTGGTCATATCTATTCCTTGTGCCAAAAATCCCCATGGAGATTGAATTGTAAAATCTCTCCATGTGAGAAAGATACAACCTAGGTCATTTCATCTTGGTTTAGGTAGAGACAAAAGTAGCAGGGAGATAACCATACCCTTTGTAGGTGCCTCTCAGTCATTTTTTACATTTAGTCTAATCTTGATGCCAAACCCTTCCCCAACTACAATAACATACTAGAGGGTTATCCATCATTGCTTGCCATTATCTCTCAAGTGTGCAAGTTTGAGTGTATGAGGTGTACCACTAGGAACCAACACTCTTCTAGCATCATTAATAAGGATAATTCTTATCATCCATGTTGTTGAGGACTCTTGTAAAGAGCTACTATCATTTTAGAAGTTTTTTACCCATTCACTATAATTTGATTATATTTGGTTCGTCAACATCAACAAATCAACTGGTATCATTGTCAAGGATAAGAAAAGACACTTGTGACACTTATGTTGTTGGGGAATCTTATAGAGAGATTAATATATAAGTATTGTAAATTTGATAGTTCTCTACTTGGTTATTTGTTACTATCAGACAATCTTAGTTGTTAATTCCATAGTACTCCACTAGGGATGTGCCAAGAACTTTGGAGATTTGATATTTGACATCCGATGAATTTATTTTAATGAGCTAAAAATTTATCATTTTTTGAGGTGGTTTTCAATATTTGAACATGAATCTAAAAGATTCATTATCTTTTATTTCATACATCATCACTAATTTCAGAAAGATATGGTTTTAGTATGTATCACTTAAAGTTTGTAAATGGTTATATTCTAAAACTTTGCTTCTAGTGGCACCTCTGAGACATCATCCAGTTTCAAAGGAAGATCAGTGCCCATATTCAATATATTTAGCTTTGAGAGTTCTCTTACTTGTGAAACTAAAAGGATTGAGGTCATTTTTTAAAGGTGACTCATCTAAGAAACTTATCTTACCACTCAGTGTTCATCAAAGAAGGAGACAAGTTTGGAGGCCTATTCAAGAACTAAGTGCAACTAATAAGAACATCTTGGGATATCAAAATTTTATTAATCTTGAGATTCTATTTGTTGAAATTCCTATTATTAAATATTATCATAATTATTTTAATCATAGCTCTTCTAGTGATTAAGAACCTTACAACCCCATTTATTTTCTAGCTCCTTCTCAACTAGTTGAATCCCCTCCTAAGTTTGATCCTATAAGTCCACCTCATTCACCCCATCACATCCCTTTTCCATTTGTTCTTAAACCTATATTTGAAACAATAATGAAGCATATGGATCAAAATTAGAATGAGCATCCTACATTTAGAATTCCTAGGTTTAGACCTATCAATTTTGATGACAAGGAAGGTTATCCTAATGAAGTTCCAAATGAGGTAAGGAAATGCCTTCAAAGATTTGAAGGAAATAATTTAGTTAGTGGTGATCAGAATTTGAGGGATTTTCACAATATCATTGAAACCTATGAGGTTTATCATGAGGATGTCTACATTAAATTAGGTTATGATGTAGTTTCTTGATAATATTAGGCCTAGTGAGATAATGTGCTTGATCAAATACTATGATGAATTTGAAAATAAGGGTGTATATTAATTGAGGGGAAAGGCTCCCAAAAACCTATGGTTGGAATTCAATATGTCCATCCAATTTGATAATAACATAAAGCTTATGGGTATGCTTTTAAACAAGCAGGCTGATGCAAAGTTGGTTGATCTAGAAAATACATAGTCTAAGGTATCCAAGCTTGAAGATACTATTAAAACTTTAGTCTCCAATATCAAAGAGATGTATTTTAAGATATCTAGAGATAAGAAGGGGTTGCTTCATAGGATTTCATGTGATGTTAGAAGTTAGAATAAAGGGGATATAAAGGAATTTCTTGAACTGTTACATACCAAGGTAAATATTATGAATTATGATTTAGACATTGATTGGTGTGGTAGATGCTTTCTTCCACATCCCCCATGTGATACAAATAAAACTACTTATGAAGATATAGACAATCTCGAGTTTGTATTTGATGATGTTGATGATATTTTGATGTTTGATTATCAAGACTCCCCATGTAAGTTTTTTGCCTCCATGAAAAAGATGAATGTTACTACAATAGAATAGTTTTGGAGCGCATTCAATAAGGTGTGTGTCCAAACATATGAGTTTTATTATGATGATAGAATGACATAAGCACATGAGTCACCCAATAATTATGCAATTGAAGATCCATAGTTTACTTTAAAAGAAGTGTTGGACATGGATGTAGAACTGGGTGACTCCATTGAGTTTTTGGACATTATTGAGCAACTAGTTGTTCTTGATGATGGGTTTGACAACAAAGATACTATTTGGAAGATTTTATTTGATGAGTATGGGGTTATCTTTCATGCCCTTGTAGATGAAAATTTCCAAACCCCTTTTAAGTAGTACTTTTAGTGCATAATTAACATTAATAAATCTGATGCACTCTTGCTTGGTACTCACATGATTTCAGCTAAGAAGCATGTTTATTTATAACTTCTAAAGCAATACTAGAATATTTTATTTTGGTCTTATCCATTTATGAGATCATGTGAAGAGGATTTATTTCAACTCATCATATTATCACAACCTAGCAGCAATAACTTCAAGTAAGTGTAGAGATTATTTTACTTTATCTTAGCCACCAAAGTTATTAGAAGAGTTATAGAGATTAAAGGATGGAAGAATTATAGAGCCACCAAATAACGACAAGGATACAAATAATTTATTTTACTAAGTTTGAATTATGTACATATTGTATAGTATTTTGTTGATTTATCCTTCTATTTCCTTGTTACCCCTCTACTTTGAGCCTTATTTGTATAATTTCCTTTGTGTTTTTATTGTGCCTTCATTTTCAGATCTTTCTTATTTTTTTGTTAAGTTTACCTTGTTTTGTTTAGCCTTCATGAGTGTTTTCTAAAAATTTCTAAGTTTTGACTCTATGACCCAATGGATTGGCACCTAGTCTTAAATTTTGGGGTTATTTGCATACCCATAGGGGGTATGCATCCTCAGGTGAGAGCCAGTGTTAGTGCCCAAAATTTCATATAAGCAATTAAGCCCTTATCAAGTGAAAATTTCTAAGTCTAGACTGAGCCATGTATTAATTTCGAAGTCATTAGCCCAATTACTATTTCAAAGTGTTCTTTTTAAAAGGTCAAGTTCATGTTTAAGTAGATAGGTGATTTAACTTGGTGTTTACTTAGTGTATTTCCTCCAGGCACTTTGCATCAAATATTTCCTTATGTTAAATTGGTCTTTACTTGGTATAAATCCCTTAGAGTCTTTCAGAAAATGTGTTCATATAAATTGTTTGAAGGCCATATTATTTTGGGTTTTTTGTCCACACAAAAAGACCTGAAATGGCTATTTATTTTGTTTTGAGTAAATTTTAAGGACTCATTTATTTTGGCCAAAGTGTTTACAAAATATCCAAAGAGTCATTTCTTTGGGCATCTTGTCCTTGTAAAAATTTTGAAGGACACTTTTAGAAGGGTCATTTTGCCTTTGAAATTTTTTTGAAGGATCAATTCTTTTGAGAATTTTTCCCTTGAAAAATTCCCAAAGGACATTTTAAATAAGTTTGAAGGGAACTTTCAAGAGATCTAAAGGACCATTTCAAAAGGCCAAAGGGAAATTATGTAGGATAAGTACCCTTGATAAAATTTCAAAGGCTACTTTTGGAAAAGTTGATGTGGATCATAAGTCCTATTTATTTTGGGCATTTTGCCCATGTAAAAAGTTTAAAATAATTTCATTTCTTTAGGAAAATTGTAAAATTTAAATTCTTTGAGAAAAATACAAAGTTTAATTTCTACGAGGAAATTATTTTGGACAAAATGTCATAAATAATTATCCCAATTAAGATAAAGGAGCTAAGTCTCAATTATTTTGGTAAAAGTGCAAAGGTCCAATTCCTTTGGAAAAAGTGCAAAAGACTAATTTCTTTAGGGAAATTATTTCAAAAAAAATGTCTGAAACAATTGTTTTAATGAAGACCAAAATCCTTCAAGGAAATTGTCTCAAACATTTTGTTTGAGATAATTGTCTTGATTAAATGCCTAAAATAATTATTGTAGGATAATTATGTCGAAGTAAATCCCAAAGTAGAAGTAATGAGGATAAATAAAATCCAAAGACAAAAAGGCCTAAGAAGGAAATAGGAATGTTGAAGATAAAGACCCAGACCAAATTATCATGGAACAAAGTCCCCAAATAAATTTCTAAATTACAAAGGTGATGCTCTAATGAACATCTTTTAACAAGCATATAGACATAAAAATTAAGCTATAGGGACTAGCCATTTGGATTAAAATGTTCTAAGACAATTGCATGAGTGTCAATTTTAGACCCCATAAAGTAATCATTTATTTTCAAATGGAGGAAGATCCAATGGCATGTGTTTACATAGAGTAGGATGATCTGATGGTTTATGATCAAATTTGAATAATCAAAGGAATTAAAGACAAGTGTGGATGTGATAATTGTCCAGCTCATAGGGCATAATTTAAATATTGATCACATTCTTAGAGATCGACAATGTAGTTTAAGTGTGCACAATATGATCTAAGGTATGTATTAAGTTAAGAATTTCTAACAAAACACATAATGAATGTGGGAATACAACTTGGAAAGAGTGTGTTGGCCTAATAGGACTGATAGAGCAAGATGTAAAGAGATTTTAAAGTTACCAAGTGTCACCATTTTAGAACAAGACCTATAAACAACCAATAATGCTCCAACCTTTAGATCATGATCTGACAAAACATGTTTAGTTATTCTAGCCAGATTTGATAGTGCATAGATAATATTGAAAAGACAAAGACCCTATGAGAAAATGTAGAAATGACAAATATCACATCTATGTGTCACAAATTAGAACTTGAGCATCTCACACAAGATATATGGCCCACATTTTCTAGGGAAAGGATGATCCAATGATGTGAGTTGAGATCAAATTTTCAAAGGGCCTAGATTACATAATGAAGTGGCAAGTATCTATATTAGAATCTATTAATCAAATTAGTCACTCTTAATCCTCATAAATGCCAAATATGATCTGATGTGGCATGCCAAATCTAGAGCTTTCCAATTGTAATAATTATAAAGTAATGGGATTTCTTTGGCATGTACAAAGAAGATAATTTCTTTCCAGGAAGTTTCCATGATTTGTAATCATTCAATAGGAGATCATTTCTATATAGTTGAACATGAGGACAAAAATTTATTTGGATATTTAAATGATTTTCTCCCACCATTTATGTTGATAAGTGGTTAAGAACATCTATAGGTGGTTGCATATGATGACAAATAGTTGTTAATGACTTCACTATGAAGTTCATTGTCTAGATCTGAATTCACCAACATCTTCAGTCAAAAGATCGAAGGTTTGTTAAAAATATTCATCATTTCTTACAAATTTAGTTGTAATAATGATTTTATATTTATAAGTGGATGAGGATTTCAGGCATGGGAAAGGGTATATTCCAACTAGAAGTATCTTAGTGGACTTAAAGGCTTATTCTATAATTTTTCAAATTGTGACCCATAGCTCCAAAAATTAGGAAGGGTAAAAAATATATAAATAGAAGGCTTATCTTCTATTCAAGAGGTTGGTTGGCCATTGTGTTGGTAATTATTTTGGTTTATGTCTTCCTTAGTATAGGTTCTTCCAAATTTTGGGATCACTATTATGTGTTTTTTGTTTCTCTTGCTAAGGTGGTTATAGCTATATATCCATTATAAATCTCTGAGATCATCTCTATATGTCTCCCCTATACAAAATGGATAAAATTCACCATTCTTGTCTTAATGGTAGTAGTTTTAAATTTTGATGTATGTAATATTTTCATACAAAGTTAATAAAAATACATGTGGTTCTTTGTTATTTTCTATAGATGAAATGCAATCATATGTTTTACAAATGTTTATGATAGGAAATCTCATTCCCTTCTCATTATTGATTGTCATCTTGAGCTAAGAGCTAGGTTATATATCCCTTTTTATGTTATATTTGGAAATGTGTTTCTGAATAACTTGTTAGGGTACCCTAGGTTCATGGATTCAATGGGAAAAAACAATCACTCCTAGTCGTTCCATTAGCTTGCATTTAAGTTTTTTGCATCTTTGCATTAGGTGATGTCATAAATGATTGAAATAAAACCTATTATTTGAAGACCACTATTGCACCAACCTCCTTATTTTTAATTATCTAACTTGTCCTACCCTATCCTACCCTACAAATAATACACCCTTTGTATATGATAAGTTTTATTTGTTTATAGATGCATAAATATTGTATACTTGACATGTGTTTGAATTTTGTGCTTTAAAGCCCAACATTTTAATCTTTGTTTCATCCCTTGTGTTGTTGAATATTATTTCAAATAAAGGTTGCAAGCACATTCAAATATATCTTTAGTAGCTTGTGTATGACTTAGATAATTTATGAATTTCATGTGACAACCCTTCATGGGTAAAGTGTGCAAACTTGGTCATGCCCTAGTCATATCTATTCCTTGTATCAAAAATACCCATGGATATTGAATTGTAAAATCTCTTCATGTGAGAAAGCTAAATGATAGGTCCTCTCACCTTGGTTTAGGAAAATCCAAAATTAGCAATGAACTAACCATACCCTTTGTAGGTGCCTCTCAGTCATTTTTTTCATTTGATCTGATCTTGATGCCAAATCCTTCCCTAGATATAATGATAAATTAGTGGTTTTTCCATCATTTCTTACCATTATCTCTCATGTGTGTAAGGTCAAGTGTACAGGGTGTATAACTAGGTACAAATAGACATAATTTCATATTCAACTTATAGGATAAAATTGGATTTAATCTCTGATACACTCTAATCTCCAAGGAAAAAAATGTACCCTTGGTACTCAACTTCTCCATTAAATAATAATCAATCTAAATAGGTAGAGATAAATTATTGTGAACCAATCATAATGATAATTTTTTTGGATCTTTATCATAGATTCATCCATTCCACATGTTCACACTTATTCCCAATATAATAAAACCCCTTTCATAGGCACCATTTCCTATTAAATGTTGATGCCTAGGATATTGAAATAATGGATTATCTAATTCTACAAATAGATGCATCTAGTTTAAATAAAAACATTTCTCTTGAGTATATTTTCTATCACTCTGACTTTACTCATTCTCACTAATGTTTTTGAAGAATAAGATCAACCTAGAGAATCATTTCATGTCTAAAAACATACAATGATTATTTACATCACTTCATTTTTATTCCCATATTTTCCCATGAAGATTTTGTTATAAATTCCTCAACAAATTCTTCTCTATAGGTTCATCAATGCACAGTTATATCTAGTTGTTGTAATGGGAAAAATAATCAAACCATCATCTACCTTTTTATCTAGTATTGTTTTGGTCATCAAACTCATGTTTAATATTTGGAGATATGGTGTCTACATAGGTTGAGTCCATGAGATTGGGCCACATGCCACATGTCTTATTTTTACTCCACTACTAATTTATTTAGATTTGACATATATCCTACTTGTGTTGAATGTGATTGACTATAATGAAATAAGATTTCACCACATGGTATCATCTACTCATTCAATCACTTGGAATACTAATTGTTATATGAAATCCCTTAGGGAAGTAGGTCATAGGTATCATGACACTTGGTCACATCCCAATGCTTTGATTTCTTAGTAATGACTATAAAAATCACTCTAATGATGTCACATTCAAGTTGTCAGGACACTAAAAAATGAATAGATCTTAGAGATCCACTTTCCTAGTGATGACTATATAATAAGATATGTTGATGTCATCTCCAAGTTGTCAGGATGTTAACACATGGATGGCTCTCAATGATATTTTTTCCTAGTGATAATCATGTAATAAGATACGCTAGCATCACATCTAGGTTATAAATATGATGACACATGTATGTCTCTTAGTGATCCATTTGCCCGAAATGACCATAAAATAGGCTATGTTGATGTCACCTGTAGGTTGTCAAGATGCTAACACATGGATAAATATTAGTGATCCACTTGGTCAGTGATGATCATAAAAGGTATTCTATTGACATCACCTCTAAGTTACCAATATGTTGACACATGGATGAATCTTGGCAATATTCTTTTCTGATGATGACCATACAAGGTAGTCTATTGACATCACCTCCATTATAGTGGGTCACCAAGATGATGAAATATGGCACAATATTTAGTGAACATATGTTTATCACTATTGGTAGACTTTTAGCTCACTAAGATTATAGGATTATGACACTTGGCACAATATAAATGGCATAAGGATTTAAATTATTGATTAATATTCACTGGGATAGGTCACTAAGAACATAAAAGGAAATATCTATTTGAACATATTTAATTGTGAAGCATTTCCATTTCTATGAACAAAGATAAAACAAAGGTAGACTTGAGAAATAATCAGTAGGTTAGTCAAAACCAAAATATATCAAAGCATGAATAATTTATGAGTAGAGTATCTAATGACACAAAGTTAACATGAGAAGTGCAAAACTAGTTTCAACTCAAAATGAAATCTACCACCAATCAAACCAAAAACATAAATAATTCCCTATTTTTAATAGACACTTAGAGCATCCAAACATTATCTTGATTTTGATAAAATGTCTTAACAACTAAAAAATCATTTTTAATGTATAACATGATCAACTAGATTAGAATTTGAATTGAATATGTGTGTAACATAACTATAATTTAGCTAAAAATATCAATAGAGTTTAACAAGGTAAATGATTCAACATAAATCCTTTTAAATCAATGATAAATATATTAAATTATTTCAATGAAGGATCAAATGAAGTTACATCAATCATCAAATAAAATTTAGCTCATGATTTAGAGACTCAAAAATGGAAACCAATTTATGCAACTTGAGTGGTACTCATCAAATAAGTAATATCAAAATGCAATAATAGACAAAGAAAACAATTATGCTAAAGCAAGAGGGTTCCCAAGTGATAAATCTAAGTATGAGGCATGTTGAATAAAACACATCATAATGAGCCTTTCTTGTCTATAGAAGTTGGTTCCTTTGAGTAGTGAAATTGAGATTCAATGCTCTAAACTACCTTAACACTACTCCTATTTTATAGGTTGAGTTGGTTGTACCACTTAGCTTATATTTATTATACATTCACTAGATTTATTCAATAGATATTTAATTATTTCAATAGTTGTGTCACAACTCACCCTTGCACTAGATTGGGGGAATAATTACCCTCTAATTTTTCTCTTAAAATCTCCAAAGTTTAGTTTTAAACCTCTTTTAGCTCCAATGCTTCATAAGTGAGCATCTTTACCAAATTAAAGTACCAATGGGAAACATGGTTGCACCAACACATAATTTTAATCATTGATTGATCTATTTAATTTTAAATCAATTCAATTATTCAATTTTAGATTATATGTACTAATTTATATTATAACCAAGGTTCAATCAAAGGCAAGGTGTGTTATACAAACCCATGTACATATTTCTTTCCTTTAACCTAATAATTTCATCTTTATGGATTACTAGATTATTAGTGGGTGAAAAATAAATAATTAAATATGATTAGATATAACATCTTAGTATTGTACTTGATAGATAAAAATTAGGTCTTTTCCCTTTACTTCTATACCTTCCTACACTAAAAGGCTTACATTCACCATCTCATTGTGTCTAATTATTATCTTATGGACTAAACATATCATTCTAACTAGATCACTTGTACACTATAAAATGATTAAAATATGATTTATATCCCTCATTATTAGTTATAAACATTAAATATCTTTCTATCCTAATAGACACTACCCTCCATATAGGGACACTAACATTGATGCTAGTGTCTATATTCCTTATCTAGTGTTCATACTTCAAAATTCATCTAGATTTAAAATAATTTAAAATTTATGGGTTAGGTATTATCTATCCATTCTAAGATATATATTAAAAAGGTTTGGTATAAATACAAATCAAATCCTACTCATTACCCATATATCAAACTACAAGGAAATCACCTATTCAAGCTCATTAAATAAATTACACAATTGATTTATACTTCCCTATTATTCGCTATTTCCATATCAGTCATATGATAAGTCGTAATAAAGGTTTGAATGATTTAAAAAACAACCAATGAGTAGCATTTTTAATTTACAAACTATGTCATTTCATGCCTTTGCATACAACATATTTCACCCTTGTGCACACATAAGCTCATAATTAGGGGAGAACTACATATGTCTGAGGCCCTCTTCAGTGTATAGGCTATGTAGGTAGTTATCATTTACAAAAGGGAGCCTTGAGGTCAACTCAACTTCATAATACCACTAACCCATTTTTGGCAAGGTGACATGATATAAGTCAAGGAACTAGGCTATATAAAGTCATATAGATCCTATACATATAATCCATAGATATCAATAGAAATATGACATAAAAACTAACATGCATATGTGGTATCTTTTTAATAGAGTGAATATTATATACTAGATAGAAGAATTGAGCCATAAAAACCATTGAAATTAGTGTCCACAAATTGATGATAGTATCTAAGCATCTAGAAATAACATTTATAGAATTTGAGGAGGGGATCCTTAGCATTAGTATCCATGTTTCTACACCTATACATCTCATATCTTCCTATGAATATGAAAGTAAGCTAAGTATTCTCTCTTATTTATTTTTAAATTATAATAATATCAATTGACATTATACTTTATATATTTGGTAATTTTCTAAATTCATTATATTGTGTTATTTGCATTGATTTAATTGGTCTACTTTAACATAGTTTTATTCATCCATTTGATTCGATTATTATAATCTTTTAACCATTATAAATCCAAAACATACAAATAATTAAAAATTTATCAATTTCCATTTAGTAATTATAAGGAACACTCATATGTGAAATAACTCATGTTCAAAATACAAATAAAAGGGTTTTATGATTTTAAAACTAGGTATGCTTAATAGAGTGTGAGGATTGAGTTAGATATGATAGTCTAAATTTAGTTAAGTATTGATATACATTATCAATGTCAAATTTTAAACTAATAATGTGGATTATTATTTGAATAATAATATTTAGTTTGGATATCTAAAATTTAGTTGGCCATCCTAAAATAGGATATCAACCATTAAATTGTTTTGAAAAATATTTTCCATTTGGTTTTAATATTAATGATTTAATTTTGAAAAAATAGTTGGGGTTTAAGTCTTTAAATGCTATTAATTCATTAATTCCTTTTATTTTTTACCAAATGTGAAAAAATAAATTCTATTTGGTGTTTACTTCTCATCTGTTTCTCAAGTCTAGGCCTTAACCTTAGTTATATTTAAAATAATATTTGATTTTTAACAATAAAAAGGTTTAATATAAATAATTTATATGGTGTAAGTCTTTTCATATTTTATTTCATTGAGGAAAGGAATTACAAATCCATCTACAAACCTATGAATAAAAACCTCATATTTTCACATTTCTTCCACTTTTATCTTATTCATGTGTTGAGATATGTCATTATTAAAAGGAAAATGATCCAATAAATTTTATAACAATTATATTTAATTTAGCTTCATTTGGGTACATAAAAAAAATATAAGATGTTTCATGAGATTTGCATTGCAATTGAGCATTATATTTATACAATACATTTATATCGCAAATATTATTGGTACCACTTTACTGGATATCCAATATTTAAGAGTTATTCATCCTTACAATGACATGCATAGTTTTATCTCATTCTTGACAATACAATGATTGGTGTTTTTGAGTTACTTATCATGGAAATATATGATAAAATGATCATGAAATATAAGGAATATTATAAATTCATACCCATCAAGTGTAAATGGATTTATCATTAACTAAAAACCTTAACCATCAAGTGCTATAAATTTTAAACTATAAATAATAGTTTGGAGGGAATTTTTGATTAAGTAAATTATAAGTAATAACTTGCTCGTGGAGGATGATATAGGGTGGTGGAAACATTTAATTATATTACTAATACTCATTTTATGTTATGTTATGTTATGATATGATATACTAACTATATTCCATGTTTCCATGTCATACACCATTCTCACGTTAATCAACTATAAATGACTTTTTTTAATGGAATGGAAAAAACTAACATCACTTTTAGAGATTTGACAATGGGAAGTTTTGGTTTGTCTAAAGGTTGATTCCCTATACACATTATATTTATTATTTTATTAAATTTATTGATTTAGTTTATTTTTGTGCCTTGTAACATATACATATATATAATTACGTATGTGTATATAGAGTCATATATATATATATATCTTATTAGATATAAAATTATATCTAAAATTTTAAATTTTAAATTAAAACCAAAAAAATAAAGTGATAAAATAATGAAAAGTACATTATCTTTGTTTATGCATTACCTCTACTCATTGAATATTCAAGATTAATTATTATTTAATTGATTTTTCTCCACATATGATTGTGAAAATATAATTAACATTCAAGGGATTGTTAGAAGAACATAATGGTTGAAGATTAGGTCTGTATATGAAAACACCATGTAAAATACATTTATTAATTCCTAGTTATAATGTGAGTCATTTAGTGATGTTATTATATGATATTTCAATTGGTGGTTAAAAATAAAACCTTTAAATTTATATATGATAAGATAAATAAATTTGTATTTATTTTATGGAAGTTTAGGGGAAAAATATGTCCATAAAAGTTGTTTTCAACATTCATAACAAATAAATTTAGGGTTTAAAGGCCCCAAAAGATAATAGGATTTATTAAAAATAATTTTATGTGCCAAGAAATAAAATAAGTAGGTATAAGAATAAATTAATCAATATTAAAAATTTAGTTGATTTTAGATGTTTTTGGCATTGGGAAATACTTTTTTTTGATGTATTATACATAAAAAGGCATTTGTAGATGTAGGTTGAAACTACGTCTAACAAAATTTATGAATATTATCAATTTATTTATTTTTAAAATTACATTTAACCTTCAATTAGGGAATTTATATTTTATACTGGAAGATAATAGTAATATAGGACAAGGTCTATGGAATAATATTTATTGAAAGAACTTTATACAACTAGTGATGAGGTTGGAAGAAAGGGTAGTGGGGATGTTGTGAGGGATGGTATGGTTTTGGAAAATGAGTTATTCAATGAAAATGATAAGAGTTCATACGATAGGGGTGAGGATAAGATAATTTTTTTAGGGGTGGGGATAGATGATATTTTTTCCATTTTTGAAGGCTATGAGAACACTCATGGGTTTAAGGTGGACTCGAATTTCTAAGGGGTCTATCCATGGAAAGTATAAATTTACTCATGGAATAATTTGGACTTGATTGGGATTTGAGTGATAAAGACACTTAAAATTTAAATTAGGATTGTATTTATGAATAAATACCCTACTCTATTAATGTATTTAATCATTTTTCTCCCCCCTCCTTTGATTTTTAAATCATAGGTTGTTATGTGACTTTCCCCATAATCCTTTGAAGAAGGTGAGTGGATATTTTGAGGATTTCCTTACCTATATATAAAAATAAATATATCTCAATAATTTATAAAAAGGAAATAGAATCTTTGTAACTTTATAAAAAAATATTGGAAGACTTTGGAAAGAGAAGCACTTGAAATATTGGAATTTAATATATTGGGAGGGAGTTGAGATCACTTACATTTACTATATTTTGAAAGGTTGTTTTGTGATCAAATTTTTAAAAAATGAGGAGAGAGATTAAATATTGGAGAAGAGGTGGAGGATATTGGAAATTAGATTTATGATTTAACCTTGGAGGAAATCATTTTGGAAATATATAATGGAATACGTTTCCATAATTTTTTGGTTAAGATTATACGACCCATACTTCAAATATTATAACCTAAAAGTTATTGAGTTTATTGGTAATTATTTATGTAATTTCTGTGAAATCAATCCAAGATCAATTGGAAAATAGGTTTTATTTTCTAGAATAAAGGTTGAAATTGATTTAAAAAAATTAAAATTAAATCCATTTTAATTAGTATGGAGTGGAAAGGCATTGTCCAAATGATAGAGTTTAAGATTTAGGGGGAAAAGTGTTTAATTTATTCTAGGGAGTGTCATTTTATTAAATCATGAAATAATATTTTTAAACCTATAAGTGATAAGGGTTTTAGGATTAGTATCTATAAATTTAAGGTATGATGTATAAATGAATATGGATTGAACTAGAAGAACTCTTTTTAGTTATTGTGTCATGCATTCTCTCTGTCCCCTTGTTATAAATTTAAACAAATTGAAAGGTCCCTTATTTTGACCTTGGATTTGAATTTTGAAATCCTAAGAGATATTCCTTTCTATAGAAGGTTAGTTTTGATGTGATGGAATAAAATCCCTTAAGATATTCTATATTTTAAGTAGTGTGTTTGGATCACAAGGAATTAATGTATTTTAATAACTCATTGGGTAGGGTGGATGAAATAGATGGTATGAAAAATTGTCAAGATAAAAGTTATCTATATCAAGATAAGATCCTCAATGACAAGGATTTAGAATTGGCTACTAATGTTGTATAAGACATTTTTTTTTGAAATATTGTCTTGCATCAAGAACAAGGGAGGGATGAGTTATTTATGGATCAAGTAGATGATAGAGATAAGATTTTGGGATCATATATTATCACGATAATTTATCTTTATTTGATAAGGAGGATTTTTGGTTAGAAAGAGGAGAGGAAGGCTTTGGGTCTGGCTCAAAAATATGCTAAAGTTAAGGGTTTGGGATTGTATTTAAGAGTTGTAAAATATTTTTTTTTTAGGGGTATGAGTTTGGCTTAGGAAATGAAAAATTTAGATTTCCATTTGACTCAAAAATATAATGCAAATAAAAAAGTGGGATTGGAAATTATTTCTGCAAAATATATTTTCTTAAGGAATAAGAGTTTGGATCAAGATGTAAAGAGGGATGAGTTGTGTTTACATTATGTAGTTACTATAAAATATGATTACAGATGAATCTTAATTTTATAGAATATATTTCTTAAGTAAATAAGAGTTTTAGTTTGGAAGTTAAAAAATAGAATTTGTGTTTGGGTTTGAAAATTACTAATGCATCTTCCCTGGATTTAGATATGGGAATATCATGCTTTATGTCTCAATATATAATGGTTTTTAATGATACCATTATATAATGATAAAGGAATAAAAGAGGTGAAAATTTTAATTAGGAAAAATAAATAGAGGATCCTTTGGAAGTGGTGAGGTTTGGATTTTAGAAGACTATTGTTGAATTGTTAGCTAGAAGAGGGAAGAAACTCCTATTCTAATCGGAAGTTGAAAAATAAATTTATTATGTTATTATTGGTTAAAAGTGAATTTAATGGAATGTGACATCAATTTTGATGAATGGTTTTTAGATAATTTTTTGGCATTGAGCTCTTTACTATTTGTTATGGTATTGAGTATTTCATATTGTCATTTTTGGTGGGTCTTTTTTTTGCCATGTCTTTTGGAGATATAAGGGGTTAAATTTCATTATTTTAATTCCAATTTTTTATCTTGTGTGTGATATTATTATTTTTTATCAAAGTTTATTTATCTAAATTAATGTTAATTATAAGGAAGGATGGGTGTTTTGGTGTTTCAAATCTCTTGATTTCAAAGTTGTTTCTCCATTTTTTTGAATGATTCAACTTGGTAGTCCTCTCTCCTAATTTTTTGTGGTTTCTTGGTATACACTTTAATCTATTTTTTATAGGTTTATCATTGGGTGAAAATATTAAATGATGTGAACCATTTTATCATTATGCTCTTAGAATGAATCGAAAGTGCTACCATATTTTTATTGAAGCAGTTCAGATTGGTTTTTTTTAAAGTATAATATGTTTTATGCTTATAGTGATTTGTATTTTTTTGATTAATTTAAGTTATAGAATTATAATTTAATATATAACTTAATGAAGTAGTAATGTCTATCACATTGGGTTTTCTAACTACTAGTCAACATTGGTTCATAGTCAAAGAAAAAGGTAACTAGTGAAAAACTTCATTCCTAATACATAGTTAGGTTTTGATTGACACTAGAAAGGGAATTTATAGTTCCTCTCTTCCTTATAATAAAATAAAGGTAATTTTATTCTTCCAATTATACATCACTTTTGAGGGAAGTTATTCCCTTATTTTTTCTACCATTTTAGACTTTTATGTCATTTTCAGCATAAGGGTCTACTCAATGTCCTTTTATTCTAGTTGAAATTATTTTAAAAAACTAATATTATGGTTTTGAGTAATAATTTTAATGTTTTATATCATCATTGGCTGATTAAATTTATGATAGAGGATGTCTTGAGTATTATAGGGAGGGTTTTATCTTGTAATGTTTTTGTAATTGCTATGAAATTCTTATTGTAAAAAGTTTCTCTTGTTTAACCCTTTTTGGAAATAAATTTAAAAGATAATATTCTAATAAAATAAGGAGAATATTATTATAAAATCATTCCAATTAAATAATTCAGATTCACAATATATTTTGATACAATGTTAAATTACAGAAATATGCTAAATATAAAAAATGCAATGCCAAAATATAATTTGATTTATTAAACATGAATAAGGAATGATACTTATATTATTAAATGATAAATAATTATATCTAGTAAGTTTAGGTGAAAAATTATCTATGATGATGTTCCACTATGATTTTTCATATTCTAAAAATCAACTCTCTATCAATCTGAACACTACTATCAAAATAGGGACACTAGAATCAATGTTTTTGTCCAAACATTTATGCTTCTATCCTTTAAAAAATATAAATAGTTTTATATAAATTCCACATACACATATTAGTTTTATCTATCACCTTAAAAATTATCTATTTAGATCATGTACAGAGGTTATGGATATTAATGTGTAGCTCAAAATAATAAGTACTCAAACTAGGACATGTCACCTTGAAAAACATGGGTTAGTGGGCTCAAGTTAAGTAAATTTGACCTTAAATATCCTTTTTTAATTTATCACTACATACATATCCAACACTCTAAATAGTGCCTTAGGCTGACGTAGTTATCTCCCTTATATGGGCTCATGTGTGAAAAATGGTGCAATATGTTATACGTGAATGCATGAAGTGATCTAGCTTCCAAATTGAAAAATAATTCTCATGGGTTTTTATTTGAATGATTCAAACCTATAATAAGACTAATAATCTAATTGATTTGGAAATAAGTAATAATGAGAAAAAATAATTTGGTTGTGCAAATGATTTAGTGAGATTTGATAGGTGCTTATTTGGTAATTTCTAGATGAATAATGAGTGGGATTTGTTTTGTATTTATACTAAAATTTTTAAAATAAATATCATGGGAGGATTAATTAAGATAAATAGGCCAACAAGTTCATATCAAAATATTTTTTAATTTGAGTGTTTATAGGGTGCAAATACTAGGATTAGATTTGGGACACTAGTGTTGATGCTAGTGTCCTACTCTAGATGGTAGGGTCATAGAGAATAGAGATTTTATGTGTGTGTGTATAATATATATATATATACATATATATATATATATATATATATATATATATACATATATATATATATATATATATATATATATATATATATATATATATATATATATATATATATATATATATATATATACATATATATATATAGATATATATATATATATATATATATATATATATATGTATATATATATATATATATATTATAATTGGAAGTATACGATATATATCAAATTTTAAGCATAATATGGGATAAAATTTATATGGGTAATCATAATATCAGGTTTAGACCATAATATAAGAATTTAGTCATAGTGCAAAAGTGAACATGATCCTTAAGGCAACAAGAGGGTCATGAATTAAAGGGTTGAGCCTTGAGTGATATTTGTTAAGTGTGGAAGTGTTGAGTATTATTTCATATGGGAACTTGAGTTATATTTATATAATTAGTTTATTTTTGGCTATTTATATATTTAGGAAGGTTATTTAATTTATTTATGTCCTAAATTAATTGTTTGGTCTTTTTTATCACTTTCTAATGATTTCATAAAATATAGGTAGAATTGCTAGTTAACTATAATTTAATTATAGTTAACTAAAAGTGTAATAAGTTGAGTCAAAATTATTATCCATTCATCCAAAAATAGGTGGGGTGCATTTTATATTTTAGGACAATTGATATTAAATTTATTTTGGTCTTATTTTCTATATTTAACTTAGTTAGGTTGACTAGGATGTTTTGTTTTGCTGCATGTTTGACTTTATTATTGAAGAGGATTATTACAACAAATATTTATAGTGATTTAAACATAGACTATTTAGTCTATTTTTAGTTCACTTAGTGGTCTAGTATTTTTTCATCAATATTTTTACTTTTAGACTTTACTTGCATTATAAATTTCTTTGTAATAATCTTGAACTAGCTTTCTTTATTTGATATAGTTGCACACAAATAAGTGTGGTGCATTAATTCAAATTGAGAATTTTTTTCCATGTTTTATCTCTAATATTATTTTATTTATATAATTATTTATATGATAAAGTATATATCTCCTATTTGAAGCTATTCATTATAGTTTTTGGTCAACAATTTCACTTAAAACATAGCTAGTTTGATAGTTAATAATTCTGGGATAGTTTTGTTGATACATAACTTTAATTTTAAAGATAAAAAGATGATTTTCACTCCATAAATAATTTAAACCATTATTTTCTATTAGATCCATGTTTAATCAAGGTTTATAAGGTTTTTTAGGCTATTATTAAAAGAATCAATGGCTTCAATGAATTATGCTTCCATGAATATTCTTATTTGCAAAGGTGAAATTTTTTTGTATTTAATAGATAAGTTTAAAATAATTATTGTGTATAAAGGAGTTTTGGATAATTTTTTTCATGGATACACACAACCTCAATATTGAAATACCTTGACACAAGATTAAAAAATAAAAAATGATGAAGAAAAAGGAGATGCATAAGTTTTCTTCTATATTTAGAGTGTCATAGACCGAAGAACTTATCCAAGAAATTAAATATGCAATAATTATCATGATGCATATAATATATTGGAGACTTTATATCAAGGCTATATTAAAATAAGATAAGAAAAAAATCCAAACCCTTAAAATAAATTTTGAGAATGCTAGATTCTAAAGGAGTAGTATATTATTGCATAAGGGTAAATGATTTAGTTAATATAATGAGGGTTTTTTAGATAATAAAACTAAATATTTATAACATCTCAGTCTTTTACATTTGATAAATATAAATCAGGGATCTACCCTTCAGTTATAGATTTCCATACTACTAAAATGCTTGGATTTGCTATCTCGTTGTCCATAAATTCTTATATATTATTCCAACCCATATCATTTTGATGAACTAAGTCTCATGTACTTCAAATAAATGTTAAAACCTGATAAAAATCATTCTCTATTAGTTTTAGATCCATACTTGTTTTCTAACCTTCTAGACACTACTGACCATAAAAGGACATTACCATCAACAATAGTGTCTAAATCTTTATCTCATGTCCAGTTGCCAAAATTCATCCAAATTTAAAATGTTTTGAAACCTATAGGTGGTCCTATTTGTCTTATTGAACCCTAATAAAAGATATTTTTAAAAGGTGTGGTATAAATACAAGTCTAAGCCTTCTCATTCATCATATATAAAATACCAAGAAAACACCTAGTAATAATAAATAAATCAACTAACAACCAAGATAGTATACCCTATTCATCCCTATTTTCATATAAAAATAAAACCAATCCATATTATAGGTCAAAGAGCAGCCCATGAGTAATATTTTTCAAATTATAAGATAGATCATGACATACATCTTAATTTAGTATATTACACCCTTATACACACACTTTCCCACAAATAAGGGAGATCTACATAATCTTGAGGCCTTCCTTAGAGTATTGGATATGTATTCATATCCCATTGACATAGGGTTATTTGGGGAATCTCAATACTATGAGCCCATTAACCTATTTTCAACAAACTCATTTCAAGTGTGAAGATATAGGGTTTGAGCAATCAATGAAGAGAAACCACTTTCATAACATATATAAATACACCAACAAAAATGTGAAAAAAAACCAAAACAATGAGTTTGGTTACATACATATCTAGTTAGTATTATTTATTGGGCACCTACATTAGATTCAGACACTAGCATTAATAGTAGTTTCCCAATCTGATTGTAGTGTCTATGGTCACATAAGTGCAATTTCCATAATATAATGACTGATTCAAAATACTGATCTTACATATTTTGCACCTATTTATAGTCCATATATACCTATGCATAGTAAACAAGATAAGTATTATTTTTTCTATTTGTTTTAATGTATTTCAAAAACTACAATTTACTCTTTTTAATAATCCAATTTGTATAAATTTAATTTTTTTTATCTAAGGTTTCTATTAATTACCTTATTATATATTAGTGTATCACCCTTGTTCTTGAACTACTTATATATTATTAACCCTATACCCACACATTATTAAAAGCTAGTGTTAAACATTTGGTGAACCCAAAATTTGGTCTCAAAACCCTAGTTTGACCTAGGGTTCCTTGATTTAATGTTATCTTATATTTTAATTCATTATTTCAAAATTTTCAAAATAAAGAAAATAGAATTTATTTTCATAAAAAAAATTTAATATGGGTACATCCATTAGTTACTTCATTATCCAGTATATAATAGATATTCATAGTTTGTTAGATTATTTAGTGATATAATCAAATGAAATAACAAAATTATTTAACTTAAAGAGAGTGTTTTAAAACAAGATCAAATTTTAATCAAGATATGTACAACTCTTTTTGTCATAATATAGATCCAATTTATTGATGTCAATATACATACTCCCAACCCTTTGTCCCTCCTAGATCCTATTCAAGTGATAACTACCATCCCACTCACATTATTCCCCCATGGCTTATGTTAGATTTTATGGTCCATGTTTTCTCTACATGAAAAGATAAGGGTACCCAACCTATCCTACTACATGCTAATATATAACAGGCTCCTCTCAATCCTACACTAGTGATTAAAAGTAAAGGATATGATATTTTTGAATAATTGAGAAATTTACATGATAAGATTTCAATCCTTAATATTTTAAAATAGTCTACTATATATAAGGATATATTATATAAATCACTATGTGAAATAAAATTTCAAAGTGATATATAACTCAATTACTTTGTAGATATTATGCAACATATAAAAAAACAACACAAATATCATTACCTTTGATCTATAATATTTACCATCCAAATATATTATTACCATAGATTTACCTCTATCCATACAAGTGAGTATGCATAGAAGGAGAATCAAATGGGTACCAGTTGATAATAAAACTAGTCTAAATATTTGCAACATAAAGTACTTAATCACTATGAGTATTAACTCCAATCTTCTTTAAAAATTAGACATGCATATTAAAGGATTTGATAAAACATGTAGCCCTCTAATTGGCCAAATCACATTAGTTGTGACTTGGGACCAAAAATAGTTCCAACTACATTTTGAGTAATGTCTCAATCACTATATTATAACTTATTATTTTATAAACATTAGATACACATAATGAAATTTATCCCATATACATTACATCAATGTGCCAAATTCATAAATGATGGAAATTTATTGACAATACATGTTAATGAGGAACCTTTTAAATTTTATCAAATGTTACATTTTGAAACAAAATGGATTCTAAAAATCATACCACCAAAGTAATACATTCCAATTAAAATCATACCAACTTATGAGATGCGAAAATTAAAAAAACACTCATTTACCTCAATATGCTTGTAAGGCATAAGATCCCAAAGTGAAAAAATTACCAATCAGAACAATAACTATTACCAAAAGATGTAACGATACCAAAATTTGAATAAAATACAACATTTGAACTTATTTTATTAGTTAAAACTTAGAAAAAATATGGGAAAATTTTAGATTAATTTGATAGTGATGATGAACTTAGTCATACTATGATGGATGAATAATTAAAAAACTAAATTTTGATCCACTTGAGAATCTTTCACATAACCTATTGACACATATAGGTTAAGTTCATCACCAAAGGATACAAAAGCACATTCAGATAAGGGAAAGAAAAAATTATCAGATGAACATGTAATTTTTTTTATTCAATCCATCCCTCTTATCTAAAAACATTATGTTAACCTTACAAGTGAGAAATACAACTAAATCATGTCAAAAACATAAATATTCACATAAGTCTCCACAATAGATTTTACACATTAAAAAAAATAAAATAAAATAAAAAATAAAAAAATAAAAAAATACAAACAAACAACAAGATGCTCCACATACAATAATTTATATGTGACTTGACCATAAGATGATATATTTAACTCCTAACATGCATACATATTAGAATGTGAATGTGAGAACCATACTATTTTTTCAAATGTATTTTCTACATATACATAATTATAGTTTCTTTCTATTATATAGTTGTCCTATATTGTTTCATGGTTAATCTATTTTGGTATTGTTGGTGTTACAAGGAAACTAAATATTATTTGGCATGTATTTGTGTTAAATATGGATTTAAAGGTTAAGAATGATAACAAATTTTAGGCTATAAGTTCCTTTAGATTATAATATACTGGGTTTGATTTTTACATAATTTATAGTATATTGTAGAGTATTTTTATGACATTTATAAATATTGCAATAGAGCTCTTCACTTAGATTATATTCATAGAGATGTATGATATATGTCTTATTACTATCAATAATTATTAAGTATAATTAATAAAATATTGAATATTATTTCTTTATGTGTTATTCTATGAGTTATAGAATTCTATGTATATAACGTATATCTTGTTTAATTCATTCATTAGAAACTTTGTTAGTATTTGACTAGACCTATTTTTGGTGCAAGTGTATTCTTAGAAGTTAAATATATATGATTTCAATATAAATTTTTAAAAACCCTATTTATCTATAATTTCCTATAAGTTCTTATTTGGATCATAGAGATATCCCTATAATTAGCATGTTTTGGTGAAACCTAGGAATTGTTGCTAACAATGGTGTAGTAAGCATGGATCTCATTAGACAAGGAGATTCTATAATGGCTACTTAGTCAAAGAGGGGTAGAAAGTGATTTAGATCAGAATATTCATATTTTTTTATAATAATATGCACATAAGATAGGTTGTGATATTAATTAAATAATACAAGGACATATATATGGTGAGATCTATGAGATCTTTTGGTGAAAATTTCTTGGGATATTATCTACATGGTTGGATCGATTAAAATTCTATTTATTTTTATTTAGAGATATCAATTCTATTTAATGGATTGAAAATAATATAGACTAATTACTGAACCTATATACATGTTGGACATATGTGATCAATCACTAGGTAACTTCTATCATTGATGGATATTCCATGGAGTTTGTAGTATAGGGGTATAATCTTTGTTATAGGGACCAAAGGTAAATTTTTATAGAAACTTATTTTGTTAATTAATATGTTGGATATATATAAGGCCATGGTTACTATTCATTTTAGTATGGATTAGTCATTTAGAGCACCATCAAGATGTGTGTGATTGAAGGGTAAATGGTAAAGAGATGAGAAGGTAGGGATTGAAATTGAATTAAGAATAGAGACTCAAGTTACAAAAATAGAAAGGATGGAATAAATAGAGGGATATATAAGAATCTATGAGTAAGAGGATGAGGAGTAACATAGAAGATCAAAGTGAAACCAGGGGAAAGGGATAAGAGATAGAATATGAAAGGAACAAGGAGCCTAGGTAGAGTGAAGAGAAAGAAGGATAAAGTAATGAAGAATTAATGAGAGAACAAAGGGAGAAAGTAGTGTAGAAGTAGATTACGCAGTTATAAGTTCATATTATTACTAAAATATATTCCATAGAAGAAAATAAAAATTGATGTATAGTCACATACATATTACATGTTTAAGTTTCAAGAAATTCATTTTTGGAGATACCAATCATTAACCATGGGAGCACACATCCCCTGAGCCTATTTTTTTTCTAAAACTACAAAATTTATTATAATGCATTGGAAGACAAATATTAGAAAGGTCCCATCATAAAATAAATTAATAGGAGAAATAGTAAAATACACGAGGAAATTTTTAAACATTGTCATTGATTAAGGAGGAGATTGTTGAGCATTGTCATTGATTATTGAGTTGTTAGAATAAGTGTTATCATTGATGTCAATTTAATGTCATTGATGTCAATCTAATTTAATTTATGTCAAAGGTTATTTTAAATTTTAGTGGTAAATTAATCTTTGAGGTATGTATATGATGAGTTCTTATGCTAGCATAGTGAGTGTTGTTTTTGTTGACTGAGATTAGTAATGTGAGAGTATTGTTTGAAGAATGTTCTAATATTAGTTTGAGAAACATCATTGAAAATCAACATGAGTAAGTACAGGTTAGTATGTCAAGTGTCAAACATATTTTAATGATTTTTATAGTCATTTTGATATGGTATGTATAGGTATAATGATGAAATGAATGATCTTCAAAGAATAAGTTGTATGCTTTGAAAATCTACATATGTAGTTACAGAGATGCTCTAAATGAGCTACAAAGACTCTTACTAAAAATATAAAGAATACTTGATAGTGTTTAATCATGAGGGAGGTTGTTATAGTTTGTACATAAGGTGTTGAAGGACTTGGAAATGATTAAAAGGTCAGCTATGAAGATCTATGTATGTAGCTTTGAAGATGTTATGAAGATCCTTAATTGAGATCCAAAGATCTATAAGCATATCCAAAGATGATTTTTTGAATATTTAAAGATAATATATTGTATATTTTAATAATATTTAATTTATTATGTTTCTTGATCATAAACAAGAGGAATTAAAACACAATAGAGTTTCAAGGTGAAGTCTACAGGGGTAAGTACTTCAGTCCAAGTCTAAAACTAGACTAGCTCTAAATCCTTCTTGGCCTAATGAGGCATCATGAGTTGTTGATAAGACATGAATAATGGATGAAACTAGTGAAGTATGATAGGATATTTCATGACATATATTTTAGTCACTATGATCTTGGACAGTGGTTAGAAAGTCTACTTCAAGACCTAAGGAGACTTGCAGGTCAAGTCCTAGAAAGCAAAAAGAGAGATGGTCTCTAGATGAGGTATAAGGATCAGTTTTCATGACATGGGTGAGTAATTAAACATTTAAATAGGTGATTCAAGTTGTTTTAAGTATTTTCATGAAATTTTAGGTCACGTTTTATAAGAAAATATTGAAAAAGTGTTTCAAGGTTTCTCAAATGTATAGAATGAAGAGTTATTTATCTGAGAAGGTTTTTCAAGTGCTCATTGGCATATGAAACATATAAATGAGAACATAAATTTTTCATGGTATATTAGGAATGGTTATATATTAAATTTTAAAGCATTGGTTTTTGGAAAGAGGAGCTAAGTTTATGAATGATCATTAAGATTGGAAGATGGTCTAAACCCGTAAAGAACCCTAACAAATACCTGATGTTGAAGATCTTGTTATAAATAAATTTGAATGGTTTGATATGGAAAATAAATTATTGGAATTTGTATTCAACTCTTCCAAAAATATTTAGGTATGGTGGTATCTCAGGTGAGTGAGTAGACCCTATAGGCAAGTTCTTTTTTTTGAATATTTACTATAGAAGGAAAAGTTGACCAGGTCAAAATTGCTAAATGGATGAAGGTTAGAGTGTGAGATTTTTATTTTTTTCCATGAAGGTATATGGATAGGTTCCATAACTCAATTTATGAAACCTAGTGATCCACTTTGGTCAGTCGCTAACAAACCTAGTGGTGCAAATAGTAAGAAAAATATGTAGAAGTGAAAAGATGATTCTTGATGCGTTTTCATGGAAGAGTGATAGATCAAAGTTCTTGATGATGTTTTTTGAGACTTTGATATTATATGAATGATTTTAATAAGATTTTAATTCACTATAATTGGTTGGTACATTGAATCCAAAATGGCTTATCTGACTAAGAGAAGTCTATGAGAGAGAAGATCAACATATTGGTCTGCAAAACTAATAATTTCCATAAGAGTTTATGATATGTAGATTTAATGTTTCTATAAGGATGGAATAATATATTTTTAATGTATTTAAATAATTTTAATATATTTAATCATATGTTACATTATCATGTTTCCTTGACTATGTTTTGAAGTCAGTTGGTAGTTTTGAGTATCTTGCAGAGAAGAGTTTGAGCTTGTATACCCTGAGTTGAAGTATATGATGAAGTTTGTGATGACACTAAGGTAATTAGGTTTATAAATTTTTAATTTTTTACCATGGTTATTTGTCAAAATTGAGTTTATACCTTAGTTATTCAAGATAGAGTTTTTGTATACATAGGTCTTTTATGGACAATGATTTGAGAAAGGGTTCAAATGGTGGTTAGACCTAAAAATTGTTATGGACATAAATTAGAGTTGGATAAGGTATATTAGAGTGTAATATGATGTGATCATACCATGTGAGGTGTTTTAATATGCTTCAATAAATATCAAAGGGTAATGTGTTGTTAAGAAGACATATCAGGTCTCTTTAAAGCCTAAAAGAGGAGTAAGGTCTAATTGAGCTATGGATGACCTAATGTTCTGATTGATTCATGATTAAATCATGTTATTTTAAGATTATAAGACATATTTCATGGCTGAAATAATAATATAATTATGTTTACAACTAATAAGGATATGATCAAATGACTTATATAAAATTAAGGCAATTTAAGCCTATTTGTGTGTGTGTAGAGTGAGTCGAGAGAACAAGTGTGATATAGATCATTGTTGAGAATAAAAATGTAATGAATAAAATCATATAATTTTAATTAATATGTAATAAAGGTTTTTCATATGAGGATCAAGTTTAGAAGACCTAATCAATCCAAGAAGAGGGCTAGTTGAGAGAAGTCTGAAGGCTATTTTGAGAGGGATAAAAGAAAGAAAAGGAATAAAAGAGAAGATAATCATATATTATGTGATAATTTTTTTTGAAGGTGATAAAAAAATAAAAATTTTGAGTTGTTTTTGATTCATCTAGGGGGTTGGTGTTTCCTTACAAGTGGGTACTTGCTAAAGCCTAACTAAGTTGGTGCTGAGCTAGTTGTAGTTAGTGCTCCATGTGAAATGATGCTTCAATAAAGATTGATGTTTATATTTTATGAAGATAGTTTATTTTATTCATCAGTGGTTTTTATTTCATTTAAGTTTTTCCTATGTATATGTTGTGTTCATGTGTTTCATGCTTTTATGATTTGGTGCTTATGCTTACTAAGATGAACATACCTGTTATAATGGTTCATATATGATTAAGTGAAATTGAATGAAATTTGTTGCAGAATAATTCACCTCCTATTTTTAATTATAATTATAATAATTGGTATGATATCTTGGTCCTTTGAAGCAAGTCTAAAATCTTAAAGGAGATGCTAAGAAGCAAGTATGATTAGATAACAAGCTCAAGGTGGTTTCTCTACTAGTAAGGCTTTATTGTTTAATAGATCTAACTATGCCTTTTGAAATGTCAAAATTAAGATATATATTAATTCACAAGGAAATTATATTTGGTAGTTATTTATGGATGAGTATATTTCACCTCCAATTCTATCGATAAATATAATAGGTAAGAAGGCTAGTGAAAATAATTCCAAGGTAATGAATGTTATTCTTTGTGGCTTATCAGAGGTAGAGCTTCTAAATTTAATGAATTATTTATTATTAAAATATATATGGTAAAAATTAAATACCATATATAAATGAGACACCAAGGTGAAGTTAGTAAATTTATAGACTCATAGAAGATAGTTTGAAAGCTTGAATATGAAACTATTGCATCTTGCCTATTGAGTGTTGATAAAGTTATCAATATCATTAGAGGATTGGGAAAAGAATTGAAAGATTCTAATGTTGTCAAAAAAGTATTGAGATAACTAAATCTTAAGTTTGAATCTAAGGTGTTTTTAGTATAAGAGATACAATGTTTGGACAAGCTAGAGATGGATGGGCTTCATGGAATCTTGATTACCTATGAGATGAGAACAAATGAAGGAAGACCTTGTAAGAAGGAAACAACTTTAAAATCTGAAAATAAGTCAAAAGAGAAGAAGATACAAGGTAATAAGGTTAAGGATGATGTTGATTAATATATTGATGATGATGAACTCATATCTATGTTTTCTAGGAAATTGAGGTTTGGATCAAGTAAGTAAAAGGATAAGTTACCCTTCAAATGTTTTAGTTGTGGTAAGAATGGTCACTTTACAACCAAGTGTCCTAAAAAGGACAAATATGAGCATAATGAATAACATGATGAACATCATAGAAATGACAAAAAGGCCTACAAATCTAACAAGAATAAAATAGATTTTAAGAAGAATGAAAGGAGGAAAGGATCATTAAAAAATAAGAAGATTTTTTATACCAAAGAAGACAACTCATCTGATGTAAGTGATTTAGACACATATGATAGTAATGATGGTAGTAAGAATTTTAATATGACAATAGTGAAAATTTATTCATAGGCATATAATTAGACAATGAGGTTTTCTCAAATCATAAAGGCCTTATGGTTGATGTAGAATTAGATGAAAAAGTATACTATGATAATGAATAAGGAGAAGCTAAAGTGGATCTTGAATTAGAGACGATAAGTGCCTTAAAAGAGTTAAATATTGTGAAGAATAAGAATAAGAAACTAAAGTAATTAGTTTAGGATTATGAGGAACATATCATTTTGTTTTAGGAAAGGATGAGAAACACTTCCAAGGAGTATGAAGAGATCACCCATCAAGTAGAAACTTAGACGAAGATTATGATAAAAAGTCTAAAGGCTAAAGAGAAAGATTGTAGTAGATATGAAACTGTAATAGAATCTCTAAAAACTGAGTTCGATCAAGAATCTAGAAAGATAAAGAATTTTATGAAATTTTAAAATAGTATTAAGACTCTAGATAATATCTTGAGTATTTAAAAATCTAAAAGTGATGATAGGTCTTGGTTTCAAAGAAGACCAAAAGAAGGCGTCTTAAGTAAAGGAGAAGACTTTTGAGGACAAGAAGGTCAATATGAAAATGCTTATCATACAACCCAATGCTACAACATATACTATTTTTTTAATGGTTACTATTTTATATGCAGTTAGTTTAGTCATAGAGCAAGAGAATGTGGAAGATCCTCTAAGAATGAGTACTCATACAACTAAGGAAGGAGTCATAGTTTACATCAGTCAAATGGTATACATAAGGTGATCTATTACAACTATCATAATATATGACACAATAAAAAATTATGTTCTAACAGAGTTAGAAGATCATCAAGTCAAAACAATAAGTTTGAAGCTCCTAGAGAACAATAGAGAAGGCAAATGAATGTATGGAAACAAAAAATAGTATATATAAGTCATGGTCAATCTACAAGTTTAAGTGGACTATTTTTTGAGATAGAGCATGCCTCAAATGACAAATCAAGTAAGGAATGTATGTTATCATGTCACATTGATGATCAAATGATTGATGATGAGATCAAGCCTATAATTATAATCAAGTCTAGAAAGATGTTGAATAATATTTAGTCTTATAAAAATATGGAGATCTAGGAATCTCCTGAGTTCATGTTATTTTAGTTCCCTATGAAAAGGGTGGCTCCATTAAACTTCATGGAGACATTCTTTTATTAGAAGAAACATGAGGTTGTAGTCAAAGAATGTTTCTTTTTTAGAAGATTCTAGGTTGTCTGTGTTGTAAGCAAGGAGATGAAGATGGATATTATCCATTCATATGTTGGTATCTATGTGGTTTGAGGTATAGTGGGTAGTATTATGAGAGATTTAAAGATATTATCAGGCATCTAAAGTCAAAATTGTAGACAATTAGTATATTAGAGGTAAGATTTTAATATATATTCATTTAAGTAGTTGAACTTGATATGTGAAGACAAAGGGGGAATCCCTAATTCTATAGTTGGTATCAAGTATGGGATAGCCTTGTGTATGTTCAAGAATTTGATCTTATTTATTCATATCAAGGAAGGTAAGTGATATGAGTTTTTAGTTATTTAAAAGAAGATATGTTTGATCTAAGGGGGAGCTTGGTAGCTCTAAGTTCTTTGTCAAAAAAATATTGATATTTTGGATATTCATGGAATTAAGGAGATATTTTGTCTAAGATGCTTCATAGACTTTATTTTGTTGAGATTTTGATGTATTAGTTGTGAGAGTAACCTGATTGAGAAAAGTTTTTGAGAATGGTTGTCATAGGTGGTTACCATAGTTTCTAAAGACTATGTGCCATATAGTATCTTTGATAAATAGTATCAATTCAAAGGGAGAAAGTATGATTTTAGTAGTTACAACTGACCCTTGATGTCTATTATTAATAGAATCCTAGTGGATGCTTGGTTTGAAGGGGAGATTTTCAAGTTGTTGGTTGAGCTTGATATATATTGAAGTGATCTTGTAATTTGAGTTCATTTTGAAATAGATGATAATTGTGAAAGACCTTTGCCATTAGAAAAGGAAAGAAAAAGAGAAAGATCAAAGAGGATGAGAAAAGGTAAGAACTAGGTCTAAGAGATGATTGCCTTCTAGAGTGGTTCACATGGTTTTCTGAGTGTGTTTTCCATCAATGACAAAGAGGGATATTGATGACCATTGCCATTGATTAAAGAGGAGATTATTGAGCATTGTAATTGATTTTTGAGTTGTTAGAATAAGTCTTATCATTGATGTTAATCTAATTTTGTTGATGTCAAAGGTTCTTGTAAAGGTGCATGGTCAATTAAGCTTTGAGGTATGTGTATGATGAGTTATTATGCCATCACAGTGAGTGTTGTTGCTAAATGAAAGTACTAATGTGAGAGTACTATTTAAAGAATTTTCTAATATCATTTTGAAAATATTATTTAAAACCATCATGAGTAAGTACAAGTTAGTATTGTTAGAGGTATAATTCACTAAGAGGGGGGTGGTGAATCAGTGATGGAAAACAATCCAATTCAATTTCCAAACCATTGCAATTACTTGAGCATTTAACACAAGCATTCATAAAGCATAAAAATCATTCATAGTAGTGAAAAATTAACATAATTAAAGATCACAAACACAAATAAAGGTCTACATTGGAAACTCTCTTGGGTAATAAAACCCACTCTCAAGCTTGAAAACACATGGAATATTATCCTATAAGATGATTAAAAACAAGAGACTAATCAATTCCTTCTAATTAAGAACCTTTAACCAAGTCCTTTTGACCTATAACCTTGTTCAAGTCTTTCTGATCAAAGGTCTATATTGAAACCCTATTTTACAAGGAGAAACTACCCTTAAGGAAGATTAAGTCCTTTATGACCTCCTTGAGAAGAACACTTCCACCTTAGATCTGATGTCTTTAACACCTGATGATTGATCTCTAAAATTTTCATTCTTTACCTTCACTCAAACTCAATATACAAGAGTAATATTATGTTAATATAATTATGACCTACAGGGCACACAAATAGTCCTTAATCTATTCTACTCTTAAAATCATCCTCAAGGCACTCTACACCTTCTTTTATCAATAAAGCACACACAAGCCTCTATTCAATCTCTTCTAAATCTCTTACATATAATTCTCTCACTTATAAGTCTAGAACCCAACACATTTGGTTTCACTGTATATAGAGAAATCATGAATTATCAAGTCCATAATAATTATTTTTCATTAATAAAACATGCCTTCACCTTTAAGGCATCTCATATGGGTCACACTTAAGCACAATCCCCTTTCAAATAGGCCTAAGTCACTTTTACGTCCTATGGAGAACCACTTAGCTCTTTGACACGTCCCCAAGCATAAAAAGAACATAGGACCACTTATAAACACATAATTCCACTTCTTATGTCCCTTAGGACATCCTCAAAATATCATAGACATCTAAGCTTACCTCTGCGTATGCTCAAACAACACAAATATAGACTTTATACATAGGAACACCATTACCCAACATAAAATCAACTTATTAAGAATTATTCATACTCAAGATATATTGATCACACCTCTAAAATACTTATAAAACATCCTCATAGAGTCTAAAACATTCCCCAATAGCTAAATCACCATGAAACATTAAAGCAACATCTATATAAGCTCGAATATCCTTCTAGTATCACTTGTAGAACATATATAGAAAAACAATCAAATTTGGAAATCAATATATTTGTCTATACACACTTCCAAATCTTCAAATCCATATATCCAGATGAGCCTTGGTGTCCTCTACCAATTTATTTTTTACTACAATAAAAAATTCATCTTCTATCAAAAGATATGGTCCAAAAAATAGACATTAGTCTTTCCTTCACAAATTCAACTATGGAAATGCAAATAGTCATAGTTAACCTTCAAACACTATGCTCACATCTCATGTCCTCTCAGATTTAGATAAAATACACTCCATCATTCTTGATCTATATTTAACACATAGGTGCCAAACATAAAACATTAAGCCTCAATCATGTTTACCTCATCTCTTTCAATCTTAAAATGTTGACTCAACACACTCCATTGATCACTATGGATCAATCATGTCTTTAAAAATCAATGATCACTATTTGATCAATCTATACAAATGCCTGATTGCCATTGAATCCTTATCCTATACCATTATTCAATTGGTAAACATCATACACCCATTATAATCTCACTTATTCCTAAATTTTTGGGACCCTTTCAATATGCATGAGTAGCCATTTTTATCCTTAATAAATTCTTGTATGCTTCAATATAAGATCTCAAATTTGGACCAGATGATCTCCTCACATAGGATAATCTAACCATGTGACACACTACTATTATAAATATCATTCATGTGATATATAACTCCATTAAAAATCCATCTCAAAAAATTTTGTCATAGAGCCAACTATGTCAAAACCTACTTGAGAGGCCAACTTTGATCAAGCATAACTTTTTTCATAATTTAGTCCATGATCTCAAATTTAACACAAATCATTTATGCTCAAAAATAAAAAAACCCATATGATCATTTTTTATTTAAATATTCACATGTGCAAGATACAACACCATCAAAATGCTCACTTGACTCTTCTTGCCATATTACAAAATTGCCTATGTATGGAAAAACATACAAATCTAACTAAGAATCCTAATTTGCACCCTCATATTTTTTACCATGATTAAATGCATGAATTGAGATATATTTTATAAAAACTAGGTATAAATGTGATCATAACCATATGACCAACTCCCCTTTACTCATTTCCACGTGGCAATGGTGATGTCATCAAACTACCAACTTAGATTTTCTACCACTGGACCCAAAGTGTCTAGATGAAAACTATGAACTACCAAATTAATTAAAATTATACATAAAAGTTTTCAAAGAATATATAACATCTTAGAAAACTATTGAACATGCTCCAACCACCATACTTATCCTTTAAAATCTCTAAACATGTCAAAACTGAAGATCAACCAAGCCAACATAAAGCACACTAAAACAAGCACATTGGACACTTTGTCATTGATACCTAGGCTAACAATGCACTTCATCCAATCACTAAGATACTTTTATGACATCAATAAAAAATATCCAATAATCTCCCCCTTTGTCATTGATGTTAACAAACATTATATATAGAAATATATAACTCATCTTCTCTTTCTTCAAACACTCCCATAACAAGAACTTTCTCCCCCTTTGACACAATGACAAAGTGATCACCAATTGATCCTGAGGACCTAAAAATACTATAAAAATAAGAAAGGACCATATTATAAAAATGATACAAACTCCCCCTTACCTTGAGCCTACTTCATCTTTCCTTTTCAACATCCTCCTTAATCCATATCAACACTCATCTTCACAAACACAACTAGTGAAGATAGAACACAAAAAACCCGTAGAATGTGATGAAACTCACCAAGAAATATATAAGAGGGACTCCTCATAATAAATCTAAAAAAATTCATCAATTTTATCATCTTCAACTCTCTGTATTCCATGAAAAACCACCACACATGCTTACTAACCTTCTTTCTCAAGATACTTTCATGACCACCAATAAAGCATCATACCACTCAAAAATTAGGAAACATGTTATAAACCAACTTGAAAAATCACATTAAATACATTCATGATTTTTTATTTTGGAAAAACTAAATAAAACCACTCTTATTCTTATTAGGCTAGTCAGGTCCTCTTGTAGTCCTACCTACAACTTGTAGAGCCCAAAACTTTTAGTAGACATAACTATAGAACCTAAAAATTCATATCTAGAGAAATATCATATGTCCCCTCAAGAAAACCAATTCACAAACACAATATCATCCTCTAAAAAAAATTCCTTTACAAACCTACTGTCCAATTAAGCCTCTAATTTAAAAAAAACATGAATAACTAGAGAACCATAAACCTTCAAATCTCTATGAAGATTGATTTGACCACCCATTTGACCCATTCAACAAATTAAGAAGCCTCAAACCTCAAATCATAAGGTAGACCAATTTTACATCAGAGCCTAAAACCTTAGAATCTTAAAACAAACAAAGTCAACACAACACCTTCTTATCAACATCCACCTCTAAAACTTTTTATACACCTTCAGATCACATAACCACCTAGAGTATGCTATAATAAGGTCAATAGAACTTTTTATGCAAAAAGATTACCTTTATAGAACATAAATTATCCTTTTCCATCTAGGAATCTTCAATCTAACCCTTTAGATTAATTCTATATATAGTTATCAACATCATGACATTACCTTGAACATATTTTCCATTTGGTCATACCTGTTCCAACTGAGAACAACACCATAACAACACTTGCTTCTCCACTTGAAAGGAGTCTCTTAAGAAGCATAGATAGAGACAACCTCTATACCTCAATTCTCTAAAACAAATACAATTCCTCATACTCCTCTTCCTTGCTCAAATGATACTTATATTTATTCTTCTTCTTCTTTGGCTTTAGAGAAATAACTTCCTAAACTACCACAACATTCTCCTTTTCTTCTATGATTGGATTATCAATACATGGATACAACATAGATTTATTGCATACCTTTCCATCAAAAAAATCTTCCTTGTATCTTGGATTCTCATCACTAAGCACTTCAATAACATCAATATGTTTACTTGGATCCATACATACCTTAGAACTAGCTATTATAAATATTGTCATTGATGTCAAAGGTCTAGCATTATTGGTGATAAAGGCCCCATTGCATTTAATGTTATTTATCTTGGATAATGTGAGTTAATATTTATTTAATATTAACAAATATATTTTTGGTTGCATATGAGACAAAAGAAGGGCCCATGGAGAAGTTGAAGAGTCATGGCGTAAAGACAAAAGAAGGATGGGACGCATTTTCCCATGAAGAGTCATCTTGGGGAATACCAAGACTCACCGAGTGAAAACAAAAGAGTAAGGGTGCAATTTCTCATGAAGGGACACTTTGAGAAATACGAAAAGTCACCAAAGATAAGGACAAAGGTGGGAAGGACATTTTTGGTCATGAAGGGTCACCACATGACTTTTCAAAGGCTTGAATATGAAGGGTCATACAAGTTTGGCACCATTTTCCATGAGGATTGAAGGGTCACAAAGGGGGAAGGCCAAAATCATTTGGAAAGCTATAAATAAAAGCTTGAGAAGCCATTTGTAAATGTGGAAGATAGAGGTTGATTTGATATTGTAATATCTAGCTTAGAAGAGCAATTGTGAGAGATGAATATGATTTGTATTTTTTATATCTAGCTTAGAAGAGCAAAGGTGAGAGATAGGAAAGAGATGTTGTATTGATCTATCATTTGTTGAGATAGCAACATTGAGAGATAGGTGTGTGGTATACACAAAGGGGTTGGTACTCCTATGGGTTGGTGCTCATGAATTGTTTCTGGGTTGGTGCTCAGCAAAGGGGTTAGTGCTCATGAATAATAGCTGGGTTGTGGTGCTCGACAAAGGGGTGTGGTGCTCCTATGGGTAGGTGCTCATGAATAGTAGATGGGTTGGTGCTCGGTAAAGGGTAATGGTGATCCTACAAGCTTGGCTTGAAAATATTGTTTGGGTTTATGCTCATTCATATACTTGAGATTGTTCTCCATGGTTTTTCCCACATTGGGTTTCCATGTTATATCTGGTGTCTCTCTCTATCTTTTGTGGTGTTTATTATTTGAGTTTTATTGCATATCTTGAATGTTTGATTAAGTGGAATTTGGTTAAAGGAAAGTTTAATAATATATATTATATATTGATTCACCCCCTCTCAGTATATCTCATGCTTAACAATTGGTATCAGAGCAGGTTCCTTTTTGAAAAGTTTTACAGCTTGAAGGTAGATCGGGAAAGCATGATGGCTAGATCACAGGAAGGATTTTCTACAAATAAGTCACCTTTGTTTGATGGGATGAATTATGCTTTTTGGAGCATGATAATGAAGGTTTATTTGATGTCCCTTGGATTCGACATATGGAAAGCAGTAGTGGAGGAATATGAAGAGCCATAGACATTTGCAATTACTCCAGTAGAAAAGAAGGCAAGTGAATGTAATGCTAAAGCTTTAAATGCTATTTTATGTGGTTTATGTGAATCTAAATTTGTTAAAGTTATGCACTGTAAATTTTCTCATGAAACTTGGGTAAAACTTGAGAATATTTATAAAGGTGATGGAAAGGTTCAGCAAGCTAAGTTGAATACTTTTAGAATGCAGTTTGAAAGTTATATTTTATGAGTTGATCAAATCATAAATCAGATTCAAGGTCTTAGAGAAACATTGGATGAGTCAACGGTGGTGCAAAAGTTTTTGAGATCTCTACCAATGAGATATGATGCAATGTTTTGGCAATCGAGGAGATGAAGAATTTAGCCAAGCTAAAGATGGATGAGCTTCATGGTATTCTCACGACATATGAGATGTAGATAGAATAAGATAAACCCTCAAAGAGAGAAGTGGCTTTCAATACATCAAAGAAGGAGAAAGCTAAGATTCAAGAATCAAGTGATAGTTCCAGTGATGATGAAGATGATAATGGAACACTTTTAATTCGCAATCCAAAAAGAGGAACAAGTAAATATCAAGGAAAATCACCTTTTAAATGTTTTAATTGTGGAAAGATTGGAAATTTTTTAGCTAGATGCCCAAATAAGGTTAATGATGATGAAGAATAAAAGCCTACATACAAGAAGAATTTCAAAGGCAAATATAAGAAGGGATTCGAAAAGAAGAGCCTATATTCTAAGGATCCTAGCTCAGGTGAAGATAGTGGAGTCAACAATTTAGAATAAGAAGAGATTCTATTCATGGCCATACATGAAGATGATCAAGAAGAAGAAGAGGAGGAAGCTGAAGTGAATATGGAAAGAGATCTCATTTGTGCCTTAGAAGAGTTAGAAGTTGTTCAGAAGAAAAATCAAAGATTAAAGCACCAGATCAAGAAAAATGAACAGGAGTCAAAGGAAATGATTGAAGATATACAAGCACACTTTGAAGAAGCCAAGAAGAATGAATAAGATCTCACAGCACAGTTGGAAATAGAAAGAAAATAATGTCAAAGGTATGTTATTGAAATTGCATCTTTAAAATAAGATATTAAGAAAGTAGTCAGTGATAAAGTAGTCAGTGATTCAAAATTTGAAGATAGCACTAACATGCTGAATAAGATACTGGAAAGTCAAAAAGCATATTCAGATAAGATAGGGATCAATTTTGAAAAGAAAAAGAGCTATGTTGAAGCTCTTACATAAGAGGAAACAAAAAGGGGAGGAGTGAAGAATATAGAGGACATTCCAAATAGAGAAGGCTAGAGAGAACAAAGCTACAAAAGATAATCAGGTCAGAGATATACAGACAGGTCTTATTTTTATGTTTATAATTTTTATTGTAATGGATATGGTCACAAGAAATTAGAATGTAGAAAAAGAGCTAACAATTTCAAAAATAAGGAGAAGGAAATTCAAGTAGAGTCAAGCAGAAGCCACAACTCTTTTGCTCCTCTATCAAGCTTTGATGAAAAGACCATAGTATGCTACAAGTGCAAAAACTTCAGACACATAGCTTGGTATTGTAGAAGCGTGTTCAAGTCAGTGAAAAAGAATCAAAGTTTCAAATCACCATTCATCAAGAAGAAGGTTTAGACATGTTCATGGCAGAAGAAACAACATGAAGATTCTATGATGGTTCAGACAACCTTGCATGTAAGAGGTAAAGATCAGCCATGGTTAATTGATAATAGATGTTTGAGGCATATGATAGGAGATAAAGTTAAGTTAATTACTCTAAAGAAGATAAATGGTGGTACAATGAGATTTAGAGATAAAACCACTACCAGAATAGCTGGAAAAGGTACTTTGAGTTTGGATTATGGTAGAACTAAGACTAAGAATGTTTTATATGTAAAAGGTCTTAAGCATAATCTATTGAGTGTTAGTCAAATATGTGATCAAGGATACACATTAAGGTTTCATGCTAAAGGTTGTGAGATTAGAAGAAAAGATTCAAATGAGTTGATTGCAGATGCTCAAAGGATAGGGAACAATGTATATGTATTGTCAGATATCTTCTCAAAGGCATGATCAAAGGATACATTCAAAGATCAACGAAAAGAGTTGGGAGTAATTTATATTACTTCCTTCCATTGATGTTCAGCATCAAGTGAGGGGGAGCTAAGTGTTAGCTCTAGGTAGGCCCTTTGCCATTGATGTAAAAGGTGGATAATAATAGGTACATGTACATGTGCAAAAAATAGGTACAGGGAACAGGTATAGGTGTAAAAAATAGGTACAAGAAACAAGTACCAATTGTTACAGTAAGGGGGAGTTACTGTATGTTTTTATATGATAGTATGTGCAGGTGACAAGATGTGGCAATTTCAAGATTGAGGTTGCCATCAATGACAAAGGGGGAGATTGTTGGAAATATTGTCATTGATGTCAAAGGTCTAGCATTATTGGTGATCTAGCATTATTGGTGATAAAGGCCCCATTGCATTTACTTTTGTTTATCTTGAATAATGTGAGTTAATATTTATTTAATATTAATGAATATATTTTTGGTTGCATATGAGACAAAATAAGGGCCCATGGAGAAGTCGAAGAGCCATGAGGTAAAGACAAAAGAAGTATGGGATGCATTTTACCATGAAGAGTCATTTTGGGGAATACCAAGAGTCACCAAGTGAAGACAAAAGAATAAGATCACAATTTCTCATGAAGGGACACTTTGAGGAATACAAAAAGTCACCAAAGATAAGGACAAAAGTGAGAAGGACGTTTTTGGTCATGAAGGGCCACCACATGACTTTTTAAAGGCTTGAATATGAAGGGTCATACAAGTTTTGTGCCATTTTCCATGAGGATTGAAGGGTCACAAAGGGGGAAGGCCAAAGGTCATTTGGAAAGCTATAAATAAAGGCTTGAGAAGCCATTTGTAAATGTGGAAGATAGAGGTTGATTTGATATTGTAATATCTAGCTTAGAAGAGCAATTATGAGAGATGAATATGATTTGTATTTGTTATATCTAGCTTAGAAGAGTAAAGGTGAGAGAGAGGAAAGAGATGTATTGATCTATCATTTGTTAAGATAGAAACATTGAGAAATAGCAACATTAAGAGATAGGTGTGTGGTATACACAAAGGGGTTGGTGCTCTTATGGGTTGGTGCTCATGAATTGTTGTTGGGTTGGTGCTCGACAAAGGGGTGTGGTGCTCTTGTGGGTTGGTGCTCATGAATAGTAGCTGGGTTAGTGCTTAGCAAAAGGGTGTGGTGCTCCTATGGGTTGGTGCTCAGCAAAGGGGTATAATGCTCCTGCAATCTTGGATTATGAATATTTTTTGGGTTTGTGCTCATTCATATACTTGAGATTGTTCTCCATGGTTTTTCCCACATTGGGTTTCCACGTTATATCTAGTGTCTCTCTCTATCTTGTGTGGTGTTTATTGTTTGAGTTTTATTACATATCTTGAATGTTTGATTAAGTGTAATTTGGTTAAAGGAAAGTTTTATAAGATATATGATATACTGATTCACCCCCCCCTCTCAGTATATCATGTGCTTAACACTAGCTTCAACCAACACCTTGGTCCTCTCCTTGAGCTTAGTCTCTTCATTCTCAACATGAGTAGACAATGATACCTCTTGGGAATATTCAACTTTAGAAGCATTCTCCACCATAACAAATAGATTATTTAGATCTGTAGTCTCAACATGACTCATACTTACCAAGTTTAGTTTATAAGTATTAACTTGTCTTCTATGTTGTAATCTAAGATCCTGATAAAACCTATTCTTTATTATATGCCTTTGCTTGATATATATAAATGTGACCTCTCTATTCATAATTTAAGTACACCAATTTTTTTACAAAATATTTTTTTTCCTTTCTAGATTTGGAAAAAATCTTATAATGTGTCCAAGTTCATAATAGGTGTAACATTCAATATATCTTGAAGGAAACTCAGCTTGTCTTACCTTCAATGGGAAATATTTTTCAAAGTGTCCCACATCATGATAGTTGAGGAACTTAACCTTGATTACACATTTTGACTGATGACCTCCATCGTAGTTCCATGTAAATTCATTCTTAATAGGTTTTCTATATTCTCTAGATCTATGCCCAAACTAATTACAAGTATATAAGTAACCATTGAAATTTACATACCTCATGAAATTTGGTTGTCTGATATATTTAGTATTCATTCCTTGTATAATGATTTGTTTTTAAAGGTTTATTGTCCTCATTCACATTAGTCTTTATCTTGTCTTGAGATGTAGTCTCTAGTTATTCTTTATATCCAAGAACATTCTTATCACTTGCATCATTTTGATCATTTAGAATGTTGTCTAGATCATTTGAGCTTTATTAAAATCTCACAAATGACATTACCTTACTAGAAATATTTTCTAACTTAGATTTCAATGACTCATTTTCAATTACATACCTTGCACATTCATCTTCTTTAGCTTTTAGTCTTGTAAATATGACTTCTAATTAACAACTGAGATGTTTTACCATATCTTCATGTTCCTTGACATCTTCATCCATTTTTGCCTCAAACACAATTAATTTATCCTCAAAGTCCTTGAGTTTAGCTTTCATCTTCTTGTTTATCTTATTCTCAATATTTAGTTATTCATGAGCATTATTCAATTTAGTCTCATAGTCCACCTCATCTTCATCATCATCTAAATCACTCCAAGTAGATACCTTCTGATGTGAGAAACTTACTTCCTCATCGATGAACAAAGATTCATCTTTAGCAGAACCATCATTTTCATGATCATATTTTTAGTCACTACCTTCACTCTCATCTGATGTGTTGCAATATTCTTTGGTGTATAGACTCTTTTTATCCTTGAAGTACTTCTTTTTATCAAACCTTATGAATCCCTTTTTGATTTTATTAGACCCAAATTATCTCTTTCCACAATCATGACCTTGATCATGATCTTATCATCATATTTTTTATACTTATGAGGGAATTATTATCAAAATGTCTTATCTCACCATAATTAAAGCATTTGAAGGGTAGACTACCTTTATACTTGTTTGAATCTATTCTCAATTTCTTTGAAATCAAAGTAATTAGTTCATCCTCATCTATATTAAGAATGTCATCCTCTTTGATTTTATTACCTTGGAACTTCTTCTTTTTCTAATATAAATTTTCTTTCTTCTTTGGAGGTATATCAGCATTCATCCTCATCTCATAAGCCATAAGGGTGCCATGCAATTGATCCATCTTCAACTGAGTAAGATCATGACTCTCTTTTATATTAGATACTTTTGGATCAAACTTGGGGGATAGAGACCTTAATTTATTTTAAACAATATTATTCTCTTAAATATTCTTTCCAAGACCTATAATTATGTTCACAACCTCATCAACTTTATGCATAAAGGATGCCACAATATCTAATTCATTCATCTTGAGACTTTTAAATTACCTTGTGTGAGTTTGTAACTTAGCAAGATTAACCTTTGAATATCCTTCAAAAATAGTCTTAAATTTATCCCATATTTCCTTGGCACATGTGCAATGAATTAATTTGGTGAACTCAATTTATATAAGACCACAATTGATGGCATTCATTACCTTAGAGTTGTTCTCAAACAACTTCTTATCTACAACACTAGATGGAGGAATATTAAAAACAACATAACCATCCAAAACAAATTGGCATACATCAAACCCTATGGACATAATTTATGTCTTCATCCTAACACTCTAAAAATCATAATTGAATCCATTGAACATTGATGCTTGTTTAGTAGAGAAACCACCTTGCACATTCTGGCTAAATATTGTACCTTGGATCACCTTCAAGGTAGTAAGCTTTTACCAAAGGATTTTTTTCTAAAACCAATTTTTAGAGGTAAAATCTAATGAGAGAGGGGGGGGGTGAATCAGTGATGGAAAAAAATCCAATTCAATTTCCAAACCCTTATTATTACTTAAGCATTCAACATAAGAATTCATAAAGCATACAAATCATTCATAGTAGTGAATAATGAACATAATGAAAGATCACATACACAACACAAGTTATACATGGGAAAACTTATTGGAGAATAAAAAACACTCTCAAGCCTATAAACACATGGAATACTATCCTATAAGATGATTATAAATAAGAGACTAATCAAGTAATTCTAATTAGGAACCTTTGGCCAAGTCCTTCTGACCTACAACCTTGATCAAATCCTTCTAATCAAAGGTACATAGTGAAACTTTATTTCAAAAATAAAAACTAACCCTAAGGAAAATCAGGTCCCTTAGACCTTCCTTAATAAGAACACTTCCACCTTAGAGATGATGTATTCAACACTTGATGATGGATCTTTGAAATTATCACTCTTTACCTTTGCTCACACTCAATCTATAAGAGCACTATTATGTCAATAGAATTATGACCTATAGGTCATACAAATAGTCCTCAATCTATTCTCCTCTTCAATTCATCCTCAGGTCACTCTACCGATTATTTTATCAAAAAATCACATATAAGCATCTCTTCAATCTCTTCCAAATATATTACACACAAGTCTCTCACTTATAAGTCTATAACCCAACACATTTGGTTTCACTATATATAGAGAAATCATGAATTATAAAGTCTATAATACTTATTTTTCAATAAAAAAACATTCATTCACCCTTAATGCAAATCATATGGGTTACACTTAAGCACAATCCACCTTCAAATAGGCATAAGTCACTTTTAGGTCCCATAGAGACCCACTTAGCTTTTTGACACTTATCCAAGAATAAAATGAATACAAGACCACTTAAAAACACATATGTGCACTCCTTATGTCCCTTAGGACATCCTAAAAATATCATAAAAATATTATCTTACCTTTATGCATGCTCTAAAAACTCGAACAGAGACCTTATATATAGGAACACCATTATTGACCATATAGTCAACTTCTTAAGCATTATTCACTCAAAATAGATTGATCACACCTCTAAAATACTTAAATAGCATCCTCATAGAGTCTAAAACACTCCCCAATATCCAATTAACCATGAAACATTGAAAAGACATCTACATAAGCTCTAATATCCTTATTGAGTCACTTTCAAAACATATATGAAAATATAGTCAACTTTGGAGCTCAATATATTTGTTTGTACACACTTCCAGATCTTCAAATCTATATAAACAGATGTGCCTTAAGTTCCTATACCACTTTATTTTTTATTATAATAGTAAATTCATCTTTTATTGAAATATATGGTCCAAAAACTAGACACCAGTCTTTCCCTCACAAATTCAAATATTGAAATGCAAACGGTCATAGTTAACCTTTGAACACTATGCTCGCATCTCTTATTCTCTCAGCTTCAAATCAAATACACTCCATCGATATTGATTGATCTTTAGCACATAGGTTCCAAAGCTTAAAAATTAATCCTCAATCATGTAGACCTCATTTTGTGCAATCTTAAAATGTTGACTCAATGCACTCCATCGATCTCTATAGATTAACTAGGTCTTTAATGATCAATGCTCATTGTTTGTTTGATCAATCTGTATGAACACCCACTCATCATTGGTTACTTATCTTGTACCTTTTCTTAGTTGTTTAATATTATGAACCTATCCTAATCTTATTTCTACTTGACTTATTGGAGAAAAGTGCACCATTTATCTTGCTCAAGCTTTAACACTTTAAAAAATGACTAAGTATGGGGACCCTTTTAATATGCTTGAGTAGCCATTTTTATCCTTAATAACTTCTTTTACGCTTCAATGTAGGATATCAAATTTGGACCAGATGATCTAATCATAAAATATAATCCAACCATGTGACACACTTATCCTTTAAATCTAACACGTTTGAGATATAATGACATTAAAAATCCTTCTCAAAAAATTCTATCATAGAGCCAACTATGTCAAAACCTATCTGAGAGGCCATTTTTGAGAAAGCATAACTTTTACCATGATTCAGTACATGGTCTAAAATTTATAAAAAAAAACATCTATGATAAAAAATTAATAAACACATATGATCATTTTATCTTTACACCTTCACACATGCAAGATATAACACCATCAAAATTCTCACTCAGCTCTTCTTGCCATATTGCAAAATTGGCTAAGTATGGAAAAACATAGAAATCTAACTGAGAAGCCAAAATTGCACCCTCATATCTTTAACCATTATTTGATGCATGAATTGAGATTTAGTGCATAAAAAATAGGTAAAAATTTGATCAAAAACATATGACCAACTCCCCTTAACTCATTTCCATATGAAAATGGTGACATCATCAAATTGCCTACTCAGATTTTTTATCGTTGGACCCAAAGTGTCTAGATGAAAACTATGGACTATTAGATGAATTTCACTTATGCATACAAGTTTTTAAAGCATAGATAACATATTAGGGACATATTTCACATGATCCAAAAAACATACTTATCCCTAAACATCTCTAAACATGCCAAAACTGAAGATCAACCAAACCAACATAAAGCACACTAGAACAAACACATTGTACACTTTGTCATTGTTACTTAGGCTAACAAAGCACTTAATCCACTAAATAGGAGACTTCCATGAAATCACCATGAAATAAATAACAACTCTCCAATAATTATTTCAAGTTTTAATCATCTGATAATGTTTTTTATAGACCTTGTGAGATGGTATGTATAGGTAGTATGATGAAATTAATGATTTCCAAAGAAGAAGTTGTATGCCCCAAAGATCTATGTATACATTTTTAAAGATGCTATAAATGAGATATGAAGACTCTTATTAAATATCCAAAGAATAATTAATAGTTTTTTATCATGAGGTACATTGTTTGAGTTTTTACATTAGGTGTTGAGGGCCTTACAAATGATTAAAAGGTCAACTTTGAAGATCTGTGTACATAGATCTGAAGATGCTATGAATATCCTTAGTTGAGCTTTAGAGATTTATAAGAAGATATAAAGATGCTATATTGAATATTTAAAGATTATATATTTCATATTTGAATAAGAGTGAGTGTATGAAGTTTCTTGAGCATACACAAGAGGCATTGCAACATAGGAAAGTTTCAAGGTGAAATCTAAATGGGTAAGTACTTTAGTCCAAGTTTGTAACTAGATTAGTTATAGATCCTACTTGGCCTAATAAGGGATCATGAGTTATTGAAAAGACATATGAATAATGGATGATAATAATTAAGTATGATAGGAGTTCTTATGACATATATTTGAGGTGATGAGAGCTTGGACAATGGTTAGAAGGTCTGCTTCAAGACCTAATGAAACTTGTAGGTCAAGGCCTAGAAATCAAAGAGAGAGATGGTGGCTAGATGAGGCATCAAGATAATTTTACATGAAATGGGTGAGTAATAAAACATTTAAATAGGTTATTTAAGTTTTTTAAAGTATGTGCATAAAGTTTCAAGTGATGGTTTGTAAGAAAATCTTAAAAACATGTTTCAAGGTTTCTTAAATGCATAAAATGAAGAGTTTTCTATCTAAAAAGGTTTTTAAAGTGATCATTGGAATGTGAAAAATATAAATTATAACCTAAGTTACTAATGGTATATGAGGAATTGTTATATCTCAAATTTCAAAGTATTGGTTTCTAGAAAGAGGAGGTAAGTTTTATGAAAGATTGTTAAGATTGGAAGATGGTCTAAACCCTTAAGGAACCCTAACAAAGACCTAATGTTGAAGATATTGTTATATAGAGTTTAGAATAGTTTTATATGGATATAAAATTTATTTTAAGTTTTATTAAACTCTCTAAATCATATACATGTGTGATTGGTTTATCAGGTGAGTGAGTAGACCCTACATATAAGTGCTTATTTTTTGGAGATTTATTATAGGAGGCAAAGTTTACAGAGTCAAAGTTGCCAAGTGGATGAAGGTTAGAGGGTGATATTTTTATTTTTTGTCCATTAAATTATATTGATAGGTTAAAAAACTCAAGTCTTCAAATTTGGTGATCCAACTTGGTCAGTCGTTAATAGACCTAGTGGTGCAGATAGTAATAAAATCAGGTAGAAGTGAAAAGATGATTCTTGATTGTTTTCATGTAAGAGTGATAGATTGAAGTGTTCGATGATGTTTTTTTATAATTTAATATTATATAAATTCTTTTAATAATATTTTAATTTAATATAATTGGTTGGTACATTGAATCCAAAATGGCTTCTCTGGCTAAGAGAAGTCTATGAGAGAAAATATCAACAAATTGGTCTGTAAGACCAATAGTTTCCATAAGAGATTATGATATATTGAATTGAGATTATTATAAGGATGGTATAAGATATTTTACATGTATTTAAATCCTATTAATATATTCAATTATGTGTCAGATGTTCATGTTTCATTGACTGTGTTTTGAAGTCAATTGGTAGTTTTGAGTATCTTACAGAGAAGAGTTTGAGCTTATATACCCAAATTTGAAACATATGATGAAGTTTTGATGAACCTAATGTCATTAGGTTTTTTAATATGTAATTTTTTTCCATTTTTATTTGTCAAAATTGATTTTATGCTTCTTTTTTTTAAGATAGATTTTTTGTATATGCACGAGCCTTTTATGAACAATGATTTGAGAAAGGGTTCAAATGGTGGTTGGACCTAAAAGGTGTTATGGACATAAATTGGAGTTGGATAAGGTATATTAGAGTGGAATATGATGTGATCCTACTTTTTGAGGTTTTTAAATATGATTAAAGAAATATCAAAGGGTAACGTGTTGTTAAGAAGACCTATTAGGTCTCCTTGAAGCTTTAAAAAGGAGTAAGGACTAATTAAGTTATAGAAGACATTGATTCATGATTAAGGCATGTTATTTTAATATTATAATACCTATTTAATGTATTTCTTAGGAATATAATTATGTGGTTGAATAATAATGATATGATCATGTTACTTGTATAAAATCAAGGTAGTTTAGGCATATTTGTTTGTGCTTAGAGTGAGTAGAGAGAACAAGCAAATGATATAGATCATTGGTGAGAATAAAGAGGTCATGAAAAACATTACATAATTATCATGGATATATAATAAGGATTTTTTATATGAAGATCAAGGTTAGAAGACCTAATCAAGCCATGAAGAGGGCTAGTTGAGAGAAGAAGGATGAAGGCTAGTTTGAGAGGGATATAAGTGAGCGAAGAGTTGAAGGAGAAGATCATAATCTATTGTGTGAGAAACAAAGTTTTTGAAGGTGATTAAGTAATTAGGTGGATGAGTTAGTGCTGAGTTATTTAGGGGGTTGGTGCCTCCTTACAAGTGGGTGTTGGCTAAATCCTAGTTGAGTTGGTGTTGAACTAGTTGGGGTTTGGTATTCCATGTGAAGGGGGTGATTCAATAAAGATTGATGTTTGTATAATAATAATATATTCCATTTGATTCATTAATGGGTTTTTTTCCTTTAAGGTTTTCCCATATATATGTTGTGTTTATGAGTTTCATACTTTTATGATTTAGTGCTTATGCTTGATAAGATGAACATGCTTGTTAGAATGGTTCATATATGATTAAGTAGAATTGAATGAAAAGTTTTGGAGACTGATTCACCCACCCTCTTAGTCATTGTGCTTTAAATAGAAACACATTATGAATTTGTTCATAGCTTTTTTTAGAAACAAAAGAAGAACATAAAAACATTGTTATTGATAAAGATAGATCCCCTAATTGTTTCACAAGCTAAAGATGTTATCAACCAAATTAAAATATTAGAAGAATAAGAGGAAAAAAAAGACACATCTAAATATATTTCATCATCCACAACACTATTAGAAATATAGTAGGTGATGTTAATGCAAAAATCACCATAAATATCATAAAATTTATAGATGTTAATTACACAATAACTATCTACAATACCTATAGGAAACCTTAATATGATATCCCAATTGGGGGATCTGATTCATTTGGCTTAGTATGATGGGTCTATAATCCTATAAAAAAAATTCTCACATGTGCCATGAAGTGGTAGGCTAAAGGAATTACTGATGAAGTGGTAATGAAATGTGATTTTATTAGATCTTTAAGGGGTCATGTTCTAGAATTCATATTCTATAAGTATAACAATGCAACAACACTATAAGAGTTAAAAAACATGTTAATCATAAAGTTTAAAATAAAAAAATGATCCAACCAAACTATTTAGGATTTGAAAGAAATTTGGGAGTCTTTCAATGACTATGATCATAGATCTTTTGATGTTATGAATAAAATAGAAATTGTCTTACAATATAAGGATAAAACATCATGGTTTTTAGAATGATTTAGGGTAAGAATATGGTATTCCATTGTGTAAAACAAGTTTGACACTAGATAAAATGCATGAGTAGTTATGATAAGGGTTGAATAGATTGAATACTATGGTGATGTTATGAATTCAACTTCCCAAATATAAAATACTTTGTAAGTGCTCTTGAAAAATATGGATTAATATAAAAGGGAATAAGATAATCATAAAGCATGCTTATGGTGTATAGAGTGTAATAGATAAGGACATCAAAGGAATGAGTGTCCTAGAATCAAAACATAATTATATGAAGTTTTTATAATGGTAGGACATGTAACCTCTAATTGTCATTTCCTCCAATAGTATGTCCATTATCCATACTATTTATATATTAACTTTTACAAATCTCATAATCATAATGGAAAAATTTGTATATCTCTTTAGGATCTCAAAAAATATATTACAAATAATGTTTTTGCAGTATTTATGTAAAAGATAGCTACTATGACCCTGATAGTTCCTAGTATATAAAGTAGCATGATAGGACAAACATAACCAGGTGTTCCTTGTATAATAAAGGCACCATAATATCAAACACAAGGTATAAAAAATTAATTAAAACCTTCTTAAATATGGATACCTCCAATCACACAATATCAATCTTTAACTTCTTGGATTCTTGTGACTCCCCAAGCATAACATGCAAGTTAGTAATCATCACTTATATAGTAACAATATGGTGGGTATGATGGCCTATAACAACCACAAGGGTGAAATTCCATAAAGTCTTTTATAAATTTTGGGCCTCAACAAATCAAGTGGTTGGGTATTCTAAACCAATTATATGGATTTAGAGGAGGAAGAGGAGGATATTGAGGCAATGTGCAAGGATGGGGGGAAGTAATCGTCAGAGGGGTCTAATATAGTGTTATTTATGTGTATAATTAAACCATATATAATGAAATTTTCCTATGAACCCTTAATGTAAATCCAATTTTTATTATTTTAGGACTCCAAAACAACATGACACATAGGATTGTCAAGTCTTAGAGAAAAAACACATGGAGAAGGCCATATAGAATGTGAATATGTTCACACTCAACCTAGAGAAGATGATGTCTTGAAATTTTTTACATTGTAAAAACATTAAAAAAATGATTAATACCATTTGAGATACTAAAGGATTAGGGGATAAGGAAAGGTCAACTAGATAAGTACCTTAAACCCATTACTAAGAAAGGATTAATGCACAAAGTTGTGTAAATTTTGAAAATGATTCAATAATAGAAGACTAAAAAATGTGGTGTTGTATCTAATAATGCAAAAATATATGGATAAGTAGTTTGAATTTTGAGACAAGATGGTGTGGTCACTACTTTGACAAATATCATGAAGTTACTTAGTACCCTGTAGAATGAAGACATTTCATAGAACATCACCAAACTACTACATAATATCTATAATGTGCATAAAAAGTACAATACTAGAATGATATAATGATCTAGTATGTTAAGAATAAAAACCTTGGGATGTTTATTCTAGAATGGATATTGAGGTCATAGGGTATGAGATACCCAATGCAGTATTTGATTTTGGAAGAATCGTTAATATGATTCCAAAATCCATGTGGGTTGATATTGGGCAACTAAAACTGAGATATAACCTTGTCACACTAATCCTATCAGTCACTTAGAGGATGTATAAATCAAGGTTACTAAGGTAAGCCTATCTTATGACTTCAAATTCATCAATATGAAGATGGATACAACTCATTATCCTATGTTGATAGGCAAGTCATAAACTAGTTATAATCCCACTCAGAAGATAAGATTATATTAATTTTTAAAAAAAAATATGCACATAAACCCTATTGAATTATTAAAGCCACATTCACCATATAATAGTGTAGACAATCATTGCATAAAAGTGAATGCATAGGAAAATTAGTTAGACCTATGAGCCAATGATTGCAATTTTATTTATAATGGTACTAGATCACAAAAATTATCCCTATTCAAATAATAAATAAATTTTAAACCTATTATATATATATATATATATATATATATATATATATATATATATATATATATATATATATATATATATATATATATATATATATATATATATATATATATATATATATATATATATATATATATATATATATATATATATATTAAAAAAACTAAAGTGATGGATGAGCGATCTATGTCTATAAGATCCCTAACTTAGTCAAACATAGAATTCATGTATCAGACAACTCAAACAGATAGATATTACATAGAACCCATGACATAAGGCATTCTACCATGGGATATAAATTTGTAAATAAGTGAAAAATCATATATGAACATTCTTAATTAGTCAAAGGGAGATAATAAGATAGTCCTATGTGGATGGTTCTTGCAATGAAGTGTAGTTTACCTCAGTAGTTTACCACTAAGGATGTTGGTCAATTGATTCTATTATTCCAATATCATTTAATAGATATTGATTAGAGATTTGGTTATCTAAAGTATGAAATTAATGTGATTTTTATGAACTGGTGGTCCATCCACTAGAATGAGTAGTTGTGTTGGGATGAAGCATGGAAAATGATTATAACTAGGTTCTAGTTATCATAAATAATAAGAAAATAATGGCCACTATTCCATGAGGTATATTGTCCCAAACTTAAAATTTATTGGTGTATTTAATTATGGATTATGGAAGCTTTGGCCCAAAAATATTGGGTACTTGTCTTTAGATATACTTTGGGTGTTCTCTTAATATATTGCTATATACATCAGGAGCATAGGAAAGAAACAAAGAAATGGGCACAACTTCAAAGTGATTTTATTTAGACATTCATCTTTAAGGACTATAAAAATTTGAAACATAAGGAATTAAAAAAATTAAAAACTTTTCTATGTCATGGATAGGTTGAATACATAGACATTAGAGCTGAATCATCTTTATAGGAAACTATATCCTATGATCTAAATAATGTCTTATAAACATACAAAGTATAAAATGGGGAGGAACAAGTCCTTAATCAACCATGTCATATGATACAAGATAAATATGAGTGTATGTCTGATGTGAATGATTATGATTTTGATGATATTCCATTATCTAATTTATTTGAACCAAAACATGAAGAAGAACTATTCCTTGCACCTATCATAGACCGATTAGAAGAAGAAAAGCTATGATAGCTAAATATAATATAATGACAAGTTCAATAGATATTGTGTGACTCACTCCCCGTATAATAATGTAAAATTTATCATGAACCACTGAAAGAATATGTGGGGAACATAAGAACAAAGGCCATTCCTAAGTTGGCACATATTAGAGATTATTGGTCCTAGGAAGATATCTTAGAAATGATGCAAATTTTAAGATACTACCAAGATTTGTTCCTTACAAACTTCTCAAAGGTTAAGGGGGTGGGTCCTTCCTTAGTGTAAATTCACATTGAGCTAGAGTGTGCCAAGATTAATAAGAAAAGACCCTATTAGTTAAATACAAATATGAAGATGAAAATGAAGGTAGAGTTAGGCCACATGCAAGAATAGAGGATTATATTTTCTATGGATAAATTTTATTGGGTTATCCCCATGGTTATACAACCAAATAAAACTAGCGAAATATGAATCTATGGTGACTATCACATTTTGAATCAGGCATGTGTGAATGATCTATTTCTTATCCCATTCACTAATGAATTTTTATAAGAAGTCACAGGCCATGAAATATATTCCTTTACATATGGCTTCAATCAATATCATCAAATACCAATAATAGAAGAAGATAGATCCAAGACTAAGTTTGCAATAAAGTGGGGTTGTTTTACATATAAGGTAATGCCATTTGGTTTGAAAAATGCACCTGTAGTTTTTTCTAGAGAAGTAGTCATTGTATTTTAGGATTTCATCCATGACTTTATAGAGGTCTATTTGGATTATTGGGTAGTATTTTCATTATTTAGAAATCATTTATCTAAATTGTGATTGATGTTGGAGAGATGTAGAGTGTTGAGCATAGCACTCAATTTAAATATATGTTTGTTTTTACACCCTTCGGGTTTTATTAGGTCATGTAGTTTTAAATAAGGTTATATTAGTAGATCAAGCTAATATAATAGTAATTATGGGAATACCACTCCCTATAAGTTTGATAGAGGCAAGATATTTTATTGGCCATATAGGATACTATAGGAAGTTCATCAATGGGTATAAAACTATATTTTCCCCTTTTTATAAGTTGTTATAGAAAGGAACAAAATTAATATGGATAGAATAATGCCACATATAATTCATCAACCTAAAATAGAGATTAGTGACTATGTTGATTTTGATATTTTTTGACTATATTAAGCCAAATTCCATGTGAATGTGGATGCATTTAGAATTGCAGTCAGAGTCATATTAGTGTAACTAGGAGAAGGTGGTTTAGATCATCCAATCTATTTCAAAATTAAAAAAATATATGATGTTGGAAATAATTATACTAAAAATGAGTGAGAGGAATTGAAAATAGTTTACACATTACAAAATTCTCACCATTATCTGTTAGACACACCATTTTATCTAATAATCGATCACCAAACATTTTGATACCTAGTCAAAAAACCATTACTGGGAAGATGCATATCAAGGTGGCTAATGCTCTTCCAATAGTTATAATTTAGGACCAATGTCAAACTAGGATGAGAGAATGTGGGTCTAGACCATTTGATCTGACTTCAGAATGTTGAATAACTCAAAGAAGTTAAAAATGAGTCTCTAGATGCATACTTATTCTATGTATTTGTGATTATAGAGAAATTGGAGGACATCACATAGTTTCTAGAATAGGGTACATTTCCATATCACTATAACGAAAAGGATAAAAATACTAATTACTAAGGTCTTTACATATAGTATTGTTGATAGATTTATTTACCATTTAGGAAAGGATGAGGTGTTACATAGAGTTGCACTTGAACATGAACAACCTAAAATAATGGAAAAGGCATAGTAGGGGATAGTTGGAGGTCACTTCAAAAGGGATTCCATTGTGATAAAAGGCTTATTGAGTCATTTATGGTCTCCCCACATATTTTAGGATGCTCATAGAGTTGCAAAATGGTGTTGTGTGTGTTAATGGATGAGTAAAAAAACCAAAGTTGAAATGCCTTTATAACTAATGCTCATAAAATAGAATTTCAAACAATTGCAAAATTATTTTTTTAGGACTTTCATCCACCCAAGAAATGCAATCATGCAAGGTATATAGTTACTATGACATAATACTTTACCAAATGGGTAGAAGTTGCTACAATGACTAATTATGGTGCAAAAGATATAATGAATTATTATATGAGAACATCATTACCCAATTTGGTTGCCTAATTAAATTGGTAAGTGATAGAGGTACATATTTTTTTAATAAAAAAATAAAGACACTCATAGATGATTTCATAATATAACACCACAAAAATACTACGGATCATTCTTAGGTAAATGGTCAAGCTAAGGTTGCAAAAAAGGTACTTGGCAAGATGCTCACCAAGGTCTATGATCTTTAATGATATTATTGGGAGGATCATATTCCTATAGTGTTATGGGAATATCATATACACTATAAATATATAATAAGGTTCACCCCATTTTAGTTGTTTTATGGATTAAAAGTCATTATGACCTTAAAGTATGTTATAGGTAGTATGTGAATCATAGTCATTATGCATATGGGTGATAAATAATCTTTGACAAGTCATATCTTAGAGATAAATTGCATGGATGAAGATAGACATATAAAACATTGGATAGATGAGGTGATTAAGCATAGTCAGAAAGCCTAGCTTGACAATAATTTTTGCATGAGGGAGTTTCATGTGGTTTAGCCAGTTTTACTTAATGACAGTCAATTTAGATCCTTCCTAGGTAAGCTCTCTATCATATGTAAAGGTCCATATATCATTCATGAGTTAAAAAAACCATGAAATTTGGTTTTAAGAGATTTATAATACATATTCTTACTTGGAAGGGTGAATGGTCGTAGGCTCAAACCCTATGGCTAGTAATTTATGTGCCCAAGTGTAATCAGGTGCTAAATCATACCATCATAGATTAGGATTTATTTATATTATGTTGTGTGGATTTGGATTCTTATTATAGGTTGTGTGGATATATTAGGAGTGTGTATGGTAGTTTTAGAAATTATACTCTGAGACCATAGTAGAAGAGCACCACTAATAACATGAATGGTGTTAACAAAAGAGAAATCATGATTTAAGGGATTAAGTGTGTCATAATTTAAGTCTAGGAAAGACATGAGTGTATCAGCCCAAGGAAGGCCTTTAGGTACCTATAAATCCAAAATCACACCTATTCTACCCAAAATAGATGCTTATGTAAGAGGACATCAAGGGATACCACTAGATGATATCATAGATGATTTAGTACGTATTCTTGTAGAATTCATTAATAGGGTTTAGAAAATGACAAAGGTTATCAAAGAAATAACCAAAGGCATCATTGATGTCATCCATTGCATGGTAAACCTTAATAAATAATTTAAGTAGCTAGAATTATTGGTGTTTGAATTTATCAACAATGTTGAGAAAGTCATGTCCTCTATGAAAAAACATTCTAGTACATGTTATTGATTTTGTTTATAGTATTCATGTAGCGCAAATCTCTATAGGGCATCATCCATCTGGATGTTGATTATTGGATGGATGCCACATTTCATAATATCACTTGGAAATGAGAGATAAATTATTTTTCTCATCAATAATTATTCAACACTTGGTGGGATGAACTAGTCAAACTAGTTGTCATCAACCCAATATCCCTCCAAATGTCATGAAGTATTTAGGGCAGCATGTGATGGTGACCAAACTTCCACAAGGAATGGTCATTTGATTTCATGAATTAACTAAGGCCTAAGGCCTAAGGTCTACCTCTATCATTTTTCATTGACATGTATACTATACAACATGAAGTTAAGTATCAAAAGTAAGTAGCCACATGTAGATCAAATCCTTTGTAAATAATACTAACTAGAATTTTAATCTCTGAACCATCAAAGTACCAATAATTAAACCACAAAATCATGAGTAATGAAAGGCTCCTACAGATTGTAAGTCACCATATCTACCTCAGCACAAGACATGGAACTAGAGGACTTGGATGGATGACCCTAATATCACATAAATCATAACACAATGCCATTGGTCTGCTATCTAGATAGATGAATAAGAGGTCTATCACACAATGATGGATGACATGAACAAATACTTGTATGAAAAGGTAGAAGAGAAGGAGTTTTTATTATATAAATTGGTCTACACTATTTGGATATAAAATTAGATGTTGTATTAATTATGGGTTGACTTACCCCCTTTCCCCCTTCTATCATTATTGGTACCTTTGGTAAAGATGAAAAATTGTAGAAAATCTAAGAGGTGTTATCTACTGAAAGAGGTTTTAGAACCTCTTCCCAACCACAACCATTCAAAACTTTACCTAAAAATCCTTTTATAACTCTTACATGAAATAAGATTATGATATGGTGTTACCCTCAAACAACTAGAGAGGAAGATGAACTAGGACTTCCTTCCATGTTTATGTGCAAGGAAGGATTCCCTATACTTATTTCACAAGTTTTTATGACACCACATTTCACACCATTGAAAAGGTATGAATGAGTCATTATTCCATACAAGTAAAATAAAGATAATGTGAATAATACCACTATGTATGTTGGAAATATGATTGTCATTGACGTCAAAAGGGACATTGTGAGCATGCCATTGATGTTTAGGACTGGATATAGTGATTAGAGGATATGTAAAGGATCCTATCAAAGGTCAAGGATTATTGGAGTACTTGTGTGCATAAGAGTAATTCATTTGGTTATTAATATTGATCATCTAGACATTTTTGGTATATGATAAGGAAATTTTAGAAGGCATTTTATTGTCATCACCATTCCATGTGTGAATAAGTATGGGGGAGTTGGTCACATGGTTGTGATCACATTAGTCCCTAGTTTTTATACACCAGATTTGAAGACGTGTGATGAAGTGAAATTGAAGATATGGGGATGAAAATTTGGCTACTTAGATATAATTTGATAAGTTCCAACACTTGGCCAAATTTGGAAAAGGGTTCAGTAGAGCCAAGTAATCATATTGATGAGGTCAACATTTGCACATATGGAGGTGTCAAGATAAAATGATCATATGGGTCTATTCATTTTTTTGATTAGTTTCTATTTACTAAATCTTAGGTCATGCCATGTATCATGACAAAAGATATGTTTGAGTAAAGTAGGGCTCCTAGGCATTTTGATAGTGTTTTCCAATATAGTCAAATTTGTAGGTTGCAAGATAAAGCCAAGTAGGCACTTTTATGATGCCATATATTGCACATATGAAGGATTAAGGAGAAATGGATATATGTATAGAATCACTTATGTAAGAGGATCTTAGGTGCCTAATTAAAGGTCATTTGACTAAGTGTGACAAGAGTTATGCAAGAACAAAGTTGGCCTTTCAGGTAAGTTCTAGCATAGCTAGCTTTATGATAGAATAATCTAAGTGAGTAGATTAATTGCACTATATGTTACACACATAAAAGATTAAATAATAAATGATCATATGGGTTTGTTCACTATCATGCCTAGTTTATATAGTCCAAATTTTAGATTAGACAATTGAGTGAAGAAATTGATATGAAGGTACAAAGTTAGCTTTTGAGGCATAATTGAGATGGTCCCAATACTTACACAAATATTCACAAGGTAAATCTCAAGCAAGTCTTAAAGAGATAAATAAATAAAGTTAGCTCCAAGATGCCAAGATGAAGATAAGTGGTCAAAATGTAAATCTTGATCAATATCCAACACTTAATCATATGTTGGAGATCTAAAAAAACATAGCAAAGTAAATTAGTCAAAATAACCTCTAAGTAAATGAACTTATGATAAGTGTCACAATCATAGAGCTTAAATATTAAATATATGGTGTAGTTAAAAGTTAATAAGTAAATGATTAATGTGAGGATGCTAAGAGTCTCAATAGTAGGAACTGATAGTAATGTGTAGAAGGCATGTGCTTATGCCAAGTGTCACATTCTCAATAGCTAAGTGAAGATAAAGATCAAACTTGTCAAAGGATCTAATGGTGAGTGTATGATCATGCAAAGGAGATCCAATAAAGTGAGTATACTCAAATGGGATAAAGTTCTCAAGGTTTATCACCACAATGGTGAGTTAAAGACCAAGAAAATTTGAGAAGATCCATAGAGTGTAAGTGATCCAGAGATTTAGGAAACAACAAGATGGGATAAAGAGATCAATGTTTAACATCAATATAAAAGTAAAGATTGTATATTTAGGATATATAATGACATGTAGGAGCTTATATCAAGAAGATCAATGGATTTATTTTAAAGTTTATAAAGTTAAAGTTTAGAAGCATACAAGGATCCAATGGAGAGCATGAGTTTGTCAGAGATAAATCAAATAGATGTGTTTTAAAGTTTAGCTATTTGAATAAATACCATCAAATCATGGTTCCAAATGTAAGATTAAAGATTGATATTTAAATATATGTTTAGTATAATGGCCAAATGTAGAAACATGAAGGAACATGCAAGTAATCCATGAATGATATAAACAATGAGATTGATTGATGTAACTGATCAAATTTATGTGCATGTACATGTGCATCAAAACTAGAGTCCAACAAATGCTATAGATAGTAATGAGACTAGGAATCATGGTGATGATGCATGAGTTCTAGATGCGATTAACTTATAGTTAAAGAGATAATGAACTAAGTCCAAAACATAGTGTTATGTGCTGGTAAACAAGTGTGAACATAATGAAGATATGGAACCATAGATCAATTATTTATATATGACATCTAAGACATAGGCAAATGTTGTTTTAACTATTGTTATTATTGATTGAACAAAGTCAAGTTGAGAGAGAGAGAGAGAGAGAGAGAGAGAGAGAGAGAGAGAGAGAGAGAGAGAGAGAGAGAGAGAGAGAGAGAGAGAGAGAGAGAGAGAGAGAGAGAGAGAGAGAGAGAGAGAGATTTATATGAAGTGTGTCAAATAGAGATATATATAGACACAATAGTAGAGAGGTAGAGTGGAATAAAAAAGAGATGAAGTGAAAAAAAAATTATAGATCAAACCTATAATAAAGAATAAAGGGTTGGATTCTTTTATGAATTTACATTGTGATTTGGATTTGTAGCTCTATAGTAGATCTAATTGGTTGATGCCATCAGACAAGCTAAGTTGGTGCTAATATTAGGGAGTGAGTGCTTCCTTAGAGTTAAATCTCTTAAATTAGGGGATTGGTGTCTCCTTAGTGTTATTTCCCTTAAACATTATAACCAGTGAGGTTCCTTATTATGAGTATAGATTAGAATGGTAGATTCTAGTAGTTATTTTCATGGTGGTTTTTACCATATTGGGTTTTCCATGGTACATCTTGTTTTATGTCTATTGATTTGTTTGTGATCTTTACATATATTTTTAATCTATATTAATTTTTTTTTAAAAAGGACTAAATTAATAAATAAATTGATTCAACCCTTACCACTACTCAGTATCTAATTATGTTCCAATAAGTGGTATCAAAACCCTAGTTCCTCAGAATAAGCTTAATCAACTCAATAATGGTGAACACAAATGGCTAGTCAAGAAGGATCTTCATCAAAAAAAGCACCTCTCTTTGATGGATCAAACTATGCATTTTGGAGTATAATAATGGAAGCATACTTATCTTCATTAGGGTTTGATGTATAGATGTCTAAGGTAAATGGATATATATCCCCTGCTATAAATCCTACTAATCAGGCTACTAAGAAAGCATATGAGAAAAATTCCAAGGATAAGAATGCTATTTTATGTGGATTGTCTAATTTATAGTTTGTCAAAGTGATGCATTGTGAAAATGCATAAGATATATGGAATAAATTTAAAATCATATATAAAGGTGATGATAAGGTAAAGCAAGCCAAGATAAAAACATTTAAAGGCAAGTTTGATATCCTTAAAATGAATGAGGAAGAGAAAATTATAGACTATCTCCTCATAGTGGATGAAATAGTCAATGCAATCAAAAGCCTTGGAGAAGAGATGAAAGAATCAGTCATTCTCAAATAGGTTCTAAGATCTCTACCATCAAGGTATGAATCTAAAATCTCTATAATAGAGGAAGAAAGAGATTTGTATAAACTCACTATTGATGAGTTGCATAAAACCTTCACTTCCTATGAGATGAGAATGGGAGAAGTAATCAATTTCAAAAGAGAAGCTACATTCAAAATAGCCAAGTAAAGGAAGAAGCACCTACATATAAATATAAGGAGACTAATGAAGAATAATCTAACTTTCTTACAAGGTTAAAGATAATGTATATAAAATATAGAGGTAAGTTACCCTTTAAATTCTTTAACTATGGTATAATAGGACATTTTGTTGAAATGCCCTTACAATACAAAGGATAATTCTGAGCAAGTAGAGAATAGAAAAAAGTTGAAACCCTACTATCCCAAGAAGAAGAACTTATTAAAAAATAAGAAAGGTCTATACACAAAACAAGACAATGATTCAATAGATGACAATGATAGTTCTAATGAGGATCATGACTACGTTTTTATGGCTGAGGAAAAGGAATTATTATTAATGACAATAGGATCACCTTTTATAGCTCAAGAATAATTTGAATAATTAGATGAAAAATAAGAAGGAGAATTGGATCTAGAGTATGAAATCATTTATTCTCTAGAGGAAACTGGCAAGCTAAGAAAATAGAGCTCAAAATAGAAGAATCTTTGATAAAAGGAAATTGAGAAAATGTCCAAAAGTCTTGAGATATCTGGTCAGATGGTGGTTAGTTGAAAGACATAAGTTGTAGAGGCTAAAATAATATAAGATGTTTTGAGACTTGAACTACAATCTCAATCTGATGAGTGTATGAAGTTAGAAGCTGAGATAGTGGCTTTGAGAAAAGAGTATGAGAAAGCTAAAGGACAACTAGAAAAAAAATTGAAGTTGATAGGAGGATCAAACATTCTTGATGAATTGATCAACTCTTAAAATCCCTCAAAAAAGAGATTAGGTCTTGGTTATGAAAAAGGAAAAAAGTTCCACATCTAGTACATCTGCTAACCTATATGAAAAATTCAAAGCAAAAGGAGAGTCAAGAGCAAAGAAAGAGAAAGCTTGAAAGGACACAAAGATAAACTCAAACATAGCTAATATGAAGCAAGCTAAAAGAGAAAAGAAGCCTGAAGAAAAGAAGAAAACAATGGTAGATGATGTAGATGGATACACAAAAGTGAGAGAATTAAAGAATTTAGAGACTAGAAGATATCTTCATACTACATAAATAAATGTTATGACCAAGTATTACTCATGTTTCTATGGTTATTGATATACCTATAATCAATTTGGTCATAGGGATATTGATTGTAGAGTTGTACCTAAAATTATAACAATTTTTTTGAGTATAAATCCATTTACTCTATTAGATATAAATGTAATATGTTATAATTGTAATGATTTTGGTCAAGTAGCTAAACATTGTAGAACTAGCTTTGTAAGATCAAAAGTAAACAATATAAAGAAAGGCATGCCTCCCAGTGGGAACAAAGGTTCACAAGTATTTAAAAAGGAGACAAATAAGAAACCCAAATATGTGTGTAGAGTGAAAAATCAATATATAATTTCTCAAACTACACTCCATGCTAAGGAGTAAAAATTGTGAGTAATAGATAGTGGTTGATCAAAAAACAATACTAGTGATAAGAGAAAGTTCATCAAATTGAGAAAATGTAAGGAAGGATATGTCAGCTTGGGAGATAACACAATAGTAAATATTGAAGGTAAAGGAACCCTGAACAAAGATGGAAAACTACCTACACATGATTTCCTTTATGCTGAAGGATTGAAGAATAATTTGTTAAGTGTCAGTTGAATGTGTGATAATGGATATAAGGTCTCACTTAATGTAGAAGGATACAAGTTAAAGAGATCTAGAAAACTAGTTATAAAAGGAAAAAAGACTAAAATCAATATCTATAATCTTTTTAAATTGAATGGTAATAACTTCCTGATAGGAAAGGTTGATGAGACTTGGTTATGGCATAGAAGAATGGGTCATGTTAACTTTGATAACTTAGTTAAAGTAAGTATAAATAAGTGTGTCAGACACATGCCCAAGATAACCAAACCTATAGACACTACTTTCAAGGAATGTCAACTAGGCAAGCAGACAAGGGTCAAATTTCAAACAAAGAAATATTTAACTACAAAGGCTTTAAATTTAGTGTTGACCAATTTTGACTTTTAGGTCAAAATAGGGCACCCCTAGTAAAATAATTCATTTTTTCAAGTCTATATGGGGTTGATATATATTTTATAAAGTGTTTCATAGGTTTTTTAACTTCATTTAATGTTATAATAACTTTGGTAATTAGTTCTCTAGGTCTATTTATCATTTAAAGTCATTTTGAGGGGTCTAAATGGTGTATTTAATGCTTTGTGTGGGTTTATTTTGATTTTTTAAAGTTAAAATTTATTATATCATGCACCATGTGTCCTATGAGGTCTATATTAATTGTCACTAACTAAAAATTACAAGTTATGCAGAAGAAAAGATAATTTCTTAAAGAAGAGGAAGAAAATAACACATGCATGGCTCCTTGGGAAGCATGCCACATGTGAGGATGCCATGAAACATATATACATATTCATAAATATAATTTACATGTTTTTTAATCTATAAATTCAAATTTTAATCCAAAATTATTCATCTCTTTTCCTCCTTCTTGGCATAGTGAAGTCACTTGCAGGTTTTTTCTTTGTATGGCTAACACAAAAGGTTTCAAGAAAAATGATCCTAGGGGAATATTATAAACTATAAAGAATTTAAATAAATATAATAATTTTTAAAACTGGTGTCCTGAGCTTCATTAACCATCCATTCAAAGTTGACCTTCCAAAACTACCTATCAATTTGTGCACCTTGTAGTTTTGGGTCTTGTTTGAGAAATTCCATACGGTTCAATTGCTAAGTTTGCTTCTAGATATTTTTTATTCATAATATAATTATTAAAACACTTGGTTTCATTTTTAAAATGGTTTCTATTAGCTAACTAACTCAATTTTTAGGAAGGTTCATCAGTTTCCATTGTGAGGAGTTCTTTTCAATTTGTAGGGGTTTTGTTATTTATGAGGGATATAAAGGGTTATGTTAATGTATTTTACATGTTTCTAAAGTTATATTAATTCTCCATTCACTTTTCAACCTTATTCTCCAAGCATATGCTCCATGGATTACACTCATTTTACACATATACACAGTCCACCATTGTAATTTACATGTATAGGTGTTTAGAGAGTTTTTCAAACTTGAATTAGAGTGGGAAATATTGAATCAAGATCATTAACATAACCATATACCATTTTAATCATTTTATATCATAGGGTTAATCATAAATATACATGACTTTGTACATCACTTGCCTAAACTCACTGTCTATTTGCATTCAACTCAAAAAGTCACCTATAGGTGATGTTAGTAGAGAGATGGAGACATCATGTTGAAGTATTGAATCATGATTGAAAGGCCTTTTTTAAATCCTAGCACATGATTTATTTATGACAGATCCATTTGAAGAGGTATAATGGAAAATGAAAAGACAAACCATGCAAACAATCTAAATGACTGTGTTTAGGACTATCCGCCCCAAAAAGTGAAAATAGAGATCCTAGGGCTTGTTATAGGCCCATTACAACATGTATCTTAAAGGATTTAAGACACTTAACTTGGTAAATATTGTTTCCCATAGTATTTAAAATACTTGTGCAAAAAAGGGAGTCAAGGGGGGTGATAGAAGGTAATCATTAGGGCCTCAAAATTGCCTAAAACTTCATTGAATTCTTTTAACATTATCTATAGGTTTGAAAAGGTGAAATGATTCTTGTCACCCAAGTTTGAAAATGAATCCTATCTACATGATTGATGTATTTAATCAAGTGAAAGGTAATATCAAGGAATAAAAAATCATCAAGAAAGTTGATATGTGTTATTTGAGTTTCTAAATGCACCTAGCAGACTGTACCATGACCTAAGAGATGGCCATCTACAACTAGGGTCAATCTATCTCACCATATGAAGTGGATTTGAACATAAAGGTATCAATTTGAGATAAAATAATTATTTAAAAATTCATAAATATAATTATAATGAGACCAAAACCTTTCTCTACAAGTTTCAAGTGAGAATAGGCATCTACAATAGGGGTAATCAAAGAATCTCAATCAAAGGGACAATGAGCTACTCACATATGTATTAGTATTTATAGCTCCTCCAAGGAATCCAAGAATTAGAAAAATAATGAAATAACCCAAAAATTATTGTATGTCCTCTAATAACCATGATAAAATCCTATTTAAAACCAATAAATGCCTATAATAGACCCAAAAGGTGTCAAGTCTATGACAAGCATAACCCATGTTTTAGAGATAAGGGGGTGCAATAGTATATAAAAAAAGTTAAAATATTTTAAAATATCATATGATAAACTAATTATGCCTATCAATTATGTCATTAATCTTTTTTAAAGGGAAAACAAGGCCTACATAGGGTCCTAGGGCTTTGTATACAATCAAAGCAAGAGACACAATCAAATAAGGACTCAACTACCTAGGTATGGGTATAAATATCACCTAAGAGGATGAATTTATAGATTGATGATTATAATAACCTAAATTAGTAACATTATGTCCTCCATAAGTTTTTGTTTTCTAAAATAAGTATACTTAGACCTCATAAGGTCCTGTAAGCACCCACAATTGAGTGTGCACTCTTAGTAAAGGTATAGGTATATCGTGCCAAGGGAGAAGGAAGGTTGGATATAAACTTGGAATGTAATATAATGAATAAAATTAGTGTTTTAAATACTTAAATACTCCTAAAATATTCCCAACCACTTTTCCTTGCTCAAACAAGGCCATCAGTCCATATAGTAGACCAAGAAACCTCTTTGCTCAAGAGGCAAGTATGAAAAATCTAAAAAAGGAAGTGTGTTTGGATGAATACAAAGCCTCATGAGAATTAATTAGATATGAGAATACTTTTAAATAATCTTGTAATAATGGGATTAACATGAAGGAGTGACTCTTAGAAGAATTTGAAGAGAATGTAGGAAAACATAGCTTTCAAGGCTTATTTTTGGGCATATAAAGATGGTTAGGTATCCAAAACATGGAATAAAGTGAAGCCATTTTGTATAAGTTATCACTAGGAATTGGAAAAACCTAATAAACAATCACTTTTCCTAATGGATAAGTTATATACTTCACTATTTTGTCTCAGGGTCACCCAATCCATGAAAATCAAACTTTGGCATAGTGAGCTAATGAGGGAAAATTGAGAAAAAGTTTTATAATGATTCCTTATGATCTTTAGGTAAAATAATATGATTTATATTAAATATTAATTAGTTATTATAAACACTCATAAAATTTATAACCCCTCAGGGTGACCTAATTTCTCGTTCATATTTCCAGGCGACAATTCGGGTGACAGTTCCACCCCAATTGGTGACAGAACTTCCGGGAGCCATAACTTTTGCACCGTAGCTCCAATTGACTCGCCGTTTGAACCGTTGGAAAGCTAGGAACGAGGGGAACATCGTGAAATGGCATCGAGCGCTGCTCGATGAAGTTTGACCCCTGAAAACCCAACGGAAGTGCCTCAAATTTCAATTTTAATAGTGCTGTCTAAAAATAGTAAGTTTCTAAAAATAGTAATTTCTTGAATTATGTATTGTTTTAAATATTGGAAGTCATACCACTTCATCTCCCTCGAGATTGGTGACCTTCCACATCCTTCCCATGCTTTCAAATTGTGTATAAAAGAATAGGTAACCCGAAATGTGAAGACAGACATCTCTTCCCAGAGATAAGCATATTTCTGTATTGCGATTTTGAGTAATACTACATCTCTTCTCAGAGAATTCATTGTTATTGTGTTATTTATATGTTATGGTGATATTTATCAGCCAGAACTTCTGAGTTTTGGATCAGTGGTATCAGAGCGGTTTGTCTTGAGAGTGTATGATCCCGAGGACGAGGTCAGGCTATAACAAGCTTGGGTGGGAAACAACTAAGCTTCCAAATTTTCCACCTGTTCGCTCCAGACGACCTCAAATGGCGGACGACACCGAGACATCCGATCCTTTTAAGGAAATGGTGAATGAGGCCCTCCAATGGCAACAAGCACAGATGCTACAACAATTTGCACAAATTCTTCAAACACTTCCGATGGGAAATCCTGGCTCCGCGGCTCCACTTCCTGGCTCTTCATCCAGGGAACGACCTTTCAGTGCCCCAACACCCTTCAAGGTCCAGGTAAATTTTGATATTCCTACATTTGAGGGTAAAATCAATGCTGATGCAGTAGAAAATTGGTTAGATCAACTGTCTTCCTACTTCTCTATAAATAAGTTTACTAATGGAGAAAAGATTACTTTTGCTCTTTTGAAATCAACATTGCCTGTGAAAAATTGGTGGGAAGTGTGCAAAAAGAGGTTCAGCACAGATGACATTGGCCTTGAGACGGAACCTACCTGGGATGATTTTGTAGAAGCAGTGAAAGAAGAGTACTATCCCATTGGAGCATATGATGATCTCTACATACAGTGGCAACAACTTCGCCAAGGTAAGGACCAATCTGTTCAAGATTACACAGACACTTTTCATTCTTTGTCTGCAAGGTTGGGCTTTCAAGAAAGTGAGAAACATAAGACTCTCAAATATCGTGGTGGACTACAATGGTACATACGGGGGGAAATGGAACTCTTCAATTTGGAAACCCTCGGTGAGACATACAAATTTGCAGTGAAGATTGAACAGAAGAATGGCAGAAAGAATACGAAGAGTCAACCCTCAAAATGGAAAAGTGATAAGGAAGGTCAAACACGAGGCCCAAATTGGAAGCAAAAGGAGTTTCAGGATAAGAAATCCCAGAAAGGGAAGGCTGGAAAATGGTGTGATTACCACAAAACTGGGACCCACTCCAAAGAAGAATGTCAGGCCATCAAGTCATTGCTTTCTGAGTCACAATACTCAACGTCCACTACTCTGCCTCATACACAACCCACAGTCGAAGAGGACGAAGAAGAAATTGTAGATGCTGAGCCGGACACCATTGTCACTTCATCACAGAACCGTGGAGAAAGACCAGATGACAAGGAAAGATTGTTCCACTCCAAACTATGGGTAAAAGGTACGCCTTTACATTTCATTATTGATAGTGGGAGTCAAAAGAATTTAATCTCTGCTAAAGTTGTGAAGAGTCTAAATCTATCTGTGAAGCCTCATCCAAAGCCCTATAGTATTGGATGGTTAAGCCCAGGGAGAGACCTCCGTGTCACCCATCAGTGTCTTCTTTCATATGCCATAAAACCATTCCAAGATGAAGTCTTGTGTGATGTAGTCAATCTAGATGTTTGTGATGTACTCCTTGGTCAGCCATTCATGTATGAGCGACATGGCATCTATGAATCATGAACCCAAAGGATTACTTTCACCCTTGGAAAATGGTGCTATAGGGTACTAGAGGTACCACCTCCCACATCTGTCTCCCTGATCAGTGTGAAGCAATGTAAGAGATTGGTGGAGAAAACAAAGCAATTTGTCCTCATGGTGGTCAAGCCGCAGAAATCCACAAAGGCCGATGTTGCAGTCCTGACTACGCAATCAACACAACAATAGAAGTAGATAGGACGCATCACAGGAGAATATGATGACTTATTCAAGTCACCTACAGGAGTTCCACTACATTGCCAGGTAAAACATTATATCGATTTGATCCCAGGATCACCTTTGCCTAACAGTCCTGTGTATCGCAGATCAGTTTTGGAGAATGATGAGATAAAAAGATAGATTCAAGAATTGATCCAAAAGGGTCACATCAGGCCAAGCTCTTCACCTTGTGGTAGCCTAATTGTCTTGGCACCGAAGAAAGATGGAACATGGAGGCTTTGTATTGACTATCGAGCCCTGAATAAAATCTCTGTGAAGAATCGCTATCCTCTCCCCAGGATTGATGACCTGCTGGACCAGCTCCATGGTGTGAAGTTCTTCACCAAAATTGATCTCAAATCTGGTTATCACCAAATTCCCATCGATCCCACTGATGTTTGGAAGACTGCATTCAAATCTAAGGAGGGGCTCTTTGAATGGTTGGTTATGCCTTTTGGCTTAACTAATGCACTTGCAACCTTCATGAGGATGATGGATGACATCCTACGACCCTTCACCAACTCGTTTTTGGTTGTCTACTTAGATGACATACTCATCTATAGCAGAACGTGGGAAGAACATTTGCAACATGTTCGTAAGGTGCTTCAAACTCTTCGAGAGCACAAGTTGTATGCAAATCTTGACAAATGCACATTCGGGATGACAACAATTCAGTACCTCGGGTATGTTGTGAATGCAGAAGGGGTCCATGTTGATCCAGAAAAGATTTGGGTTATTCGAGAATGGCCCACACCAAGGACCCTCACAGAGCTTCATAGCTTTTTGGGTCTTGCAAATTTCTACCGCAGGTTTGTTCTTGGATTTTCACATGTTGCTTGGTCACTAACCCAAGTGACTAAAGGAGGAGCAAAAGCTACATTTCAGTGGGGTGAATACAGCAAAGGGCATTTGAGAATTTGAAGAACAGACTCTGCTCAGCCCCTATTCTTGCCTTGCCAGATTTGCATCAACCTTTTGAGTTGATGACAGATGCGTCTGAATATGCCATGGGAGCTGTCATCATGCAACATGGCCATCCTGTTGCATATCACAGTGAAACTTTCACTGATACAGTCAGGAAATATCCAACATATGATAAGGAGCTCTATGCCATTGTGCAAGCCTGCAAACAATGGAAACACAACATCTTGGGAAAAGAAACGGTCATTCACACTGACCACAGACCATTGGAATTCATCCAGACACAAAGCAAGCTCCGAAATGAGAGGCATCAGAAGTGGGCCACATATCTTCAGCAATTCCACTTGATAATCAAACACAAAAAGGGGAGCTCAAATGCAGCTGCAGATTGTCTGAGCCACCCACCAATTACTGCACTCACAATAGTTTTGGACCTGTGCGGACATGAGACTGCCACTTGGGGTACCCTGTATGAAGCAGATCCTACCTTTGCTGCTACATATCAAGCACTTCAAAAAGGTACACATGTTTCTGATTTCTATTTGCAAGATAATGTCCTCTATCATATGGGACACATCTGTGTTCCAGTTGCAGAGCAACAAAAGATGATATGGGAAGCACACTTCAGTAGGACAGCTGGACACTTTGGTATTGAGAAAACATTGGCAATTCTTCAAAAACACTTCTACTGGCCCCATATGCGAAAGGATGTAGAAAGATATCTCAAATCCTACACCCCATGTGCGATAGCCAAGCCGACAAATAAGAAGCAAGGATTGTACACGCCATTGCCAGAACCAACCAGGCCTTGGGAATCCGTCTCAATGGATTTTCTATCAGGCTTGCCCACTTCCAAACATGGTAAGGACTGTATTTTTGTGGTAGTTGATCATTTTTCAAAAATGGCTATCATGATTGCCTGTAAAAAAAATATATCTGCTGAGGAAACTGCTCAACTATATTTTGGTCATGTATGGCTCCATTTTGGTCTTCCCAAGTCCATTGTCTCAGATCGAGATAGCAGGTTCTTGAGCATCTTCTGGTCCACTCTATGGAAGATGATGGATACTAAGCTGTTGAAGTCCACAGCCTTCCATCCACAGACTGATGGTCAAACAGAGGTGGTAAACCACTTGATTGTTCACATGATTCAGATGTACCACTCCAAACATTCATGCACATGGGATGAGGGACTTCTTTTCATACAACATGGATACAATCGGGCACTGCACAGCTCGACCAAGCACAGTCCATTCCAAGTATGTTTTGGGTTCCAACCCATGGCACCAGTTGATATAGCAGTTCCATTTTCCACCATGGAATACACACCTCATGGAAGATCTGAGGCAGCAAAAGCTACAAAGTTTATTGAACAAATGCAACACCTCCAGCAACAAGTTCATGACATCCTGGAGAAGATGAATCAAAAGTACAAGCAACGCCATGATAAACACAGGATTGCACACCATTTTGCTATGGGTGACAAGGTCTGGTTGTGGCTCTAGAAGGAATGACTTGCAGGCCCACACAAAAAAATTTGGCCTTTGCGATATGGTCCATACACCATCACCAGAAGAGTTGGGGAAAATGCTTTTGAGTTGAACCTCCCAGCCTACCTTGGTCTGCACCCAATATTCAATGTGGAGCTCCTCAATCCATATCATCCACCTCTCTTTGACACTTCAGTTGTAGCCGAACAACTTGACATTGATGAACTTGATCCACAGAGTTTTGCTCCAGTGCAAGAGGATCAGATTGTGGATACTTGGATGAAGACAACCAGAGGATGTTCTATTCCACTTTATCGAGTGGTCAAAAGGGGTCAGCTGAGCCATCAAGGTGAGTGGCTCACAGAGAATCAAATCAAGAAACAACTACCACACCTGATGGGGAGTATTGACGCAATGGGGACCATTGCTTTTCAAGGAGGGAGGAATGATCCAGGCATCAATTCAGGCGACAATTCGGGTGACAGTTCCACCCCAATTGATGACGGAACTTCCGGGAGCCATAACTTTTGCACCGTAGCTCCAATTGACTCGCCGTTTGAACCGTTGGAAAGCTAGGAACGAGGGGAACATCTTGAAATGGCATCGAGCGCTGCTCGATGAAGTTTGACCCCCGAAAACCCAACGGAAGTGCCTCAAATTTCAATTTTAATAGTGCTGTCTAAAAATAGTAAGTTTCTAAAAATAGTAATTTCTTGAATTATGTATTGTTTTAAATATTGGAAGTCATACCACTTCATCTCCCTCGAGATTGGTGACCTTCCACATCCTTCCCATGCTTTCAAATTGTGTATAAAAGAATAGGTAACCCGAAATGTGAAGACAGACATCTCTTCCCAGAGATAAGCATATTTCTGTATTGCGATTTTGAGTAATACTACATCTCTTCTCAGAGAATTCATTGTTATTGTGTTATTTATATGTTATGGTGATATTTATCAGCCAGAACTTCTGAGTTTTGGATCAGTTAGGTATCCAAAACATGGAATAAAGTGAAGCCATTTTGTATAAGTTATCACTAGGAATTGGAAAAACCTAATAAACAATCACTTTTCCTAATGGATAAGTTATATACTTCACTATTTTGTCTCAGGGTCACCCAATCCATGAAAATCAAACTTTGGCATAGTGAGCTAATGAGGAAAAATTGAGAAAAAGTTTTATAATGATTCCTTATGATCTTTAGGTAAAATAATATGATTCATATTAAATATTAATTAGTGATTATAAACACTCATAAAATTTCTAACCCCTCAGGGTGACCTAATTTCTCGTTCATATAGGCCAACTAGGCAAGCCTTCACTAGGCCTAATTAGCAAATGAGAGGAAAAGTTGAAAATGAGTGGTTTATAGGTTATGTGATAAATTTTTGATATTGGTTTATAAATTCATAATAAACTATCCTAACCATGAAATATCATCCCAAGTAGTCCAAAGCTACAAAAGTTGCATGCAATCCTATGATGCAAGGTCTAGGCCATTACCAAATGGGGTCATTCACCTTTCTAGTTTGAAATGTACTTTAAAACTCATTTGGAAGTTTTTTTGGGTCATTTAATAGGTATAAAAGCTTTTTTATAAAAAATAAACCTTGAGAAGGCCATTTCTATCTCAGAAACCAACTTAGCCTACAAAAAAGGAGGAAAACAAGCCTAAGTAGTCATTTTGAAATGCCCATATCCTTGTTGAGGCTCTGTATGGAGACCATATAATTTTATATAATCTATTATTGGTCTTTAAAAAAAAAAAAAAATTGCAACTCCAACTTCAAGTTCTTATGAAACAAACTTAAAGGTGAAAACTAACCTAAAACCCTTCAAACCCTCAACCAAGACCAGTCTTGCAAAATTGAGCTAGAAAGCTATTATAAGGACATAGTTGGAATATAATATATATTTTAAATTACATAATAAATCCTTAGGCTTCTCCACACATTTTTTATTGTACGAAACTATATGGATGGAAGCAAAAAATAGCCATTTTCTCATTGTTTTATATGTTGTGAAGGATAAAGAATGAATTATGGGATGAAGAAAAGTTTGGGTGTAATATTTAAACTTAATACAACTAAAAATATTAATTTAATTTCATTAATAAACCTATAAGTTCTTCAAACATGTCCTTACTCTCATCCAAACAAAACTAGCCTAATGCACAAGCTAGGGAGAAGTTTGAAAACTTCAAGTGAACATCATTTTAAGGAACCCCTAGTTATTTTAAGGCAATAAGGGTATTTAAAATTTTAATTAACTCTATAAAATGTATTTTCATGGAAAAATGATGCCAATTTTGAATCCAAATGTGCAAATTACATGGAGGGGTAGTTTTCAGGACAACATATGATGATGGCTCATGTTTAGTTGATCCCAAAAGACCAAGCATGAAAAAAATTCATGGAGAGGAATTTATAGTAACCTCCTCTTACATTAAAATCATTATACCTACTCCAAATTAGATACAAGATGTTCAAATAGGCCTAATGATGAAGGCAATTTTTCTATGCATAAGGAGGAGTTTTGTGCCACTTTGCATAGCTTTGATGACTTGTATGGACACTTTAACTTCTATAAATTTCATGGTTCATCCCATATCTCTCTAAAATGAAACATTAAATCCTTATATCATCTTGAAAAGTGTCCTTGTGACCATTTGAATTTTCTCTTTTTCTCTCTCTCAAACTCTATAAGAGTTGGTCTTTTGGGGCATTATATTCTATGCTCCACCTGAGTATGGCAAAGCCCTGATCATTTTTATAAATTTTGATCAATAAAATTACTAATTTTTTACCTCTCTCATGACTTTTCATAGTTTTTTCTACTTGAATGTTGAGTTTTCTTAGTGAAGACTATGGATTCCTTAGCATTATACTTCATTCTTTCATGTATTTACAGCGTCTTCTTGCAAGGTATGTGAAGTGTTCCAAGAGATGTCCATGGTTTAAGTGATTAGAATTTTCATTATTTTCATTAAAGACATTTTTTATAGTCTTCATAACATTTCATATCATCTATGACCCCACAATGTAATATTGATGCAAGAAGATATATATTTGGGAAAGTGTATGTTTTGGTTTATTTCTTGGTCTCAAGTGTAGAATGAAATTGGTTAGAAGTCATCAAATTTATTTGGTGTATCACCTCCATATTTTATCTTTACTTTCATTTCTTTCTCTCCCTTTTCACTCCCAAAGTTAGTATTAGTAGTAGTCAAGTGGTATATCAATGGAGCTAGCCCTATCTAGAGACTCACCTCATTCCTTAGGTTGCCCACAAGACTAGAAGTGATTCAATTATTCCAATTGGATTAGGAGAGCCTTGAAATATCATTAAAGGGTGAAATTCTAAGTGAAAATATTTAATTCATACTAATCTTTCTGATCCTACTAAGACAAGAGGATCTAAAGGAGAAAAATATTTCATGTTATTTTTAGATGATTACTCAAGAATGACATGGGTAACCTTTTTGAAGGAAAAGTCTCAAGAATTTGAAAGATTCAAGATATTTATAACCATGGTAGAGAATTATATTAGATAAAAAATCAAATACTTAAGATCTAACAAAGTTGGATAACTAATCTCAAATGATTTCATAGAATATTGTGAGAAACATGGGATGATCATTACTTTATAGTAAGGACTCCATAGTAGAATGGAGTTGTTAAGAGAAAGAATAAGATAGTCAAGGAGATATCTAAAACAATTCTTAAAGAGTCCAAGTTACCTAATGGATACTGTAGATAAGTAGTCCAAACAATAGTATACATCTTGGACATAATTCAACTGAGGATAAATAGTGATAAAACTCCCTATGAGCTATGATATGGAAAGCCTACCTATATTAAGTACTTTAGAGTAGTTGGAATAAAATGCTACATTAGGATAAAAGAGGATAAATTTGGAAGCTTTGAATCAAGATACGATGAAGGAATATTTATTAGTTATTCCACTCAAAGTAAAGCCTATTTATGTTATAACAAAAGGCTATACAAGATTATAGAGAGCATCAATGTGAAGGTTGAAAAAGATTGAAACATGTTGAGCCTAACAAGGAAATAAGTATTGAAGAATCATATCTTGAAGAAGAATCATATAATGAAGAGGCTACGGAAATGAATAAAAAGGCACCACCAATATTTGTTCAAAAGGGTCATCCTAAAGATTAGATAATTGGAAATAAGAATGGAGTTTAGATAAGGATAAGAGCTATAATGAATAAGGAGAAAGTAAGTTTTACTCTAATGTCTAAAATTGAGCCTAATAGCTATGTTGAAGCCAATAAGGATGACAATTTTATAAAATCCATGGAATAAGAATTGAGCCAAATTGAAAAGAACAGAACTTAGAAACTAGTTCCAAGACCTTCAAACAAGAATGTGATAGGTGCAAAATGGGTCTATAGAAACAGGCTCAATGAGGATGGATTTGTCATAAGAAATAAGGAAATATTGGTGTGCAAAGGATATGCACAAGTTAAGGGTATATATTTTGAGGAAACATTTTCTTCAGTTGCTAGATTGGAAGCCATAAGAATGTTTCTAGCATTCTCAGTTTACAATTCTATAAAATGGATGTTAAGTTAGTTTTCTTTAAGGGGAACCTAGAAGAGGAAGTATACATAGAATAACCTAAAGGTTTTTAATTGTTATAACAATAAGATTATGTATTTAGACTAAAGAAATCATTGTATGGTCTAAAATAGGCACCTAAGGCATGGTATTTAAGATTAGACCAGTATCTACAATAACAAGGTTTCAACAAAGGATATATAGACAATAATCTATACTTAAAATCAAAAGGTGAGCATATGTTGATTTTTTTTGTATATTTATATGACATCATCTTTGGTGTAACAACAAAAAAATGTGCAAATGATTTACCACACAAATGCAAAGCGAGTTTGTGATGTCTATGCTTGGAGAAATTTCTTTATTTCTTAGTCTACAAATAACATAAACTAATGAAGGGATATTCATATCAAAAACCAAGTATTCAAAGGAAATTCTCAATAAATTTGGAATGAAAGATAGAAAACTAGTTAACACTCCCATGATAACAGGATGCAAGTTGAGCAAAGAGGATGAGTCCCTTGATGCAAATTATACTATATATAGATTAATTCTATGTATCTTTCTATACCTAACTACATTAAAACCTGATATCATGCAAGTGATATGTATGTTTTCAAGATTTTAATATGCTTCTAAAGAGTCAAATGTCAATTTAATGAAAAGGATCTTTAGATACATCAAGAGCACAATTGACTATGGCCTATGGTATCCTACAAGTGAAGATTTCACTTTGAAAGCTTATACAGATGTTGATTGGGTAGTGAGTGTGGATGATATAATAATCACTATTGGTGGTGCATTTTTCCTTGAAAATAGACTTGTTTCATGGCTGAGTAAAAATCAAGTGTTAGTTACTCTTTCTACAGTAGAAGTAGAGTATGTAGCAGTAGTGGCATGTTGTACTCAAGTCTTGTGGATGAAGAAAACACTCAAATACATTAAGATAGAGTATAATTCACTTATATATATTATTTTTGATAATTCAAGTTCTATTAATATATCAAATAATCCAATGATACATTCTAGAACCAAGCACATATCAATCAAGTATCACTTCTTAAGAGAGAGGGTTATAGATCAAGAGGTCACAATGGAATATGTACCAACTAAGAATACAATTATAGACATATTAACAAAACCTCTACCCAAGGAATAATTTGAGTATCTAAGACATAAATTAGGAGTGGTGGCTCTTACATCACATCACTAGATTTTAGTGATAGGGCATGAGTCTAGGGGGAGTCTCATAAAAGCTTTATTAATCCCTAGAAGAAGCTAGAAAAAGAAACTTAGGTATGCATAATTTTTCAAAGTTATATTGAGTTAATGGCTATATATTCTTGGAAAAACTTCTTTATCTAATAAAGGGGTAGAAACATTTAGACAAATAGCTAGAAAGAGTCCCTTTGCCATTGATGTCAAAGGGGGAGAAAAAGATCAAATGCTCTTTGCAAAAGTTTTGAGTATGTGAAAATGTCAAACAAGAATTAGAATAAGTGTCCAAATTGAGTATTAGGAAAATATTCCATTACCTAAGGGGGATCAAGTATTGTATGAATAACCTTAGTTCATACTCATCAGAAGCCAATGCAAGCAATGCCAAAGAAGGACCAAAATATTAGAAGATTAGAGCATTTAGTTTGCCATCTATGACAAAGGGGGAGATTGTTGGAAATATGGTTGCCATTGATGTCAAAATGGACATTATGATCATGAAATTGATGTTTAATACTGAATATGGTGATTAGAGGATATGAAAAGGATCCTATCAGAGGTCAAGGTTGATTAGAGTGCTTGTGTGCATGAGTGAAATTCATTTGATTCTTCATATTGATCATCTAGACATATTTGGTCTATGATAGGAAAATATGAGAATAAATTTTACTATCATCACCATTGCCACATGTGAATTATTATGGTGGAGTTGGTTATATGGTTGTGATCATACTAGTCCCTAGTTGTTATGCACTAGATTTAAAGACATGCAATTAAGTGCAGTTGAAGATTTAGGGATTAAAAGTTGGCTATTTGGAAATAATTCACTAAGTTCCAACACAACCAAATTTGAAAAAGGGTTCAATAGAGCCAAGTAATCATATTGATGAGTTTAGCATCAACACATATAGATACCAAGAAAAAATGATCATATAGGTCTATTCATTTTTATGCCTAGTTTTTACATGCTAAATATTAGGTCATGCAACATAACATGATAAAAGATATGCTTGAGCAAAGTAGGGAACCCAAGCATTTTGGCAATGTTTTCCAACACTTAGTCAAATTTTCAAGTTGAAAGATAAATCTAAGTAGGCACTTTGATGATGCCATATTTTTCACATATGAAGGCTTTAAGAACAAATGGATATATGGATAGAATCCACTATATAAGAGGATCTTATGTGTTAAATTATAGGTCATCCAACTAAGTGTGACAAGAGTTATGTAAGAATAAAGTTGGCCTTCTCGGTAAGTTTGAGGCATAGCTAGCTCTGTGATAGAAATTCTAAGTGATAAAATTAATGGAGCTATATCTCACATGCATGAAAGCTTTAGGAAGAAATGAGAATATGGGTTTGTTCACTATCATGCCTAGTTTATATGATCTAAATTTTAGACTAGGTGGTTAAGTGAAACATAAGATATGAGGGTGAAAATTTAGCCTTCGAGGCATAATTGAGATGGTCCCAATACTTAGACAAATATTCACAAGGTAAAGCTCAAGCAATTATTAAAGAGATCAATGAATTGAGTTGGCTCCAAGATGTCAAGATGAAGCAAGATGAAGATAGGTGGTCAAAGTTTAAAGCTTGATCAGTGGATAGTGCTTAATCATATGTTGGAGATCTAATGAATCATATCAAAGTTTATTAGTCAAAAGAACTTATGAGTAAATGTGCTTGTTAAAAGTTTTATAATCATAGATATTGAATAATAAATCTATGGTGTGGTCCAAAGTTAATAATTTAATGATTAATGCAAGGAATCCAAGTGTCTTAATAGTGGGAATTGATAGAAATGTATTGAAGGCATGTGCTTATGCCAAGTGCCACATTTTTAAGAGATAATCATAGATAAAGATTGATATTTTTAGAAGATCTAATGGTGAGTTGATGATTGTGCAAAGGAGATCTAATATAGTGAGTAGACTCAAATGGGATAAAGTGCTTAAGGTTTATTGACATAGTGGAAAGTGAAAGACTAAGCAAGTCTGAGAAAATCGATGAAGCTTAATCAAACCAAAGATGCAGAAAGTAGTAAGATGGGATAAAGAGCTCAATGTTTAACATCAAGACAAAAGTAAATGTCATGCTATTTTAGAGATCCAATGACACATAGGATTCTATAACTTTAAAGTTGATAAAGCTAAAGTTTGGAAGTGTACAAGGATCCAATGGAGAGCATGAGCCTTTTAAAGATCAATCAAGTAGACATGTTTTAAAGTATGGTTATTTGAATAAAGACCATTAGATCATGGTACCAAATGTAAAAACAAAGATTGATATTTAAAGATATCTTCAGTCTAACAATCAGATGTAGGAACATGCAAGAACATGCAAGTAAGCCATGAATTATGATACAGACAACAAGATTGATCAATGTAACTGATCAAATATATGTAAATATACATGTGAATCAAAACTAGAGTCCAAAAAATGTTATAGATAGTAATGAGATAAGGAATCATGGTGGTGATGCATGATTTTTAGATGAAGGAAACTTACAGTTCAAGAGATAATGAATTGAATCTAGAATAGAGTGTGATGTGTTGGTAAATAAGTGTGAACATAGTGAAGATATGGAACCCTAGGTTAATTTTTCATATATATGACATTTAGGACATTGGTAAATGCTGCTAGAACTATTTTTATTATATATTGAGTAGATTCAAGTTGAAAGAGAGAGCCAGATTGCAAAATTTAGATGAAGTGTGTCAAATAGAGATATATAGAGACACAGAAGTAGAGAGGTAGAGTGGAAGAAAAGAGATATGAAGTTTAGAGCATAAACATTTATAGATCATAATTATAATAGAGAATAAAGGATTGGATTCTTTTATGAATGAACATTATGATTTGGATTTGTAGCTACATAGTAGATCTAATTCATTGATGCCATTAGAAAAGCTGAGTTGGTGCTCAAATGAGGGAGTGGGTGTTTCCTTAGAGTTGAATCTCTCAAATCAGAGGATTGGTGTCTCTTTAGGGTTAGTACCATTAAACATTGTAACCAATGAGGTTCCTTATTTTGAGGCTAGATTAGAATAGTAAATTCTAGTAGCTATTCTCATGGTGGTTTTTCCCATATTGGGTTTTCCACAAAATATCTTATATTGTGTCTATTAATGTGTTTGTGATCTCTGCATATAGTTTTAATATTAATTAAAAGGTTTTGAAAAGGACTAAATTAATTAATATACTTATTCACCACCCTTATTAGTATCTATTTATGTTCTAATAGTGTATTCATCTATCATTTATTTGTCCACTTCAATATTAGATGATCATATTACATATACAAAGAGGTGGATTTGGATGAGCACATGTAGGAGGAGTAATAAGATGCCCATGAATAATTATCATGATCATCTTATATATGCACTTGATAGGAGGATAAATTTCATGTTAAGGTGGAGGATAAGTTAAAATATGAAAAATGCTGGTAAGCTTAGTGCTTGAAGTAGGTGCAAACCCAATAATAAGCTACCAAGATACATAATGATCATGTACTATAATAATAAACTATCCACCAATGGTAATAAGTATAACATGTAACTCTATATGTGGCAAAAATAAAGGAGGAGGTTAAGTGCATAAATGAGTCCATAGGGAAACAAGTAACTATAGATAAGGATGTGCAGGAGAAGAGGTAGCTCACACTATTACTTAAACACAAAAATAAGCTAAGGAAGAAGATGTATAAGCAAAATTTGTATCTAAATCTTAGCATGAAATGCAGACACACAAGATCAAGACCATAGGAATCAACATAGGACATATATACCCCCATAAATAAGGTAGTGACCACACTAAAAAAACTTACCATAGTCATACCATAGGATGTAAAGGTTGTGGAGACTCCATGGGACCAAGGAGAGGCTAAAACTACTCTAATGTAGGGTTTACCAATAGGACTTTAGAGTTTTTCAAATTTGGATGTCCCTATGTTGTCCACCTAAAGGACCATCTTATCTTTTCCCATTAATCCACTTATGTGAATTATGACTAGTACCTCAATGACTAATTTGGTTATATCTCTACCAACAATTGAAGCATCTATAATATTTCATAACTTTCTTTGGCTAAGTAGGTGGAAGGGGCATACTCATTTTAAGAAGCCATTGCCTAAAATAAGGTCTCTTTAGAGAAGAGGGTTGTGAAATTTTATAATGACAACATTGATATTCACTATCAAATCAACAATGTAAATTATCTCATCAAATACACATACCCATCTCTCTACAAGCAATTTATTGGCAATAACATTCTTTCGACTCCTAAAAAACTTTTGTTGTTATTTTCACAACTCACCCAAGATTGGTAGAACATTCAAAATTTGGCCAATCTCACATTTCAATGCTAGGACATTAAAGCATAAATTGGAGTCATGTGAAAACTCCTCGACATATATCAATTGGATATTATAATTGTGCTAGGCTAAGCCATGTAGTTGGCTTAAAAGATGCCTGATTAGAAATAATGGCTAAATACAATCTGGAGTAATGCTTAGCCTGATTTTACTAATGATACTACTTCATAAGATACTTTTCAAGATCAATCTTACCCTCTTTTAGGTCTAGTTGTAGTGTTTAAATCTTCTCTTCAAGATTGGGACTCTATTATGTAGTAATTCTAAACTTGGTAAAATCAAATGCTATGAAAAACATTTGTAGGGGTGCAAGTAAAACACCATGCTAATAAACATGCACATATACATGTAGACATCACTACAAATATGGATAATACTTGATTTTATTTTCCTACTATATAAGATAGAAACATTTTCCATCTTTTTTACTCTCAAGCTCCTCTATGGTAATTTTTACATAGTATATAAGAGTTTTTGCTCAATTGGTAGTCTTATAAGACTCACTTGGAAAATTTGGATAGTTCTTTGGAACCATTGGTAGACATTTCCCTATTCATTCACCATAGTCAACTATAAAAAAATATTAAATAGTATAAGATTGTTTTCATATGTTCCTCACAACACAGCTAGTCGACATTTCAATCACCTTCTAATTCTGTAGCACCACAAATGCCTCCACCATCTAGTTAGTTCAATGTAGGTGGAATTGCATCACCAAGTTGGTTAAAAACCTAAAATGTTGGGATTCCTATTTTAGTTTGTCTATTGAAAACCTAAAAGGGTGGTAGGCTGGCTTCCTACTTAGTTGAAAACCCATGAGGTGGCTTTGTATTGTGCACCAATGTGAAAATCGGTCCTTGGCACCTTGAGAAATCTATGATTTTTTGTGATTCCAACCTATCTTTTGTGTATCCATGCCTCTACAACATTGTCTTGGGATGTGACAAGATTTTAAGTCCAAGAAACTATTAGTGGGTGAATATAAGAACCATATTGCTTCATTAAATGTATTTGCCATGTGGATAGAATTATAGGTTCCTTTTATTGAATAGTTGTTCTATGTTTTTTCATGGTTAAAATATTTTGGTATTTTTGGAATTACAAGGAAACCAAATATGGGTTGGCACATATGTGTGATAAATATGGATTTAGAGGTTAAGAATGATAATAACTTACATGATATATATTCCTCTATATTATAATAGAAAAGGTTTGATTTCTACATAATTGATACTATATTGTAGATTATTTTGATCACATTGAGAAATATTTTAATATATTTTTTTATATTAAATTATATGCATAGAAATTTATGATATATGTTTGATTTCTATGAATAATTATTAAGTAAATCAAATATTTAATAATATTTCCTTATATTTTTGTTCTAGAAGTTATATAATTTTACATATAGATTATATGTCTTGTTAAATTCATTCATTGAAATATTTTTTATTATTTGACTAAATCTATTCTCCATGTTATTGTATTCTCATAAGTTAGATATATGTGATCTTAGTCTAGATTTGGAAAACCCATATCTATCTATAAGTTCCTATAATTTCTTCCTTAGATCATAGGGTTATCCCTATAACTAGCATGTTCTAGTGAAAACCAAGAACCACTATTAACATGTTAGGGAGAAAACTTATCCAAAAATAAGGATCACCATATTACAATTATCATAGGATCACTGGCCATGATACAAATCATTATGGGGACTTATAAAGACAAATTCAAAATTAAAAACATGATGGTTACATAAAAATTATACTAGAGCAATGAGAAATGTATTTGATTTTATATATTTCAAAAGATAAGGGTATAGTGAAGCATGATTCAAAACATCATAGACATGAAGATTTTATTATTATTGTAAATATTGATGGAACTTATTATCAACACCTTAATATTATTACAAAAAACTAGGGAAAATTTTGTAATGTTGCATTTTTATGATAGTTGGGCTATGATATATATGAGTTACAACATTTACCACTTTTCCCATACTCCCTTGGATACATAATACTACCAATAGCATGTGGACCAAAATTGGTTGATAACCAATATGGGTAATGAAATAGAGATCAAATTTAATTTTACAATTTTGGAAATAGTGGTTGGAATATATGAAAGAAATTTTAATTAAAATAAATATGTACCTTCTCTACTATTTTTAAAATAAATAAGTTTTAATTACACATGATGGATTTGAGGATAAACCCATAACAATAATTTCCAATAATAAAATATCAAAGAACATTAAAATAAGCAAACACAAAAGGTTTTGGAAAGTAAAGGACACACCTACTAATGCCTCAGTACCTGATCTATAATATTTTGAAATATAATAATAATGCAAATATTCAAAAAATCCAAAAAAATCAAATATTCAATAAAATACAAAAACATTCAATTAATTCAAAAAACACTAAAATATTTAATGTACCCAAGTTTTAATATCTCCTTTGAATCTATGTTTTTTACTTTATGTTAATAGATATAATATAATTTCATTCCTATATACATTTAAGTTTTATGCATCTTTAAGTGTGATACATGAATACCTAGACACATTATCTATGCACTTCTAGATGTTGGACCTTTTCTCTACTTGCATGATATAGTACTTTGGGGGAATATACCTTATTTGATAAAAATTGATACATAATTCATATCCTTTATGATCATTTATACATTATCATGTTTTATTTTATATGCTAATTCTTACACATGACTATATCCATGATCATATACTTCATAATTTACTTGATATACTAAACTAAATAATGTTTTTTCTAACACATATATGCAAAGACTATTATAATATACTTATGTTGGTTTCTTATACTTAAATAATTCACATTTTCACTTCCTTGACTATATTATAATTCTCAATTTTATCTTATTTGTAGAACATTTGAATATATTCCTTACTTATTATCCCCTACACCATTGTATATTATTTGTACATTTTAATATGTCACTCCATGTTGATTAGACATTTAAATATGTCATCCCTTTTTATTTTGAAGTATTTAAACATGACTCTTATATAATGTCTCCTTATATCATTCTTTTTCATTACATTAAGTTTTCTTGTATGTGTGCTTGATTATTTTTTGATCTTGTACTATTATCTATAGACAGTGCCATGATATATATCATGTATATTAGGAATTGATATGATCACATAAAATGATCATAATTTATATATCTAATTCAACATGCCATCCCTATATTCTACATAATTCATACAAAAATTAGAAAACTACATTATCGAGGTAAGATACCTTCCAGATTATAGTTTCCTCACCTAAAAATAGGGGGAGGGGGCAATGGGATAGGGGGATAATAGTGGGTTCATGTCATATAATCATGACCTCCACATTTTTTAAATTTTTTATATTTTAATGGGGTCATGTCATAGAAAGTTTACCTCTACAATTATAGATTTTCATAGTTTCTAAATTTTAGTGGGGGCATGTCATAAAAACATGACCTCTACAAATACATTTTCATAGTTTCTAATTTTAAGTGGGGGCATGTAATAAAAACGTGACCTACACACTTGTACAAACACCAATTTAGATCCATAATTTAGATATACATTTGGGTCAAAATCCTATACATTGCACCAATTTGGCATATATTTGAAACAAAAAAAATCATATTTATGACACATATAATCACACTAATATATATTATAGGTTAATATTCCATGTTATTTCACTAAAAATTTCAAAAAATAAAAATTATACTACTCACTAAGATTCACCAATTACACCAAGATGTATTGTTATCAAGCATTTTCTACTACAATAGTGGGTTAATTTTATAGGTTGAATTGATTAAATCATTAAACCTCATCATATTTATATATTGGAGTGATTAAATCATACAATCTTACAAAATTTATAGGATGATTTTATTAAATAACTCACCCTCACTAGATTATATATATGCACACTTGAGCTATGTGATTAAGATTTAGTGATCAAATAATAGACGTGTCACAACTCATCCTTGCACCAGATTTGGAGAATACCTTCTAATATATATCTTCAAATATCCAATTTTTAGTTATAATAATTTTACAACTTTAATGCTTCATAAGGAATCATATTTACCAATTCAAATAATCAAGAGGAAACATGGTTGCATTGACACACATGTGTACTCATTCCTTATTTTCTTTCTTTTCAAACATTTCAATGGTTTCAAATTTCATATTATATGTACTAATCTATAATGTACCATGATCTTGGTTATAGGTCATACACTATAAAATCACTCAAATTGGGCTTAATAAAAGACAAGGTGTGTTGTATACACTTAGGTACACATTTATTTCCCTTAACATAGCAATTTAATCATTATGCATTATTATATTAAAGGGGGGGATGTAGATACTAAAACTAAATATTTATAGCATCTTGATATTATATATTTGATAAATATAAATTATGGCTTTACCCTTTATTTTTGGATCTCTTTTCTAGCAAAAGGCTCACATTCACCATCTCATTGTGCCTAAATGATGATCTATTAGTTTGATCCATATAATTTTGATGACCCAAGTTTCCTATACTGCATAGAAATATTAAAACTTAATAAACATCCTTCATTGTCAATTTCATATCTATAACTATTTTATAGACTTATATATACACTATTAACCATAGAGAGACACTACTATGGATGGTAATGTCCAAATATTTATCTAGTGTCTAGTTACCAAAATTCATCCAAATTGAAACATTTTGAAACATATGATTTAGCCTATTTGTGTTATTGAACCCTACTATGATATATTTTTAAAAAATATGGTTTAAATAAAAGTCTAAGACCTTATATTTAATTTATAAAATAACAATCAAACACATACTAAAGTTAAATCAATAAATTTCATAACCAAGCTATTCTACCCTATTCATTATTATTTTCATATCAAGTATAAGAGAAGTCATATTATAGGTTTTAAAAATTCAAAGATAAACCCATGAATAATATTTTTCTAATTAAAATCTAGATCACTTCATACATAATTTTATAGTATATTTCACCCTTATGCACACACTTTCCTACACATAGGGTAGAAATACATATGGATCTTTAGATCATCTCAACATTATGAGCCTACTAACTAAGTTTTTTGAGAACTTATTCCAAGGGTGAAGAACTAGAGTTTGACCAATAAGTGAAGATAGACTATGTATATCCTAGATATGAATACAATAACATAAATTTATATAAAACCCATAACAATGAATTTGGTCACATCTAGATCCAATCATTATTCTATACTAGGAACCTATGTCACAATAAAACTCTAATGTAGATGATAGTGTGTAGATCTAAAGGTAATGTCCATAGCTACAAAAGTGTGATTTTTATAATCTAATGACTAATACAAAATATTTTTCCTACACATTTTACACTTTTTTCTAGTTCATATCTACCTATGCATAATAAACCAAGTGTCATTATTTATTATTTAGTACAATATCCTTCAATAGTTGTACTTTACATTTTTATAAATCTTAATTATATAAATTTAGAATATTTTTTATATATGGTTTGTATTAATTATCCTACTATATATTATTTAATACCCCTTTTTCTTTAACTACTTTTATATTCTTAACCCTCTACCCACACATTCTAACATAATAAGGGTTAAACAAGTTTATAGAGAAACTATACAAGATAGTATTATAGTAAGATTTTATTGAGATCCTTAAGCCAGATATGGATGCATATTTTGATAAATATTAAAGAGTTTAAATAAATTAACACTAATGTGTTGATTATTTATTTGGTTCTCTTTTGTCTTGTAAAGACAACATGTTACTATATGCAGGATATCTAGAACATGGTCTAGAATAGGCACTTGAAACTAAGGCAAAGGTTTCAAAGACCAAATATAAAAATAAAAAAGAAAATAAAGGGATTTAAAATAAAATAAAATTAAAAGGTAAATATTCAATATAATTACACATGTAAAACCAAGAAACACTTTACTTGTCATTATTGTAAAAAACTAGGAGTCGTGATAAAAGATAACATGATGCTAATAATTAAGAATCAAGATAATCAAGAGAGGGAAGAAAATGATTTTAAAGATGAAAAAATTTAGTTATAAGATCAATAATATAATTATATAACATGTGGTTTTTTCATAAAAAATTTAAAATAATTTGTTTTATCTTGATTAAGGTTGCTTAAAACATATGTCAAGTCAAAAAGATGATTTCAACAAGATAGATGATTCCTTCAAAAGCCAAATGAAATTAGGAGATGTAAAGTCAATCCATGTTGAATTAAATGGCTGAATGAAAATAAACACAAGTAAATGTAGTGGTTATATACATTATCCTAAGATCATTTATCATAATTTCATAGGATATAGTGATGAAAGCAAGGTATATGAGTTTTATAATCTTAATATTAAATGCACAATTATTTCTAGGGATTTTATTTTTTTAAAAATGGAATGTATAATTATTATAATAATATATATACATAATTAATAAGTTAAAAGTATAATCCTATTGAATTTTATTTTTATGTATTACAAAATCTTACATAGGTTTATAGTTCAATAGGAAATAATACTAACTCTTTGTAAGAGACTAACCATCCATCTATATCAACACCAAGCAAGAACAAATGTCTATTCAATTCTCATATAGATAATCATATGTTTGATTATAATTATTATAATAGGATAAAAATTATAAAACATTATTAATATAACTTATTTTATGATGTTTATTATAAAAATACTATGTTTGTATTATCATATGTGACTAGTGAAACTAGGAGTTATGTAGAAGCTAGTCAAAAGAAAGAATGAGTTGATGATATGAAATTAAAGATGTATTAAATTTATAGGAAATAAATATGGAATTTATTTTATACTAATTTTAATAAATATATCATTAGTATAATTCAGGTCTACAATACCAAGGTTAAAAGTGATGGCACAATTGACAAGCTAAAATCTAGACCAGTTGCAAAAGGATCTGCACAAATAAATGGGGTTGAATATGAGTAAACCTATGTAACTATGGCATGTTAAGATGATATAATACTAATTATTTATTTATTTTATAATAAATTATGTAAAATACATCAAATAAATATCAAGAAATCATTCCTAAATGGAGTGACTGAAGAATAAGTATATGTGGGGAAACTACAAGGTTTTGAGATAAAATATAAATATTTCTTGGTATATAAGTTAAATAATTATATTTATGGGTTGAATCAAGATCCAAGAGTTTGGTAATAAAGTATTTATATCTATTAATATGATCAAGGCTTTGTAATAATTTAAAATGAATCAACCCTTTACATATAAGCATCTAGTTCTGATGTTTTATATGTTTGCCTCTATGTAGATGACTTGATATTTACATGGAACTATATGGATATGTTGAATAAATTCAATAAATATTAAATTATAATTTTAGATGATTGACATTGAAATTATGAATTATTTTCATGGCATGTAATTCCATCAAAATAAATAGGAAGTATTCATGTTTCAACCAAGTATGCCCAAGACATATTTTTTTAATTATTAATAATTTTTTTGAGCCAAAGCTATGAAATGGAAATGAGGGTTTTGATAATTACCATAACTTGAAACAAAGGATATGAAAATATATCACAATGAAGGCTCTCAATAAATTCCTCTACCAATAATAAACATGGAACATATAGAGGAATCTACAAAAATCTAATGAAATACAATCTTAAGTGGTTTGGACATGGTTATACTAACTTGAAGCACATATTAGGGCATGAAATCCCACATAGCGAAAAAAAAACTAAACCATGTTAGGTGTGAAGCCTGATTGTCTTCTATGATTAGAGGTTAAAATTTTGATGTTATTTCATCCAAGTTTTGGATTATATTCTTTGTATTCCTGATGGTGTTGGGGTTGCAAGGGGGGGAACCCCCCTTTCAAGGTTTGGGGGGGATTACCCCCCTAGCAGGGGATCTGGGGGTTTCATGCATTGGTGGGGGTTTGGGGGCAATGCCCCTAAAGTGAAAATTTTATTAAAATTGCCTTGTAAAATTATAATTTTGTATTCAATCTAGGCCATTGATTAAAGGTTTTTAGATCTGATGGTAGAGGTTATGTTTAGGTGTTTTTTTCCTAAAATGTATTTATACATGGATAAGATGAAAAAAAAATTATACACAGAAAGGAGGTAGAGAGGTGTAATAGGTTTTATTGTAGGATTTGTTTCTCCCTTGTATTGCTGGAAATAATATACTGGACAAGTTTGGTGGATGTAGCCCATCTTGGATGAACCATGTTAAATTTGGTGTGTCCTATTTTATGCATGTTTATGATTATTTTATGTATGTTTGATTGATTCATTTCATAGTTTATCTTGTATATGATTTGGGGAAAAATCTATGTTTTATTTTATCCTAACAAACTAAAACAAAGAAACAAATAAAGTACAATAAAGAACCAAGAGTGTTTTGAATGGATCCCTAAACTGGGAATGAGATAAAGGAATAAAAATATACACTTATAAACTCAACCTCAAAGGGTTTTAATAAGACCACTCGAACTTGAGTATGCTCATGATATGTTAAAGATGTATATTATTCAATATTAGAAGTCCACATACACTCCAATTTCAAGTGGATAAATGCTTATGAAAGAGTATAGAGTTATTTTAGATGATGAAAATAATTTTATAAGAATGGTGGGAGGTTTGATATATCTCAATTATGATCAATCTTGATATCAATTATGTGGTTTCACTCTTTTCTAGATTTATGTTCAAAATATCACTCAAGAATTTGTAAGTACTAAAGAGAATTATTAGATATATAAGATCGACTTATAATCATGGTATTCATTTCATTCAACAAGGTTTTCATTTATCATTTAGTACACACATTCAAATTATGGAGGATATCTTGATGACATGAAGTCAACTTCAAATTATTGCTTCACATTGGGAAGTTGGTTGGTTTCTTGGTCTTAAAATAAATAAACTATACTTTCATTATCCTCTAATAAATCTTAATATACAAACATCAAATTAGCTTACACACAAGTATTACATTTTATAATACTATTGGATAATTTAAATGAAGCTAAACTTGAGACAACATAGTTTTTTGGTGATAAAAAAGAATATAGTTGAAAAGACTCAAGGAGATGATAAGCATTTTGCCTCTTTGCATCAAAAGGGGGAATGTTGAGTATGGCCACTATGGGAACTCGAGTTAAATTTTTTTGCTTATTTTGTTTTGGTATTTTATGTATTTATTAAGTTTAATTAATTTATTTATGTTTTAAATTAGTGTTTTGTCAATTTTTGACAATTTCTAGTCATTTCCTAAAAAATAGACATAACTACCAGTTAAGTGTAGTTCACTAAAAGTGTATTATACTAAGTCTAAATCAATATAAATTCACCCCAAAAGAGTAATTAAATAATTTATAAATTAGGATAACTAAAATTAAATTTATTATGATCTTATTTGCTATATTTATCTTAGTTGGGGCACCTAAGTTAACTAAGATGTTCTTTTGGTTGCATGTTTGACTTTACTATTAAAGAGGTTTATTAAATGATGTTGAAATATTTAATGTAAAATAAACTTATCTTATTTACTATATTTTTAGTTCACTTAGTGTTCTATAATTTTTATATTAGTATTGTTACTTTTAGACATTACTTGTATTGCAAGCTTCCTTGTCAAAAGCTTAAACTAACTTTCTTTATTTAATATAGTTGCATACAATAGAAGTGTGGTGAATTAATTTGAATTAATAATATTTTTTCATATTTTATATCTAATATTTTTTTAGGTATACAATAATTTATACCATAAATCATGTATTTTCAATTTTGAAGTTATTCAATAGAGTTTTGTGTCAACAATTTCACTTACAACATAACTAGTTTGATAACAAGTAATTCCTGAACCTTTTTTTTTGATACATAACTTCAATTTTAGAGAGTAAAAAGTTGTTTTTCACTCTTTACAATCATTCAAAACCTTTAAAAACAATAATATATCAGGTGAAATCTAGATTTAGTATTTTCAACCCTAATATTGTAAAAAGAAGTGAAAGGCCCTTATTTTTATGTTTAGGAGCATGTTTCTAAGATAGGAGTTTTGGTAAATGTTCCTATTGAGGATTCCAAGTTGAAGAAGAGTCATGAAATTTTATGGATTGGATTTCAAAAATGGATGGATTTTTGGTATTTATTTGGAGTCATATGGGAAAGAGAAAGGAAAGATGGAATCATTTGGGATAAAAGTGTTAGTTGAGGATGGAGGAATGGAGTTAGATACTTTAGATAAACAAGATATGTCTACTAAATTTTATTTATAAATAATTAGACTAAAAAAATGAAATTTCAAACTTTAAAGTTTCTTCTAAGGGGATATGGTCATCCAATATTGAATCTCTAGCTAAGGTGGTTAGATTTTAAAATAGGGTGTAAAAGTTAAATCTTGGAATGATTCTAATCAACATGATTTAATTGATCACTTACAAGGAGATTTAAATCATGCATTATAAGAATATAAAGTCAAGTATATAATAATAATGATCTTATTATCTCTTTGAGATTTTATAAAAACTTGGATACTAATATTTTTGCATGCATACCTCTTGCTAAGGTTTGTGTCATAGTTATAAAAGAGAGATGGTTTAAATTTATGTTCATGTGTGTCATTTCTAGTAGGACCTCATTTTTTATAAACCCCAATATTTTTTGATAGGATTTATATACTTCCATTAAATAAAATAAAAATATTTTATGTGAGGCCTATTTACATAACTTGGTTCTACATTAATTTTTCCTCTTAGAATCCCATTCATGTTTTAAGGATGTCATAATTAGATCCTTTATATATAGACTAACTAATTTAATTATTTTACATAGGAGGAAAAATATTATTATTATTTACAAATGGATAATATTTTTTTTAACTAGGGAACATCTCATGCTGATTGATATTATCAAGAGTTTGAGGAAAAATATGATAATGCATCAAAATTTTATTGAAAAATATTTTGAAATTGGAAAATATTAAATATTAATTATTTATTATAACTATTGTGAAACATGGTATGTTTTTCTCTCTATACTAAAAATGAGGGAACCAAACTCCCTTACAAAATTAATTTATGCTATGTTTGGGACCATTTTTTATTTTTAGTATATTATGAATGCTAATGAAGCTTTTATAGGACATAAATTGCAATATCCTCCTTTGTGTTTCCATTTTATTGACTAGATATTTTTTCACCTCTGAATGAAGTTAAAGAGTCTAATACATGTAAGGTGTTTAAAATGTCTAGATGATTTCTTATCCCTTTAGAGGTATCTAGTTTTTATCCTTATGAACTAAAAAGCATTTTTGAAGAATAATTGATCAACCTTATCAAACCTAATTTATCAAAACCTTAACTGTGGAATATGTGAAATCACTTCATATATCATTGATATATAGTCTTTAAGGGTTCTTGTCTCTTATGTTGGATCTTTCTTTGGATCAAATAATTAATTGTACTATTATGTTTGATACAGCTGATGGATGGTTTTATAGATTCTTCTAGTGACAATTTTGGGTAGCATCATGTATTTTTATTTTTCATCTTGTGTTACATCTTAGTTTTTGGGTAAGAACTATTCCATATGGGGTGTTTTTCTATGTAGTTTCTCTCCCTCTCTTTTTTGTATAATTTTGTCTTTATAGTTCTTGGTATTTTTTCTATCGAATATTATTTTTTAAAAACCAATTTTTTGATGGAAGTTTGTAATAAATTTATAGGAATGTCTTATGAGAAATATTTTGTATAGTATTTATATAGATCTATTTTTTTTAATGATATCCAAGGAATATTTTTATAATTTTTCTATCATTAATAGATGGGTGGTAGACCATTGACCATATTTTATTGATAAAAAAATATGTTTTACATTTTCAAAATGATTATTTTGATACATAGGGGGTCTAACTTGTTATAGACCTGAGTGATGCAAGAATAAATTAAATTAAGAAAGAGATGAAATAATATGATAGAAAAAATAAGTTTATAATGAAATTCATGTGTAGAGGTGAATGATGCATTGATAAAACATGGGTAATTGGAGTTATGGAAATAATGTCTTAATGAATCGATTTCTATAGTATTTTTAGATTAACTTCATTTTTTAATTTTGAATATTATCATAATATATAAGTTACTCTGTACATGCATAAAATTATTTATTTCTTCTATTTACTACATAACGGGATTTGGATAAGGAAAATATTAAGAATAAATTACCATTATTCTTATATTCTAGGCCGAATTCCATTTTACCCTTGATATATATTAGTATCCACTTTGTTGCTTTCTAGTGAGACATTTTTGGCTCTTACATGAATCATGAGAGATAGCTAACAACATAGTAAAGTATGGCCTAGTATATGTCAAGTAAATATGACTCCAAATCAACTTCCAATAGAGAGTTATATTCACTTGTAGTGATGGAATTATACAAGACAAGTGAAGCCTTGTCTCCATAGGTGCATCAATTTGATTAATGTCCATCATCTAAAATTTCACTAGCTTTATCTTGGAATATTTCATTTGGGATACAAATATTTGGTGTTCCTTTTTTCATACTTCTAGTCCAAGATAATAGTGTAGAAGCCCAAAATGTGTCATGTTAAATGATTGGTTAAGATATTTATTTTTTGTATCAATCATCTTCACTAAACTATCAGTGATGATTAGATCATTGATATACACAAAAAAAAATCATAATCTCCCCCTTGCTATTTGAGGTAGATATTTGGATCATAGGGATTCCTCTAAAATCCATGTTAAATGAGATGCTCTATTTTTATGTACCAATCTAAGGATATTTTTTGATAACTATAGATATTTGATGAGTTTGCATATGTTTCTTTCATTACTAGGAGTGATAATACTTTCTAGTTGTGTCATGTAAACTTTCTCTTGTAGATCCCCATTGAGAAAGTCACTATTTACATCCATTTGGTGAATCCTCCATCCAAAATGAGTATCCATAGTAAATATCATTATTATGGTTATGATCTTGATTTTAAGAGAAAATGTCTCGTCATAATATATGACTTCTTTTTGTGCATACCCATTTTATACAAGTCATGCCTTATGTTTCTCAATACTACCATTTACTTTATTTTTAGTTTTGAAGACCCATTTATATCTAATTGGCTTCTTCCCTAGTGGAAGATCTTCAAGTTGACATGTTTTATGTTTCATAAATGATTAAAATTTTTCATTCATGGAATCCTTCCAAGGTTTAGACTCTAGGGCTTCTTAAACCATAGATGGATCTACTATTTCTGCAACAATGCTCATTAGGGCTATATTGAACTCATTTTGAGTCATGCTATGAGTCCTTGGTCTAATAGTTGATTTGTCTAGAACTATATCTATTTTAACATCTCTTAATGTACTTATATACCATTTAGTCATATGTTACACTATTATTTTGGGTGGATTTGCATTATTTGATTGATCATCCCCATTATCATTATCACCATTGGTATTATCATAACCTTTTGAATTATCTAGAGGTTTGATTGTTGAATAAAGTGGGTTTATGGATGGAAAATTGGTTTTACCTTTATTTTAAAACTCTATATCTCTAATAATAGATATTTTCTTCTTTGAGGATCCATAAGTTTGTAGGCTAATGCTTTTCATTATATCCTAATAAGATGTAATTTATGGATTTATTATCCAATTTATTTATCTTCATTTTAAGAACATGCATATAATCATTACCTCTAAAAACTCAAAAAATGAGAAATGTAAGGTTTATTACCTATCTAAGATTCATGTGGAGTCATATTATCAAGATTTGTAGTGGATGGCCTATTCAAAAAATAAATTGTTGTATTTACTACTACCCAATATGTTTGTGCCAAACCTAAATCTTCAATCATGAAACATATCATTTCTATGATAGTATGATCCCACCATTATACAATACCATTATTTTAAAGAATATATGATGGATTCATATACTAATGAACTCCATGTTATTTCAAATAAGTAGACAATGTGTTACTATTGTATTTTCCCACTTGATCTGAGTGGAGAGCCATGATTTTATGACTAGTTTCAATTTACACCACTACTTCAAAATCTTTGAAAGTAATGAAATCTTGGATTTTAGTATTTAGATAGTATACACACATTTGTTGGGAATAGTCATCAAAAAATATCATGAAATACTTAAACCCATAGTGATTAGGTCGCATTGGTCTGCATAGGTTGTTATGCACTAGACCTAGCATTTTAGATGCTCTAGAGTAACTTTGACCAAAAGATGTCTGATGTTTTTAGGTGAGAAAACTAGGGAAAAGGTCTTAATTTTTATTCAATGGAGGAATTTCATAGACCATGTTATGATGGTTAGTGCTTTCAAGTATACAAAATAAACATGACCACATTTATGATTTCACAAATTGGCTGAGTCTAAATCCTTAGCTATAAGTGCTTAATTATTTGGTTGAATAAATTTGAATTAAAAAATTTCCAAACTCTTGAGAATAATGAAATAAAATTTGAGCATTTTGACTTATCTTTGATTAAAAACATCTGTTTACCACCTTTGATGTCAAAATCAACCTTTAGGTTGTGATTAAGTAACTGACTAATAGAGAGTATATTCTTGGTGAATTTGGGAGCATAAATCACATCATAAATTTTGTAAGAATTTTATCCAAGTGGTAAGGAGATATTCCCAATGCCTTGAACATGATGAGATGAATCATCACCCAAAGAGACATTATTTTTCCTAGAAGTCTTGTTCATATTTTAGAACCAGTCTTGTATTCTAGTCATATGTTGAGTTACCCATGAGTCAAAATACTAGATAGAAATTTGTGATGTCGATTCTTCATGAGACTATATAGCATATAAGAATTCCTCATCAAAATGGGTGACTTATTTTTCTTTAATTTGCCTTGCTAATTTGATTTCTTCTTCCAATTATCTTTATTATGACCTTGACCTTTTTTTGGTTGTAATTATTCTTGGTTATTATAATTCTTATTGATTGAGGATCCATGTGTAAATGGATGATTCCAATAATCTTTCAGGTCATGGCATTTATTTTTAAAAATGAGGTAGTTTTTTTTTAATTTAATCCCTTGGGAATTATGCTATTGACCTTAATTTTGTTTATAATATTTGATCTATCTCTTACCTTTCTTTTGATGAGATGTGAGAGAACATTATTATGATTCGTATTATTATGTATGCATAGACTCTTCCTATTGCAACATGTTTACCAAGTTTTCAAAACATCATTTGTATTATATGATAGTTAAAGTAGTCATGACTATCCTATAGGAAGGTGGAAATTCTCTCAAGATTTTGGGTACAAGAGAGGCATCTGTCACTTGATCATCTAATTCTTAGAGTAAGGCCCTTAAGGTTGCAACATGGTGTATAAAATCTTATAAATTTTCTCTAGACTTCAATTTGAGTGAATGAAATTGAATCTATAAATGGAGAATGGTTCCTTCATTTTTAGCCTCATAGACTATTTTTATCTTATCCCAATAATATATTTATATCATGGACTCACATATATGAGGTTGTACCTCATTTGATACCCCACACATTATTATCATTTTTTTCCTTCTAATTTGCTTTATTAAACTTACATTGATAATTAGTGGCATGTTGGGTGAGCGAAATATTTAGAATAGGCCAAATATCTTCAAATTACAAATGTTTCCTATTTTTTTCCAAGTGGCATAGTTATTTCCATGTATAAGCTATGAGTCTGGTTAAAATAATTTTGGGTAATTTCTAGCCATTATGTGGAATTTGATCAAAGGTGATGTATTGGTTCCTTATCACTCTAGGTATCAAGGTCTCCCTTTATATATACTATAATATCAATATACTAAACCTTTTTATATATTCATCCTTCTTAAATAACTATCGATACATGAAATAAGCTCACCCTTTCTATATACCTAATGATACATGAGAAAAACATAAACATATGTGAAATATAATTATACATGGTACCTAGATAGTAATGAAAGAGGTTCTACCAATCATTATCAATTTCTTATATGTAATTCCACATACATGGGTGTAACTTCCCTATATACTTATAATTTACACCTATTATGATTTATGCCTTTTGATTGTATTAAAGAGTAAATGGAGGGATGGCTAAATGAAAATGTTTAACCTTATTTATCCTTGATGATTTTATAGGGTCGATGCCTAGATGTTGTTGTTATAGTTATGTTAGTCTATGTATGTTTTAACTAAATCATGATAACTTTACCCATAAACATAAGTTAAAGGCATCACTTTCACCAAACATTGTTATTGTACAAAATTCACTAATTTGTTTTTACCTTCCAAATGTATTTTCCAAAAAAATGAAATTTTTACAATTCTTTTCAAATTAAAAAATATTTGGAAGTAAAATTACATTTTATATAGATAAAAATAAACCCCCTTTATTTGATAATTTGTAAAACAAATTTACCTTCTTTAAAATCAAATATTTAATAAACACCCCCATTATATTTTTGAACGTATTTTTGAAAAAAAAAAGGTTTTGAGAATTTTTTTTAACTCTTGACCTATGTAGTGGTTCAATATTTTACAAAAACAAATTACAACCACTTTAATTATGTATATTTTCTAGTTTTTTAGAGAAGAAAATCATATTTAAACTTGAGATTTTTAAAATTTTGGTTTAAATAAAAAATATCACCAACCTTTAATACGGTGATAGGGAGAGTGTAATTTTTTATGAATATCTTGAAGTGGATATATCACTGCTCTTCATTTACCAAGCATATAAAGGTAGACTATATGGTGATTGGCATCTAGTATGCCTTTGGAGGCTTTGTTGGTGGAGAGTGTGGTGGGGATATAACTATCACTATGGAAATTTGATGCAAATTTGAAGCATTTCATAGATGAGTGTGATCCAATATAAATTTTGGCTCCAAACCTATCTCAAAGTTGTGTTGAATACAAATACAATTTGAATTAACCAAGGCTAAATTTATCTAATGTAGTTCAAACATGAAATAAACAATGTAATTTGGCCCAATGTTGAGCTATGAAAACAATGAATCATTTTATCCAAAAATCTTTGTACGTAGTGAAATGCAAACAAATCAATCCTAAGGTGATACACACCAATAGGTCAATTAAATTTTGGATGTCATAACTCAAATGCTATGTAAATTTATACATGGTAATGTCAATGGTGAAAAATACATTAACACAATAATCAGTTCAAAATATGAAATGTGATGTAGAGATAAATAGATGTATGGCTTGGCTTGATCTTAATAGCTAACCAACATATAAACTCTACAAAATTTAAGTGCTAACATGACCTATACATTCTATGTTAGGAGTGTTTACAGTAGTTGAGTAATGGTTTGGAGAGTGAGGGTGCCTTACGGCTCCACCTCAATGTTCATCTCTCATTCAACTAGGTTTATATATCAATTCTATGGTACCAAATGAAATTTTGAATCAATAATTATATTCAACTAGTAATGAATATAATAAATATGCTATTATATAACCATGAAGATAGCCCAAACAACCTCCTAATAAATAGGATGGAAAAATAACCAATATCTTAGAATAAACACATGTGTATAACAATAATAAATAATAAACAGTAATATTGCATGGTGAATTAATCACCCCATGATATAATCTAACATAAACTTCCAAAAAAATGTCAAATAAAATCCTTCTAAGAGGATATCTCATATACATCATATGGAGGTTAAGGAAGAATAGGTTGAGGTAATAGAGGTTGAAAAATATAATGTTGAGGAAGAGGCTGAAGAGAAAGTCATGCAGATGAGAAAAAATAATGTGAGGATGATGATAAAGAAGAATATAAGGAAATTGAGAAGGGATATTGGGAGGAAGAGGAAGAATACTATGTTGAAGAGGAGGAGGAGAAAGAGAGGAATTAGAGGAAGAAAAACCAACTCTTTTGAAAAGAGTACAATAGGAAAAATACAAGGTTTACAAAAAAATATTTAATAAGGAAAAATTAGTATCCCATGAAGGAATGATATATACATAAAAACTTGAAAATGTCATTTATTTTTCACTTGTAGGGACTTTATACTATAATTAAAGAGCACCCACATAACACACCTTGCCTTGGATCCAAAAAAGAGCCCCATTATCTTAAAACATTTAAGGGGAGAGTTTCCAAATTTTATGAGTCTTTTGTTTTCTATTTATCCTTTTGTTGTTTATTTATCATCCACATAATTCACCTTAAGTTGTTGGAATGTCTTTAATAAGTTTTTTTTTTAAGAAATGGAGCATATTGTGAAAGAAGAACCAACAACAAAATTCAATTATTTTCCACCCCAGTAAGTAAATTTTTTACATAAAACATATTTGAAACACATATATTTTAAGGGAATAAATATAAATTATTTATTTATTATCATTTTTAGATATTCTCATGAAGGCAATTAATTCCACATTTTTTATTGTATCAATATTACGAGGGTCTTGTAAACACATAAATTTGGTATTAGACAATTGGAAACATTAATTTTGATACATTTTGACATACTTATAATTGTGCACACTTTACCATATACATTTACCTACCTTTTGTCTTAGCCAACCCTATTTCTCAATATAAATATTTATAGTCACTTAAGTCTATACAACATTACTCCATAATTCTAAGTAATATGCCACCATATTATAGATCTATAAATTTACCTATCAATACACTACCAAATTAATTTAAAATAATTACATTTTTTCATAGGCATTTGCCTCTCTTGGTAGTATCTAGGAACCTCCAACAAGAACGTTTAAAATTCAAATGTTTCCACTAGGTTTTCCTAGACATACTAAATATGTCGATTATGGGGGAATATCAAAAAATAATCTACAAATACAAATAAAGAATAAGGACATATTTAAATATCATTTATCTTTAAAAAAACTATCGATAATTATAAATACATTGGTACTCTCTTTATTAATCACCACAAAATCATACACATCCAAACACCCTCATAGGAGAAACCCTAAATATAAGTATGAATATAAAAGATAGGTCATATTTACATGTTGTCAAATGTTAAAATCCAAGAATTTCATCACATTATACAATATATTTAACAAACACACACACCCCTAGGTGGGAAACTACATGAAATTTGAGCCCTATTTAGAGGATTGGAATATAAGTAATGTTTAATCACTCACAATATATGGTTAGGTCTATCTAAATCATAATTCTAACTTATTTTTCCATGTCAAATATTGTGTCATAAGTGCAACAAGAGTTTCAAATCAAGGAGAGAAAATAAATGATTTTATCAAAAGGTTGAGGGGAAAAAATGTATAGATCATTTACAAAGGTAGTAAAAATGATCTAAAGTTGTATAAAATTAAAACATATATAGGGATATTAATGGTAGAGTATAAATAGTATTAGTGGTTTCATGAGTTTGAGCTTTTTTTAGTAGGGTCCGTGCAAGTTTTGAGGTTCAATTTATTGATGTGATAAATTAAAAATCTAATACTAAATATTTACAAAGATTATGATGATTAAGTGAGTAATATAAACTATAAAATTAATTAATTTCCCCTCTTCTATCTTTGTTTGATCAATTATAAAATAGTTAATGTAATATCAACTCTCTTAGATATTTAGATTTGTATATTAAAGTCCCTATCTTGATAAATATGAGTTTGAATAATTTTATATTATTTAGATTATGTTAATATATAAATATTTAATAGTTTTAGTGAACCCAATCTTTGTTTTGAGCATGGAAAATACTAGGTATTTCTCCCTTAGGGTTCATTTTTCTTCTTAGGGTTTGAATTTCAAGCATGATTTTTTATTTCCCCTTATTTTCATAAAAAATCACTAGCATAACTATGATATATGTTGATATTTTATATTTACATAAGAAAAACCGTAGCATAACATAACATAGAGGATATGGTTGCATTTCCCCAATAAAATATGTAGTGTGTTTCCAATTGATGCAATGCAATGGGTTAAATATTCAATGAAACTAAGGGGGATATTAATAATGATGAATTATTATATTTTCTTAGTAGCACACATTGTGAGAATTTTGAATCTTACATGCTTCTAGTTACTACTTGATAAGAAAGGGCGTGTATGACTCATTTCATTCTAACTCCATCTAGAACTCAAGTTAATGATGTCTAACATCCCTCCCCCATTATTTTACATATGATTATATTGGATAGAAATGTACATTATAAAATACCAAAAAGAGGTAGGGTACACAAAATTATATTGTTCATGAATATCAAATCTGAAATGTTTGGGGTTCATGTTTATAAAGCTAAATCTTCCTGACCCATGCAAAGTATTGTGCCTAGTCTGACAATCTATGATATGAATCAATTACTGAATTAATAAATTAAATGTGCCACTGCTCCTAAAAATTATATGTTTATTATGATGCATTATACATACATGTTGTAAAATAAATTATAAGCATGATTTATAAAAGTCTAGTCACTTAAAGATAAATTTCACATGCCAAAAATCTTGAGCATGCTACTATCAATTGCATCACTATCTCCACATTGAAAACCTAAAAATATCAAAATATTTTATCATTGACATGGAATAATAAACAAAAATAATCTATGAATAATTAATTAAAATAATGGCATAAACTCAATACATATCCAAGTGAAACTATCAAAAACATGCTTCAAAACAAATTAATCACATTACCTCATATGCATTTTATGAAAATATACAAATAATATTGTGCTTATCATAGAGGTCATGAACATACCACATATAAGTGTTAAGACATGAATCACAAAATATGATAAATATCTTATTTATAATGGTAACCTTAAAAATTATACATCTATTTATATACACACATATTTGGTATTAAAAACTTGACAATGTGTAATTGGCCAAACCTTAACCTACATGAATTATCCTCACATACATAACTCTTATTCACCATTGTGCATATCCATTTATCCATATATGGGATCAACCTTTTGAATTTCACATGTAATTTTTAAGGAAATTACCCAAATAGTTATCTATATAAATTTATAACACTGAAGACCTTACCTATCTAACATCTATCTAAATCATATCTAGATATCACTAGAAATCACTTTACACATTGAGAGGAAATATCCTAAAGCTCCTAAATCATAAATCCATCAGAGGAGAAATCCTTGAGCTAAGTTTAAATATTATTTTCAAGGCCAAACTATAGGCTGTCAAGTGTTGAAAGACATACATATGATTTCACCTCATACTAGCATTACGTTGGATTTAAAACACTCAATTAGGTGAGAAAACTATGTTTGGTTTGATTTTTTTCTTCATAATATTATATACATAAGCAAAAATTAGTCACATGGGGTGGATATAGCAGGTTTAACTCTTCCATTTAACCCTTTATTTCATTGTCACATATGTCTTACAATGCACAACTAGGGTAGAATCATGAATAAGGAAAATAAACATTTTCATGAGGATTTATAAACATCAACACACATACAAATCCTCATAAGACATATATGATGTGGATGACACTATCATAAATCTACAAAAGTACATAGGAAAAATAGTACTCTAGTAGATAATGTCATGACAATAAAATCATATATGAAGCAAAAATTTGTCTGAGTAGATAAATACTCTCTATTTCCATATTTGATAACTCACACACCTTCTTCTTATTGCTTCATATGACTTTATGTTTCCATATACCTACACAAACTCATAAAAAGGTAATTCATTCACTCTCCTAGTGTTTTATATAAATATCAAGTTACTATATTTAGATAGCTACACTCACATTATTTTTGTACATATTAATCAATATAAATATAAAATTAGTTTTATCCTTTTAGGGTCTTATTACTCATAAAATAGATAAAACATATTGGTGAACCCATTTTAGTGTCTTGAGCATAATAAAAACCCTATTTTTCCTTATATTATTCATAGGGTTTAACTTTCAATATTTTTTTTATGATTTTTAGATTTGAATTTTTATTTCCCCATATAGAGAAAATTTTTATGATTAATCTTGAGCCCTCTTATTATTTCTCATTCTCATATTCTATGCCATCTAAGATGGCTAGTTATATTATCCCTATAAGTTAAAGTTCTATGTTAAATGGTGTTGAAAATTGGACATAATTAAATTTATTTAGATCAATCACGTGTATAAAATGGATAAATTTATTAAATTTAAGTTCTTCCTTATTTTATTAAGGTAAATATAAATAATTAACACATAGAATTTAAAAAATATATATTTTTAATGATGTTATGTCACATGTTGAAACTATTTTGAGCAATATTATGAATAAGACAATGAACAAAATTATTTCATACATCCATATGACCTTGATGGAATTTATTATAAATAAATTTAGAATCATATTTAATTTTTATAATGGATATGTTCAAACCCTTATGAATTTCATAATATCTCAAAAAAATCATAAATAATTCTAAGGTTATCACATATGAGGAAAAACTGTGATCTCTTTACATATACCAATGAACATTTTATAGGTATTTATTATATAATAGTTCTTTTGACTACTACTATTTATACTATTTCCATGTATACACCTTTGGTTACACATGTGATTCCCCTCAAATTATATGGGTAACACAAGGTTTTCCTTAGATTACTATGACTATCCCTACAAAACATACTTTCATACCTTCTAATGTTACCCCTATAAAACATATTTTCATACCTTATAAGGTTATTAATGATGTCAAATCATTTGATGCTACATAATTTTATATGATTGATGCTCTAATAGTTGTGAAAATATTTTTTGATATATATAATAAGGTTACACAGTTATAAAAAAGCTACTCTAGAGTGGGTCATACTGGTGATTCTCATGCAATATTACATAATCCATTAGATATTGAGATTTAAACCTATAATTTACTAATAAGTTGTGTTACATAATATTACATTATATGATGGTAAGGTAAATCTTGAACAATATCTTTGAGCCTTTCACAAATCATGTTTTTGCTATGAATCCAATGGTAAATTATTGACCAAGTTATTTCCATATAGTCTTAAGGATTACACCTTGTGTTGATTATATGATCTACCTTTCCAATCAGTTCATGCCTTCTATCCTTTGGTTGATAAATTTATAACACAATTTCATTCAACATTAGTGAAAAAATTTCTTATGTTCATATTTAAAAAATAATGAAAGGATCCAATCAGCCTATCACTGACTATTTATTACGTTACAAGAATAGTCTCTCTAAGATTACAAGTAAAATGATATATAATGAATTAAAAGACATATTCAAGAAAATATTAATTATCCCACTACATGAGTCTATTGGGTTTATGAAATTATAATCATTTGATGATATATGACACATAGTTAAGGATAAATAAGTTAAATTTATTGAAATGAATATGATAAAGTATGGGTTTAACCCTACACCCAATTTTAGTGAAAAATTTCCATGTAAACAAAATTTAAAATCAAAATTAGATGATAATAATAATGAAAAAAAAGAAACAATTGACATAATTTCATATTCAACTAATTGGATTATTCTCTAACCTCTGCCAAGGAGGAAATTTACACACTTACCATAACATCCTTATAAGGTATTAAAAATTTTACTTAAATGCAATATTATATCTCTCCCTCCAAAAAATTAGGTTGATAATAGTAATCGTCAAGCTAAGATATTTGATAGTAATTCATATCATGACTAACATTAAGGTATATGAAATTCAACTAATAGATGCATTAGTTTATGATGTAAGATATATGATTTGATAGATGGAAATTTCATTGATCTTATTAAATTTAAAAAAAAGTCATGAAACTAATCTAATGTGAATGCTAAGTTGAATATATTTAATGACCCATTTCTAAACCATGCAACATAAGAGACCATGCATCAAATTTAGGTGCATATTACTTACAATGCACATCCTTGTCCAACTTATTATAATCCTATAACTTAGGATGAACATTGTATAGATGGAATTATTGGAAAAATTTATACTAAACATAAAGAGAGACATATTATTACATTCAAAAAGCATGATATTGTTGATGTTGAATATTATAATGATGCATTATTTTCATGTGCATATACACATTTTTTTGATATATAATGATGTGAGAGAAAATGTTTTCACCATGACACTTCTCACTAGACTTGGATATACACAAAAATATTGTATGGATTAAAAAAAGGTAAAGTGATTTTTTGAATGGAAACAAAATTTTCTTATGAGGATTTACTACATCTCAAGGTGGGACATAATATAATTTATAATGTATTAATATTCATACTAAGTACAAAGGCATTTTTGACATGTTATCAATATATCCTTGGATATATTAAATGCATGTAGCTCCATATATACTCTACAAATGTGTGAAGCATATACATGGTAGTAGGGAGGTCATAGGTATAGCTATTCCATTTGAGTACCCTCTTCATCATAGGATTATTCCTCCTCCTCCACCATCACATTAAGTTGAAAACCTATTAAGTTTCATTTATCTCAACACATCAAAGGAATATAGTGTATTTTACTTGACGATCAATTCTATTTTTTATTAGATAAGGTAAAATAGTGGGTTTTAAGGGTTATTATAACATGAACATTAACACCAAAGACATACCAAGAACTACCCACTGGAATAAACTAGTACTGGCATTCCATTTGTGAGACTCCAAAAACCCCCATAGAACCTATTGGAATAAACAAAAAACCCAACTTGACTAAACAAAGCACTAAAACATAAAAACTATATACAACCCCTACTAGTCTTCTAGGTCTTGATAGATGGTAGCATTGTGATTTTTTTTTTGACATTTGATTCCTCACTGCTAGCCACTTTATTTTTCATGTTTCACCTAATATTTTTACTTGGCCCTTAAGATACAAGAGTATAATCAAGTTTTTCATTAGGCTCTATCACCTTTGATCTCTTCTACTTAGCTTGGTCTTTTTATGCTTTTTCGAACCATCCTTTGGGTATTTCTAACTTTTATGCTCTTCTTTTAGTTTCACCTCAATCTCAAGATTAAGCATGTTCACCAAATTCTTCTAGACCTTTCTACCCATAATACCCATACCAGATCTAGATAGGATACCTTCTCTAACTACTTTGATATCATTTTTGATGATTTTGATGTCCTTATCCATCCCCTTTAGCCTTCCCTCCAATTTTTTTAACTTATTATTCAATTTTAGGCTTGGGTATTCCTCCTCACCATGACCCTTATATTATCAATTATTTCTCTTTATTTTATTTTTAAAATGGGCCTCACGGGTCCAAACCTCATCTACCTCCACCCATGTTGGGTCTTCATTCTCTTAAAAATGAGAATTGGTGAGTTTAGGTGTTCATTATTAAAAAATAAGAAGGTTTCCCCTATAAACTTGTTAGTTTGAGCTCCTCATCATCATCTAACACCACCATTTTCCTATTGATTCTAGGTGAGGCCTTCAAATTTGTATTATGAGGTGAATGATTCTAATATTACTTAGAGTCCTCAGATCCCTTCATGGACTTCTTTTCCACAATCTCAGTCCCAATCATCTTAGAATCTTTGGGGTTGGTGTCCTCTTCACTCACCACCATATTATATGAAAATTTAACATCCCTCACTAGCATTAGAATTAAGGCTTGATGGATGATTCCATCTATAATGTCATTTTGGTAAGCCTGGATCAAACATTCAAAATACCTTAGTAGATAAAGCATCCATTACATCAAATATTTATTCAAGAATCATATGAACCATTATCTACTCCATCATGTCCTAGATATTGCTATATAATTCTTATTTTCATGTTCCATAGTGAACATAGACACATTATAGTATTATACTCATATTACAAATAGTAATATATTTCATAGAGTTACACATTATACACATAATCATATGGTTGATAATGACCATGATGGACATGTTACAACACAAGATTAGTCTTTAGGTTATAATTCATATACATGTCTCTAATTAATAATGATGAGAAACATTATCAAAATTTGATACATGAAATACATGTTAGCCTACCATTGATGGTATCATTGGTTCACATTACATAACATTAAAAAAACTAGAAAAAAAAATCAAAAATTAAAATATTCAAAAGAATAAAAAAACCAAGAATTGTACATGACATGTAACACTTTTTTAAATGATTGATTTATGTTTTATAATATATAATACATTATGTATAGTTTTATATTCACATACATTTCATAGTATACATGACTGAGATGTAATAGATATAAATTCATATTACATTGACACATAGATGTTAGATATCCCTACACCTAGTAGCTAGCTTCCTGCATTGGGGGCATGCTTTTGCTAGGGGATATTTATAATGTACATAGGTTTTATCATTCTATGATTATTTACATCGATAATTTTGACATAATTTACATTAACTATACATGATTTTATCTGACTCATACTAATATTTTTATTTCACTAGATACTTTATTTTTCTATTTATGATGATGACATACATTGATTGTGTAAAATAGCCTTGGTTGTTCAATGTAGGATTAATGTTGTTGATTATTCTCTATTTGACTCTATTGTGTGTAGACATTTGATTTTACATTGTGTGTGGCTCTTTCCTTGTGTGACATTGAGTGATGTTGTGTGTGATTTATTATGTGTGTCATGGCCAAGAAAATGTGTGTGACTCTATTTTATATATGTGGATAAATATAGGATTGTCTATTGAGATTATTCATGTCACGATCTATATAAAACACTCATCCTTTTTATTTGGTGCCATGAAACATATCATGAACATTCCACATATATATTACTCAGTTTATGGATTATCATTTCTATATCGACTATTCACTATTTTTCTCATTACTATATTTATCTTGACATGTTACTTGTATGTCTTACGATACAATGTTTCATACATACATAGATATTTTATTATTACTATGATGACATACTCTCCATACTTTGTATATTATTTATATCTTTTATAAAAAAATATGATGTATTTCATTCCTTATTTTGAGACGAGTAATCCATAGGCTTCATTCTTCATCTCAAAAGGGGTGCATACATAGTGTCTTGTCTTGAATATCAATCCTTAAAATTCATATAAAATAAGGATTTTAGGCACAAAATTACTTCATAATTATAAAATTTTAAGTATATTATAATAGGTTTATCTATATTATGATAGGATTTACTTATATTAGGGGAATATACATCACATATGTCATAAATTTCACATATTTTATGAGTATCACATGGATTTACAAGACTCAAATTACACAAGTTATTATAATATGGGAATATAAATTAATATGATCATAATTTTATATTTATCATCACACACACACACACACACACACACACACACACACACACACACACACACACACACACACACACACACACACACACACACACACACACACACACACACACACACACACACACACACACACACACACACACACACACACACTCACACTCACACACACACACACACACACACACACACACACACACACACACACACACACACACACACACACACACACACACACACACACACACACACAAACACACACACACACACACACACACACACACACACACACATGTGCGTGCGTGCGCATGCACACCCACACACACATACACATGCACATATGTGATTACATACACACACCCACACACACACACACATGTAAATGAATATGCACATTCACACACATTTGATAGGTATTCATTTTTTACTAGAGATCCAACTAATCTGGGACATGATAAGGGGCCTAGATACCTAAGTGATCATCTATCACATGTATTAGATATACCAATGATGGCCACAACCAACCCCAAAATACCAATAATAGCCATAATCAACCCAATAATACCAAAAAATGACCATAATTGGCTCAATAATACCAATAAATGGCCAAAATGGCTTGAGAATACCAATAATGGCCACAACCAACCTAAAAATACTAATAATTGGACATAATTAGCCCAAGAATACTAAAAAATAGCCACAACTAACCTCAGAATACCAACAATGATCAAACTAACCCAAGAATACCAATGATAGACACATCTAGCCTTAGATACCATAGTGAGATTTGAACCTGGGTAGATCTTGAAATAACTAAGCCACTTTACCAACTCATCCACATCTCATTAGTAGTTATAATGATATATTGGCAAAAGTTATTTGAATCGGATTACTCAATTTAATTGATTGAATGGAAAATAATGTCATTATTTTATCAATATTACATAGATTTATTTCACTTAGACATTATCAATGATACAAAGTTATTATGTAAACTCTTAGGATTTACATAGGCATTTCTTAAATTTGTTATAATCCCTTAGTGGATTCAATTTACTCAGATATAGTGAGTTATGTGGAGATGAATCTATGTTTTAATTATCTTATAGGTAGTTATACATTTCAAATGAGGCTTTGGGTATATTCAACTTAGACCATGTTCTTACACAAGCATCTCCAAGGGGTATAATCACCTCCTCTATTTACTTCAAAATAAATTTGGTCCACATGCACACACATGTATTCATTCATTTATATTTCAATTCACATATGTTAAATGTTAAATGTTATTATTTTTTTAATTTTACATCATAGATAAAAAATAATTTTTACATGTTTCATTATAGTTTCTCATGTAGCACACAATATATACTTGATCACAGCCATTGTGGTCATCCTCAGATATCACCTTCTATCCTTTTTCTATAACAATTCCATTACTAGAATAAAAATGGGGAAATGTATACACTCCTATTTTTTACTAGACACTTTACAATGTTTAATTTGACCAAATATTAACCTACCTAAGTTATGCTCACATACATAAATTTTATTCACCATTCCTCATAGCCATTTATCCATATATGGGTTAGACCTTCAAAATTATTGTTATTCTTACATAGGATCCTCCTACGCTTTTCCAAAATAGTTTAATATCATTATTATACTATCTCCTTGCCTTAGGTTACTTTTCATTTTTTCTAGACAAGTTTACATTTATTAGAAAAGTCCACCACCATAGACTTGTCCATTTTGGCCAATATATCCCCATATACTTTAACAAATAGTTTTTAAAATTAAAATTGTTCAAAAGGGACATCACATTTATTTTTCATGTTAAATTATATGAATATACCTAAAGAGGCATCCTATAAACATGTCAATCCTAATCATTTACCTATCTAGAACCTATCTAACATCTATCTGACATCTATCTAACACATATCTAGTTATCATGGGAAATACCTATGCATATTGAGAGGATCTATCCCAAATATACCTAGTAGGAAGTCCCTTAAAGGAGAAATATTTTAACTAAGTCTAAATACCATTTCAAGGGGTTAGAAACATGGGTTGGATAACCCCAACAACACTCCACTTAGTGGTTAAGTGTTTCTTATGTTATAATACAACAAAGAGGGATCAAACCACATGTAGTTATCCCATATATATGTATGCATGTTAAATATTGACAAAATATAATTTAATTTAGATATTTTCATTTTGAAATTTAAATATATGCAAATTTGACCTTGATTTAGGTGCTTAGACTTATCTTTTAGATTACTCCTTTGAGGGTTTTTCATAATTAGATGCTTTTAGATATTATCTTAATTGATGCACAAATTTATTTCTCAATGTGTAGGTGAAGATGACAGCTCCGTTATAGATATATATTACTTAGAATTAATGTGTATATATAATACTTTTTGGGTTGTTTACACCCGTAACAAACATGAAAAATGTATGGGCCAACCCAAGAGAGGGGTTTTACTTTTAAATATAGTTTCTTGATGAACTTGGGACACTATTAGTAACTAGTAGTATTTAACTATTACCGACACTATATATGGAATAAATAATGATTTATAATATATAAATATTTTTATTAATATATTAAAGTGTTAAGGCATATACTAGGGAGATCATATATATGAATGATGGAAATTTGGAGAGACCAAGTCCATATATAGATGAATGGCTAGGACATATTGTGTGTGTGTGTGTGTGTGTGTGTGTGTGTGTGTGTGTGTGTGTGTGTGTGTGTGTGTGTGTGTGTGTGTGTGTGTGTGTGTGTGTGTGTGTGTGTGTGTGCGTGCATGCGCACGTGTACGTGTGCATGTGCCCATGTGTGCATGTGCATGTGTGTGTGATTATGTGTATTAAAATATATTTTAAGAATTTTAAAACAAAATCATACATGGTGGGATAGAGATTTTCTACTATCAATAATTTTAAGAGGTATGTTTGTAAAATAAATCAAGTGATGATTTAGATGAAAAATTGAATCATAATTACATAGAATTTATATTATGATTACTATATTTATTTTAAATATGTTTTTAACATTTATCGATATGTATGATCATACATTTACATTTAAATATGACTGAATTTACTTAGACTTCCTATGATACCTATGGGATTGAACTAGGATGAAGAGTTAACTGAGAACCATATGATCATAAAATTTTATGTCTTTCATGGAAATAATTAGATTCAATAGAGAATTAGTAAAATCCCATACTGAATTTCAATTTCATTCCAAGTTTTTCCTACACCTTGACAATTATTCATGTCTAAAATAGGGTTTCACCTCAAAATTCTTGGATATATCTCTATGAAAAAAACATTGGATACTATTGTTGATGATTAAAATTGTGTTATTTCCAAAACCAACAATGGGAAGTTTCAAGAATGTGGGACTTGCGACCTGAAATGACCTCCAAATTTTAAAGAAGCTGGCTTTTCTTTATCTCAAAGTATTTTGGGGAAAAAGGATAGGAATTAAATAGAAACACAAATGCAATGAAAGAAAATCTAACTATGGTGATGTGCCTGAATTTAATTTGACCCTTAATTCTGAAAGCACAGTGAATCTATCTTTAAGATTCAATTACATTAAAGAGCAAACAAGGCATGATCAATGTAAAAGATGAAACTAGATAGAATCAAAGGCTCACAACATAGATGATTTTGTAATGACACAAAAAATATCAACAAAGGCATAGAATTCAATATTCTCATTAATTTTCCAGTTACATAAAAGGCAAAGAAACATGCACAGTTATACAAACTTTCTAACTCAAGAAAATAGAATAAAGGGAAATGACATTAGTGGCCATAGCTAAAAGTCTAAAACTTTTGATAACAATTTCTCATAAAAAATTATCTGTATATTATGATTATCCTTCTAGTGATCTCTTCACCCCTATTTATAGCATCGTATTAGCTCCAGATTGCCTGCATGTTCCCAATCCAACCGCCTAACTGAACTCTAACTGAACTAAAAGTGTCTAACAAAAGATATTTCTTGGATCTAAAATGTTCCATCTCCCTGTAGTTCATTGGATGAAATAGATATACAGGACACTTCCCACTATTAAAATGGGTGAAGACACTTGGCGTGTTTCACTTACTCAACTTGAAAACTTTCTCATTATTTAAAAGATATCAGAAAATGACACTTGGAAACTTTTGAGGCACTTACCAAAGACACACATCACTTTTTGCGTAACTTATACTCTTTATATGTCTTTTCTCAAGAGCATTCCATCTTTGATATCTGTCATAGTCCACTACTTGAAATTTTAACAACTTGCAAAAAATGGGACCCACCACACTTCTCGCTTGAGTAGCTTTAAAAATGTAACAGGGATAGGTGTCATTTTCTATGTATCTTTAACAAAGAACATGTGGCAGCTTCCATTTTCTTCAGTTACAGACATGTGGCAGCTTCCATTGATCTTTAGCAAGATTGTAGAAACATTTAGGACTCATTTTAGATACATACAGATGGTGACACTTGGTGGCTTTCGTTGACTTTTACAAACAAAAACTTGGGTCCCACCATAGTCTTTACTTATCAATGAAACAAAGTGAAGATATTTTAGATGTTGACACATGGCAGCTTCCACTTTATTCAACTAGGGATATGTGGCATCTTCCATTGCTTTTAGAAAAACATATTGCAGCTTTCTGCAATTGCCACTTGGTTCCTTTCACTTGATACTAAGAAAATATTATTAAAATAAGCATTCAAAACTCAAAATAAATTTGAAACATGGATGCCAATATGAAACGTGGATACCGACACTTGTCACGCTTCACTAAATTACTACTAGACACGTGGCACATTCTGAGCAACTTAGAGAAATAATAAAATGTGTCTCGACTGATGACACTTGGCAGCTTCCATGTGACTTTAACACTTAGACAAAATTTAAGGCAAAATAAACTCGTGCCCACGCTCTTTGTCAAAAACTTCACTACCTCGAAACTGAAATGCGTAGGGACAAAACTTAGAGCACACAACTAAAAATTAGAAAATGAAAAATGTAGAGTTTTTTACTTTATAGTTCTTGGTGACCCTGAGGACTTTTGAGCTTACTCAAAAATAATAATACACAATCTCCTACATAATCAAATGTGACAAAAAATCACATATTTAGTAAAGTTGTCTGATAATCAGACCACTCATTGTCAAATAATCCCTACTTATTTTGCAATTCGTGGAAGGCTAAATCGAGATTGATGATATCCTTGTGTGAAATTTTTTGAAAAATATGAATTGTAGCCTTCAATATAAATTCAAGCTAGGAAAAGGGAATTAAAATAGATTTTACTTTAGGCACTGATGGGTCATCTCGTAAACCCTGAAAGACTGTCTAATCATTTTGCCTAGCTAACAACAATGGTTTAATCTCATCAATCATCAACACAGTGTTGCTATCAAGAAAATAAGAAGGAAGACCCAATTGCACCAGATCTTTAATGTGTTATTTCATGTCTTTGATTCCTTCCTTCACCACATCTATAAGCTCTCTATAATTGATTGCTACAAAGTTGCAATTGAGAACCTCATTCACTCTTTTAACAGTGACCATTCTGTCACTAATCCCTGCTGCTGACAACATTCCATCAGTTCCATCATATAAATTTTGTAGTAACATTTGATAGTCAAACACTCTCCCAAAAATAGTAGACAGAGTGTCTTCAAATGAAGTCTCCACCTTTTTGCACAATTTTTGTGCATTTAGCAGAAAGGTTAGAGAAGGTTTAAGCTAAATAATCTCCTCAAAGATTCTTTTCCATATTGATTCATAAAGCTCCTTAACCAAATTCAAAACCCCTGCATTCTTTGGCCTATTAGCCAACTCAAGTGTTAATTGTTATGTCATTTATCACTCTACTTGAAGTTAGGCATGTATCCTAGTGGTATTATTCTACTCATTCAACAACTTCTGTTGAAGTTGAGTAACCTGTAGCAGGCTTTCCTCACATTTTTCCCAAAATGCTACCTTTTCTCACCTTAAAGTTGTCACTGCATCTTTCACCTGCATTAGCCCTACTTTAAAAGAATCATTTTGGGCCTGAATAACCTAATGAGTCTGAAGAGAAATAGTATCTTGCAACTATTTATTTAGACTCTATTTCGTTATTCTTTGTATTGATTTTTGTAGTTAAACTGCTATAGTTTGCCTTCTCTTGGGATAGGTCATCCTCCATCTTCTGTAGCTTCTTTGATATTTTTAAATATTACTCAGATACTATAGAAGTGGATTTAGTTAGCATTTTGACCCTATCGTATGGTCTGAAAAGGGACATGTCTATAGCCACTGCATTCATTGTGTAATCTTCAAGCTGCATCTGCTCATTTGGCTTGACTATATTTGGTGACAAATAGGTCACCATTAGTTGTTGTTGGATTGGGTCAAATTGTGATTATATATGTGGTGTAGCCAGGGCTTTATTACCTTTGATCCTCTTTTTCTCCATTCAGGCTTCCCTTGCCTTCCTAGTAGTATTTACTTGAGTTTGGAATGTGCCCACCCGCAAAAGGATAACCTTGTGGCAAGTCATATGGAATAGCCAAATATTGGCTAAGGGAAATTTGAGGAGGTACTTTCTTGGGAATAGAGGGGGGGAAATGAGACAATGATATGGCCTGAGTATGGATAAATGGGGCAAAATGAGAAATAGACATAGCAGAGGTGGTAGGGAATGTCATTTGGCTAGATGGAATCATCACTCCTAAAGGAGAAGAGAGAGAATGAGAAGAAGAAGAAGAAGGAGAAACCATACTTACTTGAGGAGCAACTAAAATATTATGTGGTTGGTGTTGTGAGGTTTATACCCTCTCCTTTGAATCAAGTTTAAACCTTAGCCTCTTATGTTTCCTTGGTGTTTCTTCTTTTGGTTGTGCTCCCTTCTCTTCAACATTTACCACTATTGCTAGTGGTGCTTGTGTAAAACTGGGAACCCTAAGGACTGATGCTAATGGAGAAGCTTTTGGTGGTGAATATACCACACTCTTTTGTTTCTCAATGGTACTGAGAGATTAGGGACAAATAGTTATAGTGAATGCAGCTAAGGATTGCCTTGGGGTCTGCGATGTTTGACTAGATTCTGCTCTAGCTTCTGGCTTTCCACCCTGTGTCTACAAATTGCTTGTATCAGGGATAGAGATAGGAGATAGATGAAATTAATCCCAGAGTTCCTCCCATTTCTCATTTGAAACTACATTTCCAAAAGAGTGAGTTGTCTCATAAATCTCTTGCCTATATTTCCAATGGGCTTCTATTTTCTCAGTGTTCGAGTCTTTATTCTTTAATGCTCTTCTTAAATCAGAAGTCATTTTGATTTTAGGGTCAAAATCCCTTTGCTTAACATAAAAAGTTTCCCATGGTCTATCTTGTTGAAGGGGCAAATCCATCAATTCAACATAAAACTTAGGAATATCTTCCCTAAGATTTTTCCTATTTTTCCAAAAGGGATGGCCCTCATGCACAATTTTGGCAGCAACCCTATTAGTCTTGATCCATGAAGTAATGAAACCATTTGGGTCATATACCCATTTATCTTCAATTAGAAAGAAACCTAAGAAGGCTATCTTTCTTAGCAACATGATCTCAGCATCTCTGACCTCTAGGGCCATGTTGTTTGTTACCCATGGAACATCATACATTTTCCTTTTTTTCTTCCCAGAGCCATATTCATTATCTACCATAGAAACCTACTTGGGGACCTCTAAGAATGATAAAATAAGGGTCAAAATCTTAGGTAACAACATTGGCTCTCCACTAAAACCATGGACTCTAATAATATTATGATGGGATCCAAAAAAATAATCACAAGGAATAGTGCAACTAGTCATAAGGTTTGAGACACTTGGAAACAATCTATTTACAACCAGTTCTTAGCTCAGATGACAAAAAGTAGGGGCAAAAAAAAGTTCCCAAAATTCATATGGGTCACTGCTTTTAGACAAGATATGTGTCCATGCAGACACATGAGTGGTCCTATGTAGACCAAAGCTTGGGTCATACATATTTAGATGCATGTGTTGGGAAAAGATGTTGGAGTTTTGATATAACATAAGGTGAAACAAATAAGAAGAATACCTAAAAATCCCTTTAGATTTGAACTGGGCAAGTTGTTCCACCATTGAATATGCAATCTGCTCAGAGAAATCAAGTTGATACTCCTCAGTCTTGTCAACAATTTTCAATCTGAAGAGGATAGCCATTTGTTCTTAATAGACAGTTATATCATCTTTCATTCCAAAAATGAAAGCCATCATGGAAAGTGCATCTTGACTAGCTTGTGCCAATTGTGCTCTTGCTTTAGGTAGTGTCGGCATAGTGGTATCATCACCTAATTGTAATTCTAATTTTAGAAACCTCAATTGATTATTGACATTTGCCCACATTTTTTAAATCTTGGCAATGGTGGGAAATGTGGTTGTCTTGTCATGATACAGGGCTAACATGTCTCTGATAGCCTTTGGTGTAATTTTCACTATGAATGGACCTTTTTATATGGTATTTAAAGATGCATGAAACAATTTGATACATATTTCAACCAGGTTAGGGCATGGATGCACACTTGGGACAATGAATTGTGTCAGCTGTGAAGTCCATATCCTCATTACAAATGTTTCATATTGTCCAACCTTGGCCCTCTGAATATACCTTTGATGTGCCCCTTTTCTGAGAGTTTTGCTACTAGTTTTTTGAATAATTGGGTCCATGATTTCATCTACAAAATATTTCACCTTTGCTAGGTCATTTGCATTACCAACTTTAGGGACTCTAGTTCGTGTGTAGGTCTTTATTGGTTGTGCAGGGGCCGAAGCATATGATTTGCTTGTAATAAACTTGTCAATGGATTCATAAATCCTAGACCCTTGTTTAAAATACTATGATCCCTCCATATCTATATCTATTCTTGAAAATAGTGAACTGTGGTAATGGGTATGAAGCTTTTGCAATAGGGAAGGCACTTTCACTTAAACATGTTTGCTATGAGCTAAAAATGCAAGTAGCAGGGGTTTTCTAAATGATGCAAGAATGTTTGAGACACTGTAAGCTTTAACTCTTGTTATAAGGTGTTTATTGACCCATCAAGTCTCAAAATGGCATTAAACTTAGATAACCATTAGCAAATCTTACTAAATCTTCATGGGACAATGAGTTAGACACATCATGAAGGTGGCTGCACAAGGTACCTTAGGGAATTTAAGGATTTGGGAGAGGTTTAATGTGTCAAGACTTTTGAAAGTTTTGAAAAAGGATCCAAGTCATGGCCATGTTTTCAAAGAACACTTATTTAAAAGAAAGAGTGGGAAAGAAAATGGGAAAACAAAGCAACATGAAAAAGGAAACTATCTATCTAAAATACATTAGAGACACAACTTAACTAAAATGTTTCAAGTAGATTACATTCATAGGAATCTCTTCAGGCTCGCCTTCCATTTTTTCTAGTTCAAACAAATTTTTCTATTTATATGCACGAATTTTATAGGGGCCAATCCATAATGCTTCAAATTTAGTGTGTTAACCCAGCTTGGCAGATCTTGCATTCCATTTCAAAACAATTGAGCCTACTTTAAAATGGGGATTTGAAGTCCTTTTATTGAAGTAGTATTTAATTATTTTTTGATGCTTTATTAATAAATCATGTGCTACATCCCTCTTTTCTTGAACTTCCAAAAGTTTAGCAAGTCTAACCTGCATGGGGCCATTTTCCCCAATTTCAATCTATTTTAATAGTTGGAGAGCAGGAATCTCCAAGATTAGGGGTATTACAACAGGCTTGCCATAGACAAATTTATATGGGGACATTTTCATCACCTACTTAGGTGTAATTCTATTAGGCCATAGTGCTATATTAAGCACTTTATGCCACTCCTTGTGATGATCAGCCCCTATTCTCTTGATGAGTCTAATCAGGTTCTTGTTAGTTGATTCTACCAAACCATTACCCTGAGGGTAATAATTAGAGGAAGTTTTTAGATATATTCCATGATTTAATACAAATTTAGATGCTTTAGACCCTAAAAATGCTTTAGCATTATCTGAAATTATGGTGTGAGGAGCCCCAAAGCGAGTAGTGATATTCCCTAAAAATTATAGGATTACATTTTTTGTTGCTTCTTTAAGTGGCATTGCCTCAGTCCATCTAGTGAAATAATCTATGGTAGTTAAAATCCATTTGTCACCCATACTAGACACTGGATTTATCATTCCAATGAAGTCAAGACCCCATTGAGCAAAAGTTTCATCAACAATTATAGGACTAAGAGGCATTGATGCATTCTTTCTCATCCCCACATAATATTGACAAGATTGACATTTTTTAACCAGTTGATAACAGTTTGTAAATAAAGTAGGCTAGAAATAACCTACCTCACTTATCTTTATAGCTATGGTCTTTGCAAAAAAATGTCCACCTGAGACTCCATGATGCATTTCATGCAATATTTTCTTAGCCTCATCTTTCTTCACGCATCTTAAAATTTTTCCATCATAATTTATTTTGAAAAGAACTTGTTCAATTAAAACAAAATAGACCCTTTCATCCTATAGTATCTCCTCTTGTTTTGAGGGAGTTCTCTTGGGTAAATCTCATATTTCATAAAATGAATCATGTTTGTGACCTAGGAGTCCTGATCAACCTCTTGTATCCTTAATATAGTTTCCTTTTTCATTTCTAAATCCGTTTCTTTAGGTATCATCTTTTCAAGCCCTTGAGTCATGTATTGGCACAACCCCCTACCTCTGACTAACTTAGTAGGTTTGACTTCTACATCATATTCAAGGATCTTTGTTATCCAATTTTCTCTTTTTTTTGTAATTTCACCCTCCATAATGTATTCTCTGACACTTGGGTGAGCCACAAGTATCAGAATATTACTTCTTGATATTATATGCCTAAATTTCTTGAGGGCTTTTACCATAGCATATGCTTATTTCTCTACAAAGTTATATATAGTTTCGTATTCCCTAAGAGTCCTTGAGAAAAAGGCTATTAGATGCTCTCCCTCCTGTCTATCATCTTTTTGTGTTAGAACAACAGCAATACTAAGCTCTCCTCCATAGACATACATTACAAAAGGCTTAGAAAAGTCTGGGTTTCTAAGTACTGGGGCCATTGAAATTGATTTCTTGACCTCTTCAAAGGCTTGCCTTCCTTCTGTAGTCCACTTGAAAACTAGGTCTTTTTTTAACAAGAGTGTCACTAGTCTTACTAAGCCTGCAAAGTCAGATATGAACTGACTAACAAAATTAATCTTCCCCAAAAAATATTGAATCACTTTCTTATTTACTAGTAAGGGAAAGTTCATTATGGCTGCAACTCTCTCTAGATCTATAAAAACTCATTATTTAGATACTATATGTCCTAATAATTTTCCTTGAGGTACAACAAAGATACATTTCTTAGGATTCAAAGATATTCTAAATTCTTGACATTTCTTAAAAATAGATTCTAAATGATCAAAATGATCAACATCATTCTTTGAAAAAATAGTAAGATCATCAAGATAAATCAGGATAATTTTATTTATAAGTTCCCCAAATGCTACATCCACAGTTTTTTAAAAAGTGGCTCCAACATTCGACAGGACAAATGGCATCTTAGCATATGCAAATGTTCCCCATTTGGTAGTAAAAGTAGTCTTGTATTGGTCTTCATCAGCCAACCAAATCTGATTGTATACAGAGAAACCATCTAGCAAGGAAAATCTCTCTGATCTAGCCACAGCCTGTAAATTTTTCTCCATAGAGGGCAAGGGATGATGATCTTTCAGAGATGCTCTATTCAGGTCTCTAAAATCTACACAGAGTCTTATGTCACCAATCTTTTTCTTGACGGGTACTAGATTTGATACCCAAGTTGAGTGTTTGATTGGAAAAATATTTTAGAATCTAAGAGTTTCTAAAACTCATCCACCATTAGAGGTTCAATCCTTGGATTCACTGGCCTCTATTTCTATCTGATTGGCTTAGATCCTTCAGTTAGTTATATTGTGTGCTGAATGATGTCTCTATTATATCCATGAATATCTTCATAGCTCTAGGCTATGACTCTATCATATCTTTTTCAATAAGTCAATTAGTCTTTCTCTTTCCTCCTAAGTTGCAGAATTTACAATTTTTTATGTTTTCCCTTCACTCACCTCTATTTCAGAATAATCTACTTTATTTACTTGGAACCTTTTCTTCTCTAGGCCTACATCTTTTGGATCAAATAGGTTTTCTAAAGTGATCAAGCCTTTAGGAAGCTTATTATTCTTTAATTATATAACTTGGTCTCCATATGCCTCTTCAATTTTTGGTTGTAACTGATCAACAAACTCCCTTGAATATTGCAAGAATGAGAGTACCTAAGAATCATTTTCAAATACTTGACAATTCTCATCATTGTTTGGGATAGTTTGCCTTACTATAACTTTTACTAACTCATTGTTAACTAATAGGCCAGTTGCTGGATAAAACTATGAGCCAATCTGTGCCATCTTATCAACTTTAGAATTTTGGGTTCTAGGAACTACTTCTATATTGAAAGCTTTAAAATCTTCTATTAAGTCCCAAATTCTATGTCTATAGGATCTCATCCTTACATTTTTGGCTATTGCCTTTTCCCTAATTTACTTCACCACTAATTATGAATCTCCTTTTACTATAAGATTCTTTACTCCCTTTTTCTTAGCTAATATGAGTCCATGTACTAAGGATTCATATTCAGCATCATTATTAGTACAATCAAATTAGAAACTGATAGCTCTCAAAATTTTCTCCCCATTTGGAGCAAGAAGACAAATTCCTGCTCTAGCACCACTTTTACATTTAGCCCCATCAAAATTCAAGGTCTAGATTTCTGAATCTTTTTCAGATTCTTGAGTAGTTGGCATTTCTTCCCTTAAAACATTTGGGATTTCATGGTCCTCATCAAAAATGACATAAGTTCCCATACTAATAGAGTCATAATTTCCATATGGATCACTATGCATCATAGCTAACAAATGGTTATTTTCCTCTTCTTGGTCATGTTCAGTCCAGTCACCCAACTCTTCAACAAAGACCTTTTCTTCCTTATTTAGCATTGCATGATCTTCCTCTAATTTTGATGTTGGTTCATTGGTGATGTGATTCTTTGATAGTGATTCAAATAAAATTTTCATCTTTGAACCATATTTGGGTCTTAGGATGAGGTGAGACCAATCAAGGGACATATATCCTCCTATCTTGGCTATAAAGTCTCTAGATAAACATAGGCCAAATATAGGAGGTATATTTATGACTACTACATCTTGATTGACAATTATATTGGTGCAAGTATATAGATGTAATAGAAGTTGTTTAATTCTCCCTATTGTTTGCACTGATTTGCCATCCAGCTGCATGACTCCTCTAGTAAGTGGCTCATACTTTATCTTTAAAGCATCAACTATTTGCTTAGGCATTACTATAGTACTAGCCCCTAAATCTATCATCACATTATGCAAGAGTGTCTTTCCAACTATCAGATTTAAATAGAAAGGCTCTAGTTTGGATTTACATACCTTTGCTACATTGTTCAAAAAGGCTGTTGTCTTTAGAGGAACATGTCCTTGAGATTTTCTTTATCAATAAGTCCTTCTTTGGTGCCAGTATGTTTAGGCACTACTTGGCCCTATAGAGCTTCTTGTAATAGTATATTTTGCTTAGGAATGGCTAATATGTCCCATATTGACACTTGTGCTAGAGTTCTCTTCAACTGATCCACCACATTCATTGGTCCCAATGTTTGGGTTCTTGAAAAATAAGGGTACTTTGATTTTTCTTGAACTTGTCCAAGAACTACTTGGTTCTGCACTGGCCAAGGAACTTATTGTATAGTATCTATGTTTTGATGACTTTTAAATGAAGGAGGCCCCATAACTTCATTATTTGTGACTTCAGGCTGTTCCATCATCCTTCTCTTTGATCTAATATAGTAGTCTGATTGCACCACTAGTTTCTTGGAAGTAGAAGTTTCATTCAAGAATACCGACTCTTCATCTTCAACCCATGAAAACAAAGCATGTTCTGGGGCTATTTCTTATTCTTTTTGTAAAGACATCCCTTGCATCTAAGCCATCAGAACTAAATTTTGCATACCAAGAGATTGGTAGGCATGAGTGTAAGAAGTACTTGCAAATTGTCCATCCTTTCTTCTTTGCTCTGTTACCTTTTGTTTTAGATTACCCATGGGACAATCTCTAGGCGTATGAGAATTATTACAAGGAAAACACCAGGAATTAGTGCCATCCACATAATTATTTTGACCTTGAACAATCTCTCTATTTGGATTTAGGGGAATAGTCTGTGAGGGTGTAGGGACTGCAACTAATTGGTTTGTTGACTGAGGATTATTTTGCCTTTGATGACCCTGATATTGATTTGGCTTTGGTGGAAATCTATTCCTTGGTAGCCTTGATATTGGGTTTTAGGATAAGTATTTTTCTATCTTTTTATGTTAATTAACTCATTATAAAATGTCCATAAGATGTTCTTGATATCATCCATCTCAAATGACGGGGCAAGGACAAGTTCTTTAGCAGGTTGTTGAGGATATTTATACATAGACACAGGTGGGGCTATGGAATTAGGGGCTTCTTGAGGCAATGGTAAGGTAATCTCTAGAAACATGGGCATGGGAGGCCTTGGGGGCAACTTTCCAGCATCTATTAAATTATTTTCAGCTTTGACTACATAGTCATAAGCCTCTGGCAGAGTCTGACCTCCAAGTGATTGAATCATGAATGATATATCTAAATTTAAAGCCTTAAGATAAAACACTATAGCCATACCTGGTAATGGTCTTGCTATAGTAGCAATTATTTCCCAAGTCCTTTGAAATATTGAATTGAAGTTAGTCATTGCTTCTTGTGGTGCCCTTTTTATAGTAATCAATTATTACAATAGAGAATATTTATCACCTTTTTCCTCAAATCTTTCAAAGAAAATATCTCCAAGTTGATCCCATGTAGATATTGTATTTGGGGTCAAAGATCTGTACCATTCTAGAGCCTTTCCTTTAAAAGAAGCTACTAACAATCTTATGGCAACATTTTGCTGTGTGACCACATGTATAGCACATACATCAGACACATCCTGAAGATGTTCTTCAGGTGTTTTGAAATCTTGCCCACTAAATTTGGGTAGAGCTTTCAAGGCATTTATTGGAATAGGGTCCCAAGTGGCTGTTGGTATTGGGAGGATCAAAGGACTGCTAGTGTTCCAACTTGCATAATTCCTTGGGGGTATAGGAGCTCCCATGATTGCTATTGGTATTTGTATAAACTGATTGACCCTTCTTGGACTAGTTACCAATGGTGGAAAAAGAATACCTAGATTTACAGCAGATTGAGATCTTGTTTCTAGTCCACAGCTCTGACTCCTTGTAGCTCTCTGGTTCATATGGTCTTGAAAGAAACTTCAAGATGGTGTCCTACCAAGCGTGCCAAAAATTGTTGATCATTAAAATTGCACTGTTTCCAACACTAACAATGGGAAGTTTTAGGAATGTGGGACTTGCAACCTGAAACGACCTCCAAATTTTAAAGAAGTTGGTTCTTCTTTATCTCAAAAGTATTTTGGGGAAAAAGGATAGGAATTAAATAGAAACACAAATGAAATGAAATAAAATCTAACTATGGTGATGCACCTGAATTTAATTTGACCCTTAATTCTCAAAGCATAGTGAATCTATATTTAAGATTCAATTATATTAAAGAGCAAATAAGGCATGATCAGTGTAAAAGATGAAACTAGATAGAATCAAAGGCCCACAACTTAGATGATTTTGTAATGACATAAAAAAAATCAACAAACACACAAAATTTAGTATTCTCATTAATTTTTCAATTACATAAAAGGCATAAAAACATGCATAGTTATATGAACTTTTTAACTCAAGAAAATAGAACAAAGGCAAATGACATTACTGGCCATAGCTAAAAGTCTAAAACTTATGATAACAATTTCTCACAAAAAATTCTCTCTATATTCTAATGATCCTTTTGGTGATCTTTGCACCCCTATTATAGCATTAGATTAGCTCTAGATTGCTTGTACGTTCCCAATCCAACGGCCTAACTAAACTCTAACTGATCTAGAAGTGTCTAACAAAAGATATTTCTTGGATTTGAAATGTTCCATCTCCCTGTAATTCATTGGATGAAATAAATACATAAGATGCTTCCCACTATTAAAATAGGTGAAGGCACTAGACATTTTTCACTTACTCCACTTGAAAAATTTCTCATTATTCAAAAGATACCAGAAAATGACACTTGGCAGCTTCTGAGGCACTTACCGAAGACACACGACACTTTCCACGTAACTTATACTCTTTATATGTCTTTGCTCAAAAACATTCTATCTTTGACATCTACCATAGTCTACTGCTTGAAACTTTAACAACTTAAAAAAAATGGGACCCACCACACTTCTCCCCTGAGCAGCTTTAAAAAGGTAACAGGGACAAGTGTCACTTTCCATGTATCTTTAACAAAGAACATGTGGCAGCTTCCATTTTCTTCAGTTACAGACACATGGTGACTTCTATTGATCTTTAGCAAGACTATAGAAACATTCAGGACTCATTTTAGATTCATACAGATGGTGACACTTGGCAGCTTCTGCTAACTTTTAGAAATAAAAACCTAGGTCCCACCACAGTCTTTACTTATTAATGAAACAAAGTGAAGATCTTTTAGATGTTGACAGATGGTGGCTTCCACTTTCTTTAGCTAGGGATATGTGGCATCTTTTGTTACTTTTAGAAAAACATATTGAAGCTTTCCATAGTTTCCACTTGGCACCTTTTGCTTGATCTTGAGAAAAGGTTATTAAAAGAAGCTTTCAAAACTCAAAATAAATTTGAAATGTGGATGCCAATATGAAACACAGATACCGACACTTGTTGCACTCTTCTAAATTACTACTAGACACGTGGTACATTCTGAGCAACTTAGAGAAATAATAAAATGTGTCTCGACTGATGACACTTGGCAGCTTCCACGTGACTTTGACACTTAGACAAAATTTAAGGCAAAATAAACTCACACCCTTACTCTGTGTCAAAAACTTCACTGTCTCGAAACCGAAATGCATAAGGACAAAACTTGGAGTGCACAACTAAAAATTAGAAAATGAAAAATGTAGAGTTTTTTACTCTACAACTATCAAGTACCAACATTGGGTTTCCTACCCCAAAGACAAGATTTGAATCATATTAAAATCTTAAATAAGGGCTCAATAAGGGTCAGAGGAAGTATATATGAAGATGTTGAATAATCTCACGTATCAACTATTTCATCTACCTCACAGAATCAAAAGGCCTAAAATGAAGTACATGTGTTTATCTAATTCAACAAATTATAATTTTTAAATATGTACCTAGAAAAGGTGGTTTTTCTACTGTTAACTTTTGAAATTAACCACACATAATTTTCCCTCTATTTAATTTAGAAATAATCTATTCACCCTCAATTTATTATAGTAGAACTCAAATTCACCCTCAATTCACTATAGATACTCAAAAAAATGATGCCTTAATTTTCTCAATTAGACACAATATATGTGCCCCATTTAAATAATTTACACAATATAAATGCTCTCTTTTCCAATTAAACACAATATCATGCCCTCTTCTTCAATTCAACATAATATCCTACCCTCTTCCTTAATTCATTATAAATTATTAATGAAATGATAAATTTTTTTCTCAATTGAAATTTTAATACTTGTTATCAACCAAATTTCCACCCTTGGAAGGTAATTAAAGCCTTCAAAATTTGTAATAACATAGAAACAATATTAGGTTATGGGTGGCCAAAAATTGGATTGAATCTCTATGTTAAAGGGCCAGCTCCCCTTGATGAATCATTTAGGCTCATTTACTAATCTAAAAAATTGATATAAAAAGAGAGCAAAAACCTATCATAATGGTGTTGATGCACTAAATATACTTGAAAACTACTAACCAACTAAAAATGAAATTCAAACAGGAGACTAACCTAAACAAGACACTACTCCAAATTTGCCTCTCTACATCAACATTTTTGATGAAGGTTGTGAAGAATGCTTAGGCTAGGAGGACTAGTCAAGAGGTCATGAAATGACACTAATTTAAATACAAATCACTCAACCTTAAAATCTCAGTTAGACACTTCACAAGACTTGAAAAAATGATTTCAACTAAACATTAATGATGAACGAGGACAAGATATCAAGGAAGCAAAAATAATCACTTGATAAGATCAACTAATCAAACACACACATTGAAAATATTCAAAGTATGAGGTAACATCAAAAGTTTCTCATTGCTAAAATTCAAATTGGTATGGATTCACCATACCTAGGTAGAGTATAAAAACATATCCTATTAAGTCTAAATATAGAGAGAATTGAGAGAGATGAGGAGAGAAGGGCATATGAAAGAGAGAGTGAAAAGTGTATAAAATAGAGTTACAAAAATAAATGAGTTTTAAATATCTCTATTATGTCTCTAAGGATAATTTTTTATCTCTTTAATATGCTATTCTTCTCCAAGTGGCATGGGAGTTTGCAACTTTACTTGACACCTTATTTTGTTCATCAAAACTAACTTTTGTCTTAGTTTATGCGATATGTTAAGTTACATTATGTATCTTCTCTTGACACATTTAAATTTCTTAGAATCTCCTCAAATTTACATCTCAGTGGCAATCATCAAGTAACTCCTTAGGTGTCTTTAAACCCATATGTCTCACTAGGTTAATCTTGCCTACAAGAATCAAATCTTGAGTTTATCTTCATAAAGGTAGTATATCTCCTTATATGGAATATTCACATAATATAAAATATGTAACAATTCATTTATATTGATCAAGCTCTCTCCAAGTCTCCACTTTACACCAAAATCTCTCATTTGGCCTCATTCTTTATAGCCCTAAAAATGTGTAAACCTCTTGGTGTAGGATAGTGTATTAATGATCCTCAAAATTTGAGAATATATTTAAAGACCCAATATGTCCTTACAAATACATGCCAATTTTCAAGACCTAACTCCAAGTGGATGTGTCCTTTTTATACTATTATCTCTCCTTAATTAGGCCTCAATTAGGCCTCCTTATAAAAAAACTAAAATTTGGCCCAAGATCACTCCCACACTACTAAAAATTCTAGAAAGTTTTTGATTAACTTAACCCATTTTAATACCATGCTCCATGTTAATTTTTAGATCTTGAGACCTTGTATGAATGGGTAAACCATGAAATGGTCAAAACCCTAGTCCAGGTGCTTGTGCATGCTTCAGAGGAAGTTGTAGTCATTTTTAAAAGAGATTTCAGGTTCATTGTTTGGAAATAATTTTTTTATGTTTGAAACATCATTTTATAACTTCATATCTTGATATTTAGGTCTCTTATTACACTCCATAGGCCTACATCTAGGCTTCTTGGCTTGCAAGATAATGCATTTTCCAATTTTTGACCCACTTGAGGACCTAAAAAGCTCATATATCACGTTGAGAGACCTGATAATTTTTGTGAATGATTATAAAACATCTTACCTATCTTAATAAACCTTTTTTTCTTTATTTTGGAGTTATTTGATACCCTATTTCTTCATAATCAAGCACGTAATCCTATATTTAGGCCTATTTCATATAGTACTATACCTGCACATGCCAATCAATACTTTTAAATGGTGATAAATAGATTATTTAATGTTATAAATTTCATTCTATGGTCAAACCAGTTAATTTTAATGAATTTTCAAGGTCCTTTCTTCCATCGGGTCACTAAAGAGCTTATTAGTAGCTTGTGAGTTCTTAAGGATCTTAGCAATGATTCATAAAGTATAGGCCTTTAAATTAAGAAAAAATTCCCAATTTTTTGAGGGAATTAACCTTAATAACCACCCCTAAGATGCATTGACACCATGAATTTTATCAAGGAAGATACAAGCCAAAGTTGGTGCCTCTCAAGTAGATAAACATGTATTATGTGAGGTCAAGAGAAAGATGAAGCTTGAAGGTGGTGTCTTGAGGTTTATTTTTTACCTAAAAACATTATGGAGATATGTGAAAACCAAATTTACTTTTTTTTAATAGTCTTCCTATCCTTTCTATCTCTTCAACCCTGCTTTAGCCTTCAATTACTCAAGCTAGGGTTCTCAACAATACTAATGTTAATGACTCTAGATGTCTATGTTGGCCTTTGTATTGATTGTTTAAAGGTCTCAAATCATTATTAAATTTTCAAATGAAGTCTCATTGAGGCTATAAATTCCTTATCAGGTGCTTATTTTCTCATTTTACCCTCATCAAATAAATTCTTCACACTTTAGCATACATAGGCTGGTGTGTTTATTCAGGCTTACTAAGCCTAAGTGGATCTTTCTAAACACTAAACTTTCCTTAAAATATATTTAATACATTATAGAGGTCATAATATCATTATATATTCATTTTCACATGGTTTTTTTCTTCCAACAAACCTTTTATCTAACCAAAACAAGTATGCATCTTCACTTGATAAAGCAGGCTTGTAAGATATCAATTTGATTGTGAGTGCAGGGGTTTAAAGTGAATTTTTGACAATATTTATCTAACCTTCCTTTGGTTTTGCTATTAACTCAATTGGAATATTTACATATTTTTCATTCATCTAATTTTTTGATCTCCAACTCATTATCCTTCATTGCATCTTCTCTCAAGTTTGAGACCAACTAAGCTACCTAGGCAAATCTATAGGTATGCATCTGGGGTTGGCCCTCTCTTCATGAACTTTGAAAATTTAGTGATACTTAAAAAATATTTCAAATTCAAATTAATTTGTTTTATCCATTCTATATACTTTTCAAATTTCAATCAAGTGAGCATCTCTCTTCACAAGTCTAGACAATCCTCAAGTTACTTGTATTTGGCCATTTTGCCTGTAAGTATCTTAACTACAACTTGGGATAGAAAATGTTTTACAATTTATTTCCATCATATAATATTATTGAGATAACTTAATTGTCTTGAGAATTATTTTCAGATTCCTTATATTTATATTTGCTCACAAGAGGCAAACTTCTTCATTGTTCTACACATAGGCCCGTGTGTGTAGTTTTACGCTTAGTAAGCTTAAACATACATGTCTACCTTTGAGACCTATTGTAATTTAAACTTAATATCATATGATTATAATGGTTCAATTTTAAATTTTATTTATGTGTTATCTTCACTCTTTAAACTCCATGAATTCAAATGTAATTCACTCTCTCATGACTATAAGTGAGAATTAGAGTTTCTTTTGTATGGTGAGCTCTTGGAAAGAGTGTTTTGAAGTAGATGACAACTCTTTTAGGATTAAAAATTAATATAAATATATTTTATTTGTCCTATGACATGTATTAATTATTTTAAATTCATAATCAAATATGATATTGATCTCATTTCTCATGAAAATGAAACCTACAAGTCTATAGACTTATAGGTCTATATTTTCTTGTTTTAAGTCCTCCATGAGGCTTGGTTATTATCATTTCCACCCATGAATAATTATTTTGGTAATTTTAATGGAAAATATATTTAAATAAATCTTTTTTTGTGTGTAAAACCTACATCAATCACCATTTCTTCATAGATCTCATGATGCCAAAACTCTACTTTTTAAAACCTACAACCATTAAAGTTAATGAACTTGTGAAGGGTTTGTATCTAGTAAGAGATAAATATTCTCATGGATGATCATGTTATATTATGTATAGGCTGATAATTTTTGTTTAGGACATTTAAAAACCACCTATATTCTTGAAACCTACATCAACTTCCAAACCTTGAAGTGTAAACCCTGTAAATTATCCTATGAGGGTCTTATACTTAAAATCCAATTCCACATGTACCAAATTTGATGAATTAAATTTTAAAATGGTATTTCAGACATTTTAGGCTCATTCCAATTGCTCCCATGATTCAATAAGTCCATTTTTAAAGAAAGATTGCCCAAATTTGAGGTAGTGGGCTCTTGAGTCACTTTTTGGCCACCATAGTTATTTAGTAATTGTTCATAAAGGTGAAGAGCTCAATAAAAAAACCAATGACACTAATTGAGAGGACATAAGGTAATTTATCTCTATTCAAGATCTTAGGATCTAACTCCACCTATACAATCTGTAGCATCCATTTGAAATTTGTCCTTATGAGCTTGTGAAGAGAGTGACAGAGGTTCTAGAGTAACCTTCACAATTTTGAGACATTTAATTGAAAAATAATCATGTATATGACCTATATAAGTTTAAATGACACTTTTAAAACTATTTACACCTAAATATGAGCTCTCAAGTCCGTACAAGTGCATAAAATTACCTCTTAAGTATTAAAATTCAAGAATCTAACCAATGTCTGACTTGATGACATATATGGTAGTTATGTAACTAATAAAAGATTATTTTAAAGTTTATTGTATGTATTAGTCATTTTAAAAGTTTTTTCACATGTTTGAATTAGTTAAAAACATCTTTTTCTTTCATTAAACTTACCTTAAAGCTCACAAAAGAACATTAACTTCTCAAAACCAACATTAAATGTTCATACAAGGTGATTAAGGCATGAAATGACTTTAATAATAAACTAAGGACCCTATGACACCATTTTACCAACTCTAATTACACCTTGACATGACTAAACCATTACAAGACCAAGAAAGAATAATACCTTATTTTTTCCAAATTTACCTTAAACAATGCTAATAAGACCTTAGGAAGACATTTTGAAGAATATTAAGGCATGATAAAGCTTTTAAAAAGAATAAAAAAACATTAAAATAATTTTTTTACCTATAGGGGTTGACATTTTGACCTTGGGGGTCAAAATTGGTCTACAATTGGTGATTCACGAGGTAGCATGCCTACAATGCTCACTAGACTAGTAGCCTTATCCTTCCATTAGGCAATGGAGTCTTTTTCACTCAAATACAAACTTTATCAGACCTCCACCAAGAAAAAATAAACTTATTTGACCTTTAAACCACAAAAAATAATGACAACATACACCTAACAAATAAATAAGACACACACATGTGCTAGTTAAGCACTTAGGGAGCACAAAACACAAAAAAGCAACTAATATGTATAACTGACCTAATAAAAGTTCTTCCTCCTAGATTAAATGGGAATTTTATTGGATATTTTACTCCATGAGGTGGTAAATAGCATGATTCAAGTTGCCTCTTGAACATTGATCTCATTATCTTCATCCCCATAGTGATTGTCAATCCTCTTAGCATGATCTCAAGTGAAACAACAACAAAAAATAAGTCACCTATGAAGATGAACTCATTATATGATTCAATATCCTTATTTTTATCTCTCTTGATTTTATATTTCAACTCAAACATGACTACTTATTGGTTCATTGGGGCAACCTCAAACTTGGTACCATGGAGATTATCACATTATCCTTCAAGAGGGAAGGTAGCCTAAAAAACATCCTCGATCTATCCCATAGATGGTATAATCCCTTGAAGATTCTCAAATTCATTTCAAAATTACCAATACTTCTACTATAAGTCTTCTTGATCCATAAAGTTAGTATCAACCTTAGCCTCTATTTTTTTTCAAATCCAATCTCTTGCTTGTCTTAAAGAATGTCTTTATTATAGATTACTCTATCATGGACTTGAAACTCTTGGTGATGATATTCAAGACATATTAGCTCACTAGGGGCCTTGAATTCTTCATCATCAACTTTATCTTATTCTCTTAGAGATGTCAACTTCTCAAACCTTTTATATTATTTTAACATGTCCAAATAGGTTTACCACATATCTTCATCCTTCTCTATACATTCTTATTGACTAGATACAATATGAAGCACATATTTAGAGACTTATTAGTTTGTTGAAATAGTATGATCAGTTTTCACTCCATCCTCAAATTCATATTCTTGATCATTTTAATCCATGTCACATTCATTCAATACTTCACCTTGTTTAGTTGAGATGTTCTCTACTTCAATATCCTCTTTTACTCCATTTATAAAAATTCAATTATTTTTTTCTTCCCCAGGTGGAGTGCCAATTAAAATATCATTATCATGCTCAATTAAAGTATCTTCATTAGTTATAAATACAACCCTATCGTATTCACTTACCTCCCATAGTATATCTTATTCATCAAGAAGGGAGATGGTAAGATGGAAATGAATATATTAATGAGTTTGAGAGGGAACATGGGGCATGGTATATCGCTCATGAATAGGCTTGGGGATTAAGGGAGTATTCTTAAAACTTGAGGCCTTGTGAATGGTGGATTATTCTAGGAACTCTTGAAGAGAAAGAAAGTTTAGTTGGGCTATAATTACCTCATTATATTCATCAACCACTTCATTATTCTCATAGCCTTATATATATTTTTCAACAACTCTAACTTTATTTTTAGTCTTCTCAACTAGTACCTCACTCTTATCTTGAATGCTTTCTTGGATATACCTCTAATATGGAAAATATTTGGGTTATTTAAGAGAGGGAAATGGGGTTATAATAGGCTCAAGGTTTTTTTAAAATTTAATCTCTTGATCTTAGCTCTCTTCCTCTTGTTTCTCCCAAGACTTCAATACTTGGTTCCAAGTTGGGACTTTGACACTAGTAGGTTATCTTGGGGATTGAATTGGATCTCTTATAGTATTTATTTGAGGATTTTCAATGGTTTCATGAGGATATAGAGCATAGGAAGGATGATAAGGAACATAATGGGATTATTGAAACACTTGATCAAATCTATTTTTTAAATTTTCCCAAATCTCTATCTTCTCCAATACAAAATCACATAACTCATTCCTCTCTAGTTGATCATTAGATATAAATGCAAGTATCTCAATCATTTACTTATATTAAGAATTTGAAAAAACTATTTTTGAAAATTTTAGTACCTTACCCTCTATCTCATCCATTCCATCTTTAAATTCTTAAGAATATAGTGGAGGAAGGGGAGGAGGGTATCATGGCTGAAAACAAGGCTATTCATGTGCATCACCATAGCCATATAGGGATGATGTAGGCTGATCATAAGACTGATATGGCCCAAAAGGAGGACAAGAATGATGTTATTAGTATTAAGTAGGGTAACAAGATTTATAAGGCTGATGAGGTATGTAGTTTAGGTCACATGAAGGGAAAGTGGGGTAGTCATAGGACTAATATGGACCATCATACTATTGGTAAAGCTCATGGTCAAGTTAATAAGGAGTGTTATAGTCTTGATGTACCTCACTAACTTACATGAAATTTAAATCTACTTCAAACTAAGCCATAACAAACTCATCAAGATAATGAATTGAATATAGAACTTACTACAAACAAGTGATTGGGTTACTAGATCCAAATAATTGAGAATGGAGTCACCATTGATGTTTTGAATGCCTCTAAAGGCTGATAGGTAGAATAAAAACACCAAAAAACCTTCCATTACTTTATATCTTAGTCCCATCAGGTGTGTTAAAACTATTATCAACCAAATTTTCACCCTTGGAGGGTAATTCAATCCTTCCAAATTTAGAATAACATATAAATAATCATAATCTATGGGTGGCCTAAAATTAGATTGAATATATAGGTTAAAGGGTTATCTCCCATTGATGAATCACTTAAGATCATTTAATACTCTACCAACATGCTAGGAAAAGAGAGAGAAAACCTATCCTAATGGTGGTGATGTACTAAATATACTTGATCACTACCAACCAACTACAAATACAATTTAAACATGAGACTAACCTTAACAAGATACTAATCCAAATTTATCTCTCGACATCAACATTTATCATGATGGATGTGAAAAATACTTAGGATAGGAGGAATAGTCAAGAGGTCATGAAATGAGACTAATTAAAATATAACTCACTCAACCTTCACACCTCAATTAGACACTTCACAAGACCTATAAAAAGGATGTCAAACTAAACATAAATGTTGGATGAGGACAACATACCAAGGAAGCAAAGCTAATCACTTGATAAGATCAAATAATCAAGTAAACACATTGAAACTAGTCAAAATAGGTGGTAAAATTATAATTTTATTATTAATCAAATGTTTGGAAATGGGTAGGGCTTCCTAATGCCTAGGCAAAGGATACAAACATAGCCTATCAAGGATAAATATATAAAGAAGTGAGAGAGGAAAGAAGGATGTAAGAGAGAGAGAGAGAGAGAGAGAGAGAGAGAGAGAGAGAGAGAGAGAGAGAGAGAGAGAGAGAGAGAGAGTGACAAGTGTCTAGAGTAGATTTAAAACAATAAATTATTTTTAAACATATATATCAAGTATCCAAGGACAGGTGTTGATCTCCTAAATATGTTCTTATTCTCTATGTGGTGTGGGACTTTGTAAATTTACTTGACATCTTGCTTTGTTCATCAAAACTATCCATTATCTTGGTTTGTGAGATTAAAAGTGGATTCATTAATCATAAAATCATGTTAAGATACATTATAACTTTGATTTTAACACCTTTAAAATATTTATGAGTTCCTCAAATGTACATCTTAATGATAATCATCATGTAACTCCTTAGGTGTCTTGAAACCCATTTGTCTCACTAGGCCAATATTGCTTAAAAGTGTCAAATATTGAGTTTGTCTTCATAAAGGTAGTATCTATCCATTTATGGCCTATTCACATAATATTAGATCTATACAAATTCATTTGGAACCATGAAACTCTCTCCAATACTCCACTTTATACCAAAAGTTCTTGTTTGGCCTCATTCCTTATACCCTTGAAAATGTGTAAATCTCCTTGTGTACGATGGTATATAGATGATAATAAAAATGAGAATATATTTTAGAACCTATTAACCCCTTATATATCCATGCTAATGTTTAGTACCTAAATCCAAGTGGAAGTGTTCTTTTTCTACTTTTCTCTCTCCTTAATTAGGCCTACTTGCCCAAAAACTGAGTTTTGGCACAAAAGCACTCCTAATAATGTGAAACTTCTAGGAAGTGTTTGATTAAATTTACCCATGCCGATATCATGATCCATGTCAATTTTAAGCTCTTGAGACCTTGTACAGATAGGTAAACCATGAAATGGTCAAAACCCTAGTCTAAGTGCTTATGCATGCTTAACAGGTAGTTAGAGTGATTTTTTAAGATATTTTAAAGTTTTAGTGTTTGTAAATTATTTTTTAAGGTTTTAAATATCATCATAAAACTTCACATCTTGAGAGTGAAGTCTCTTATTACACTCCATAATCTTGCATCTAGGCTTCTTAGTTTGTAACATAGTGTATTTTCCACTTTTTGACCCACTTAAGGAACTGAAAATTTTATATATCATTTTAGGAAACCTAATAATTTTTTTTAATGATTATAAAACCTCTTACCTATCTTAATAAACCTTTTTTTATTTATTTTTAAGATATTACATACCCTGCTTATTCACAAACAAGCATGCAACCCTGTATTTAGGCCTATTCCATACATTAATATACCTTCACATGATAATAATTACCTTTAAATGGTGAAAAATATAGTTTTTAATGTCATAAATTTCATTATATGTTTAAAACAATTAATTTTAATGCATTTTCAAGGTCCTTTCTTCCATCAGGTCACTAGAGAGTTTAATAGTAGCTTGTGAGTGCTTCAGGGTCTTATCAATGATTCATATAGTACAAAACACTAACTTAAGAAACAATGAACAAAGTGTTTAGGTAATTAATCATTATAACCACCAATAAGATCCTTGGACACCATGCATCTTGTGAAGGAATATCCAATAAAAAAATGGTGCCTCTCGGGTAGCTGAACATGCATACTATGAGGTCAAGAGAAAGATGAAGCCTAGAGGTGGTGTCTTGACATTTGTTTTTGAATATAAAAACTTTATGGATATTTTTTAAAACCAAATTTAATTATTTATATAGTCCTCATTTCCTTTCTATCTCTTCAATCCTACTTTAGCCTTTAATTACTCAAGCTAGGGTTCTTAATAATCCTATTGTTAATACCCTAGATATTTATGTTGGCCTTTTTATTTATTATTGAAGGCTATAAAACCATTATTAAATGTTATAATTAATTATAAATTAATTATAATGTTATTATGTTCTCATTTTACCCTCATCAAACAAATTCTTCACAATTTAGCATACACAAGCCTATGTGTTTATTCAAGCTTACTAGGCCTAGATAGATCTTTCTAAACCCTAACCTTGCCTTAAAATATATTGAATACCATTAAAATGTCATAATATCATTATATATTCATTTTCACATGGTTTTTTCTTCTAATATACCTCTTCTCTTACCAAAACAAATATGCATCTTCACTTGATAAAACAAACCTATAAGATATCAATTTGACTGTGGGTGTAGGGGTTTAAAGTGATTATTTGACCATATTTATTTGACATTAATTTTTATTTATTATTAAATAAAGTTAATATTTACATATTTTTCATTCATATACCTATCTAAGCTCTAACTCACTATCCTTCATTGCATCTTCTCTCAAGTTTGAGACTAACTGAGCTACCTAGGTAAATACATAGGTATGCATTTGGGGTTTATCCTCTCTTCATGAAATTTGGAAATTTAGAGATAATTAAAAAACATTTTAAAGTCACCTTCATTTATTTTATCCATTCTACATACTTTTCAAACTTCAATCACATGATCATCTCTCTTAACAAGACTATGCAGTCCTCAAGATGCTTGTATTTGGCCATTCTGCTTGTAGGTGTCTTGACTACGATTTGGGATAGAAACAATTTTAGAATTTATTACCCTCATTTTATATTATTAAAATAGTTTAAGTTTCCTTATAATTCTTTTCATATCCCTTATATCTATATTTTCTCATAAGAGGCAAACTTGTTCATTGGTCTACACACAAGTCTATGTGTGTAGTTTTATGCTTAGTAAGCTTAAACAAACATGTCTATTTTTGAGACATGTCATAATTTAAATTGAATATAATATGAGGATAATTTTTCACTTTTAAATGTTATTGATTTGTTATATTCACCCTTTATACTCCATGAATTCAAATTTTATTCACTCTCTCATGACTGTAGGTAACAGTTAGAGTTTTTTTTTCATGGTGAACTCTTGGAAAGAGTGTTTTGAGTAGGTCAACACTATTTTTGGATTACAATGTAATATCAATCTCATTTATGTGTCTTATGACCTATAATAATTATTGTAAATTCATAGTAAAATTAAATATTGATCCCATTTCTCATGAAAATGAAACATATAGGTCTTTAGACCTGTAGGTCTTCATTTTCTTGTTTTAAGTCCTCCATGAGGCTTATTTTTTATCATTTCCACCCAAAAATCCTTATTTTGGTCATGAAAATTTAAAATAACTTCAGATAAATCTTATTTTTTGTGTAAAACATACATGAAATACTCATTCTTTAGAGATCTTAAGAGGCCAAAACTTTGCCTTTTAAAACCTGGAACCATGGAAGTTAATGAACTTGTGAAGTGTTTAGAGATATTAAGAGATTGAGATGATCATGTATGATCATGTGATATTGTGTATAGGTTTATATGTGTTTTCGAGGACATTTAACAACCACCTATATGTTTTTAACTTGCAACAACTTATAAACCTTGAAGTGTAACCCCTGTAAACTATGTTATGAAGATCTTATGTTCAAAATCCAATGCTTCACATGAAAATATTGATGAATTGAAGTGTAAAATTGTATTTCAGACCTCTTAGGATAATTTCAATTACTTTCATGCTTCAATGAGTCCATTTTTTTAATAAATATTTCCCAAAAATGATGTAGTGGAGTTTTGAGTCACTTTTTGACCACCTTAGTTCCTTAGAAATTGTTCATATAGATGAGGAGATATATAAAGGAAACAATTCCACTAATTGAGAGTACATAAGGTTCTTTATATCTGATCAATATCATGGGATCTAACTCCACCTATATGGCTATACCATCCACTTGAAATTTTCCCTTAAAAGCTTATGAAGAGAGTTATGGAAGTTCTAGAACAAATTTTGAGACCTATACCTATAAAACAAGCATGGATATGACCTGTATAATTTGAAAGGAAACTTATGAAACCATTTCCACATGAATATGAGCTCCCAAGTCTATACAAGTGCATAAAACTACCTCTTAAGCATTAAAATTTAAGAGTCTAACCAATGTCTGACTTGCTGACATATATGATAGTTATTTAACTCTTGTAAGATCTTTGTAAAGTGTCTTATATGGATTATTCATTTTTAAATATTTATCACATGTTGGAATTAATTGAAAACATCTTTTTCCTTCATTAAACTTACTTTAAATTTCATAAAAGAACCTTAATTTCTCCAAACCAACATGAAATGTTCATATAAGGTGATTATGGCATGAAATAACTTACATAAACAACTAAAAACCTTATAAAACCCTTTGACCAACTCTCCTCACACCATGACATGACTAGACCATTACAAGACTAAGAAATAAAATTACCTTAATTTCTCAAAATTTACCTTAAACAATTCTAATAAGACCTTATGAAGACATTTTGAATACTATTAAGGCATGACAAAGCTTTGAACAAGACTAAGAAGACATGACAAGCAATTGTTTTACCTATAGGGGTTGACACTTTGATCTTAGGGGTCAAAATTTGTCAAAAATACCTAAATAAAATAATTTAACATTACCTCTAGCTTAATAATTTACTTTAGTAAATATGACCTTAAATTAGAAATTAAAGTTACATTAAAGATGATAATAAAATCACCTATTTAGACACCCCAATGTCACCCATAGTGATATTAAAAATTTCACCCCATTGTCATCAATTAATTCACCCCAACATCATCAATTAATTGACCCTAATGTCACTTTTAAGAGACCCCTAATGTCATGTCCAAATTCACCTTAATTTTTCCTCTAACGATGCTATGATTTTTTTATATTAAATTTACCTATTCTAGAGACACCCTAACATCACCCTCTATAAACACCTCCTAAATATAACTTTAAATATAACTTAAGGTTTATAATTTTGAAAAATAAAAACCTAAATGACTTAAATGTGACTTTAAAATGCAAATTTAAATTGTATAAATATTTAAGTGTTTAGAAGTAATAGATAAGTGTTTTGAGTGATTATATGTGTAGATGAAATTTTCAAAAAAATGAATTTAATTGTGCAATTATATCAAAACACCCAAAATGTCAATCCACTAATTAAGTTCTAAAGACATTAGGATAAAATACAAATAGATAAATGAAAATTGAAATTATCACTCTAATCCTAAGGATAATTCATCCAAACCAACAATAAACAATAAAAAGATGAAAGGATTTAGATTAAGATTACCTTAGACTCAGATTTGTAGAATATGGTATCTTGATTCATTGACTTAGTTACACTAGTTGATCATGTGGACATGAATACTATATGGATTAAATTGTTACTTTTTTTATTGGCATGGATTCATGGGTTTTCTAGATGCTTGTGATTACTAGTTAGTTTCAATGTAGGATTGGTTTGTTTATAAATAACCTAGAGGGAGGACCAATGGTTGTATTTCAAAGTTAGGTTATGGAGATCTATGGTTGAGGATTATCTAAGGAATTAAAAATTCCTTTGAGAATTCAATAGGAGAGAGGGTTATAGAGGTAAAAATGTCTAGAACCTCTTTGGGAGGTGTAATAATGATTAGGGGATTCTAGATAATCTAGGGGGTAGGCTTGTAAGAAAGTCTAGGATAGGCTTAGTAGGTGGGTAAGTGGCCATGGAAAATTTAAATTCCCAAATAATAGATAATTGAGATTAGGATAAGATATGATTTAGAAATATTAATATATATGTGGGGTAGAAATAAAGTTAGTGAATGAAGAACTGATGAGGGGGATATTATATAAATGACTAGGATTAAGCTAAAGGAGATAAATTAGTGAGATTAATTAGAATAATTAAAGTGAGTATAATTTAGTGTATATATTTGTCCCCCCTTTAAAAGGGCATTTTGAGTGGTTGAAGTAAAAGTAGTAATGGTATTTCAAATAAAAACCATTTCATAGATTAATGATATCAAATGATGTTAGGGGATATGATTCCCCATTGAGGGGACATGCGTAGAAGAATGAGATGGATAGCCAATAAAAAGAAGACATGATGGGTGGGATGTGATGGGTGGATGAGGGGATGGGATAAGAGATGTGAGATAGATGATGAATAAAATAAAGTAAATTTGACTTGAGAAAGGAGATATAAAGTGATGATGCCCATGGTAAAGACATATGCACAAGGAGTAGAGATGATGATAATGAGATAAAAGGTTGTAAGATTTTGAAATATCCCAATCTAGGACATAGTCTAGGGAGAGATGTAGATCGAGATGATAAAGACCATGAGATATCGACATATCCCAAGAAAAGACACATATTGGGAGAGCATCAAGGCAAATATATGATAATGATTCAATAAGATGAAGGATGAATGCATCTCAATGTTGAAGTCAAGTGATATGATGAAGGTGATGATAGAAAAGAAATAATATGATCAAGTGACTAAAAGAGGAAGGGGAATAATTAAACTACAATTCATCTAATCACTAATACATAATGTGATTAATATAGATTATGCCCCTAGCAAGGACACTTGTAAAGGAATAAGATATGATTAATTTAAAATCCTTAGCATGCCCTGATTGATGTAGGAGACTATAAGCTTGAAATGATCAATTAGTGATAATGGATGATTGATTAAATAAAATATGGAGTTGTGATTTTGTCAAGCCTAATTTAAAAGTGTGATATATTAACAAAAATATTAGGGAGATGATTATGATGATGGTGATTGATCAAGAGACCAACTAATGAATGATTGATATTATAGCTCAAGGATATAAATAATGTAATTCATGAGGATAATTAAGGACATGAGAGATATGATTATATATTATGAGGAAAGAGGTGATAGTATATTATCTATCCTTGAGAACTAAAAAGTGGCCAAGTGTTACCTACACAGTCTAAAAAGACCTCAAGTTGATGTAGTTTAGAAAAAACTCGTTTGGAAATTAGATGAATGGACTAGGATGATGGAATTAATGATGGGATAATGATGATGGGTAGATTATCATTCCATTAGTTCTATAATAATTCTCATCATAGTCTAAGGAATCTAAGAAATATGACACTTGATGGTATGCCCCATGATATAAGTATGACCAAGAGGACATAGTGCCAATATGCATGGGCAAATATCAAACTCTACATAATCAAGGGCACTTATAAGTATTATAGTAGCTTTGGTGACCTCATAGAGTTATTATTCATTTAAAAATAGATAAAAAAGAGTCACGATGTAAACACAAACTCAAAAGATAAAGACAATCCAATATTTACATGATAAAAGACATACAAACTAGCCAAATAAATTAGACAACTAACACACACAAGTATCTACATGCAATGTCACAAGGCATTTTCTAGTAATGGTATGAGTTCTTGGGTGATGGGTTGGAATAGGATGATCATGATGTTATTGTGGATGTAGGATAGACTTCGATTTGGAATAAACTAAGAATGATGAGTAGGATTAGGATATATATGTGGATATGGATTTTAAACTAGTCGAGGGACTTAGATAAGGATTTATATATGTGTAAATGGATTAGGATTAGGCTAAATATTTGGATAGTTTAGATGAGATACATAATAATGGTTGGGTGGAAGTGAAAATAGGCCAATACTAGCTTAATATAGACTAGATTGGGTCCTAGTTTAGAATAATATGAATAATGTGTTTTTGAAAGTTAAAAGGCATGGAGATGGATGTGACTAGGGAAAAGACATAAGACAAGACACCATGGACTATTTTTTATTTTTAATTTTTTTTGGGTTTTTTGGAATAAGTATGTACACTATAAAAATGGGTTTACTATCAAATGGAATATCGAGCCTAGTAAAAAAGATAAATATAGATGGATGAAATAATGGATGGGATGACAAAAGGGTGATGGTGATGTCAAAAATGGGGTGAGGACTAAGGAATAATGGACAAGGGATTTCCAATGGCCACAATGTAAAGGAAATAGATGTTGAGTTACCTAAGTGTCCATTAGAGGATATGCCAAAATTATCCCATACCATTTCTCAAGACATCTTCCAATCCATTGCAAAGTTTAAGATAGGAAGGAATGATAGATAGGGTGTATGATATGATGGAAAATGATGGGTATGTATAATGTAAAAATATATATGACATGGATGGACTTTACCATAAGTGTTGAGGTACAATGTAGATAATAGATTATTTTACCATGATGCTAAAAACTATTTTTCATCATAGTACTTGCTCAAGGAACCAAAATACTAGTTTTCATCATTAGATAAATGATTTTTTATTATTTTATTTTTATTTTTATGTTTATTTTTTATATTTTAGTTTATATTTTATTTTTCAATTTTTTGGTCATTTCGATTTATTAGATAAGGGAGAGATAAAGGAATGACACTATTGTCTAGATATTCAACTGACACCTATTCTGAATATATGTGATGCTAGCACCATGTGATGGATTCTAGATTCTTTTATGTCTAGGTGGCCTTTATTGACTCTTGATTTAATGTCCTCTGGATACCTCAACTAGGTGTCTTTTAAAACCCTATGAATGACAATGTTTCCCATTGATTGGATATGTGGTATGGATAAGAGTATGTCATGATTTTGATGGTGGGATATAGGATGTGAATGAAGGAAATGATCATGATGGAAGATATGTTTGTATGGGGACTAAAAATGGTGTTCAATAGTTGTATACACCATTGGATATATTGGAGGGGATTATTTAAATTAGTGATATGGGATTAAGGGATCCAACACCTTTTATTTTTTTATTCTTTGATCTAAACATTAAGAGGTTGGTCAGCCATATGACTATTACATTTGACATTCCTTTAATTTACTAATTGGGTTTGACTTTGAATACACCTTGGTGTCAAATTTTGGGCTTCACCAAAGGAGATTTATTTATGGCTAGATAAATGATTTTGATTTAAATATACCCTTAGCACTTCAAGGATATCTATTCTAGGGGATGATTCTTTATAACTTGGATGATTAAAAAACTCATCTTTACTTTTATTAATTATATTTGGATCATATCAAGCTTGATTATTTGACAAAAATAATTGAGTATGGGCTTGGATACTTGTATATGTAACACATGATATTTCCTACAGAGGGGAATCTAACAGTGCATGTTCCTATCCATTTCATTCCTAGAGTGAGATGTAGAGATTATGGAGGAAAGGTGAATGATTAAGGATGTGTGGTGGATTAAGGGGATAATGATTAGTATAGTCCTCATAAAGGTCACTGTGATCCCTAACCTCAATGTCGAAAGAAGTATCCTCAATAATATTAAAAGGATCACTAAGACTCTTAGGGTAATTTGTATATAAAATTGATTCATATCTATCTTGATGATCTTTGACTAATAGAGAATCCAAGAATTATGATTTAATTTCATCATCTTGGGGTCAATCAAGAGTGATGCCTTTTATCTAGTCAATGGTAGAGATATCTTCAAAGAGATAGGTGTTGGCATGACCTTTGTAATATACAAGGGATAATGATTCTAACATGATTTATAATTTAGATGTTGTTGTAAAACATGATCTTGACCATTCTAATGTAAACTTTGATAGGGATGTTGATCAGGTGATGTATCCCATATATAATTTTATGATAGGAACCATATGATTATCCGTAAGTAACTCTTTCACCTTGGGTTTATGAAGGGATGATTTAGGTTTAATGGATTTATGAAAATGGGGGATGTCATGTGAATGGTTCTTAGGGATGGATTGATTAGGGATGTGTGTAGGATGAATGGTACTAAATTAATAACCTTAGTTAGGAAGGGGATATGATTAATTATATTTGGTAAAAAAGTCTTGGCATATGCTTTTTGCACACTCCTAAGCATGGATATATTGGGTTCACCCTCAATTTCAATGTTGTCATTATCAATTAAATTTTAGATATAATCTATAAATAGGTGACATCTATTAATGTAATGTATACGGACTTTATGGTATATAAAAAATAAATTAGATTGATACTATGAGGGTACATGTTTAGACAAATATATAGGTCTTATTTTCAAGTGGACAATCATGATTATAGACCTTAATTTCTAAAATAGGACTTTCATAGAGATGGGGAAAGGGCTATACAACTTGTCCATGGATTTGGTGTATAAGTATTATACTAAGATATAGAATAATGTGATGGTGGAGTGTGGGATTGTTTAAGATATGAATGGGAACTAGATGAGGTTGACAAGCTATACTTCTCTTTGCTAGTAGGATGGGGGATATGTGATGGACTTTGATTGGTAGATGAAAGATTTGACTTTGGATGGGTATGGACTAGGGGTAAGGTGAAATAGATGGGATTGAGACTTTTGGTAAGTTGGCTACCCATCTCAAAGATCCATGAGAAGATTTCCCCCTTGTTTTTATAAATATTCTTATTAAATAGGGTGATCTTGGACTAGGAATGTCATGACAAGGACTAGAACTAGTGGATGGGGGACTAGAATAGGATTGGTTGTCATGATAATTAGATGGGGATAAGGGTTGATGAGGGACTTGTTTGGGATGTGACTTTAGGATTAAGGGTTCAAAATCATTGATAAGGTGAGCACCCATCTCCAATATCTATAAGAGGACTTTGCCTTTGTTGGACAAGATATATTCATTAAATAAGGCAACTTTATCACTTGATAGTGCAAACTATGATAGTGATAAATGAATATGTGGGTTGACCTTGATGGGATAGTATGTGGGTTAGGTATAAATGGGGATTGATTATGGGAAATTAGTTTAGGCTTGATGGGATCAAGGTCTAGAGGTAGGTAGGCACCTATTTCTAGGGCCTACAAAAGGATCTCATCCTTATTGGAAAATAGGTATTGGTCCATGAGGATAGGGTCCAAATCCATGGGGATGTATGATGATAGGGGAATGGATGAGGTTAAGGTAGATTTAGGAATTGGATAGGTGTTTGGTCAAAAAAAGGATAAATGATTGATATTGTATGACAAGTGATGGGAAAGATGAAATGAGATTGAGATGATGCAAGACTAGGATTATATTTCAGATTGATAGTACATTAAGTGTTAATGATCCATCAATAATGCCTAGTTTTCAAGATAGAAAAAGTATTTAGGATTGGATGGTTGTCTAGATTAAAACTAAGAAAATGATGATTGGATGGGTGCTAGTTACAAATAGGCAAGATGATAATATTATAGATGACTAGATTGATGATTATGGGATGCTAGTATTAACCAAAAAAGTGATAGGTTAATAATAAGTTATCAACTAAGCATGAAATATGATAAGATGAAATGGGATTAAGATGATATGAAAGGAAAAAAGTACTATCTCAATCCTTAGAATGAGTTGCTCAAAGTGGGATAAGATTATGATGATGAAGGATAAATTAAGGGATAATGGATGATGGGATTTAAGATTAATGATGAGGGTGGTGAGTATGATTTGGACAAGGATGTAACCTAAAGAGCCAACTAGGTGTGTTGGTGGATAAGATAGGATGAGGTTAAACTTAGATGGGGATGATAAGATAAGTATGTACATGATAGGCTGATAAGATGTATACATAAGATTATACAGGATATGATGACATATAAAGGAGATGAGGATTTAAAAGAAGACTATGAATGTACAAAATAAATAATAAGAATATACAAGATGATGATATAGATAGCCTAGATATTCATGTATGGGTTTGGTTGAAAGGCTAACTTAGTTCACAAATAGGCAAGATGATAATATTATAGATGACTAGATTGATGATTATGGGATGCTAGTATTAACCAAAAAAGTGATAGGTTAATAATAAGTTATCAACTAAGCATGAAATATGATAAGATGAAAGGGGATTAAGATGATATGAAAGGAAAAAAGTACTATCTCAATCCTTAGAATGAGTTGCTCAAAGTGGGATAAGATTATGATGATGAAGGATAAATTAAGGGATAATGGATGATGGGATTTAAGATTAATGATGAGGGTGGTGAGTATGATTTGGACAAGGATGTAACCTAAAGAGCCAACTAGGTGTGTTGGTGGATAAGATAGGATGAGGTTAAACTTAGATGGGGATGATAAGATAAGTATGTACATGATAGGCTGATAAGATGTATACATAAGATTATACAAGATATGATGACATATAAAGGAGATGAGGATTTACAAGAAGACTATGAATGTACAAAATAAATAATAAGAATATACAAGATGATGATATAGATAGCCTAGATATTCATGTATGGGTTTGGTTGAAAGGCTAACTTAGTTCACAAATAGTATTGGTATAACATGAAACACATCCAAGCAAGCAGATCATAATCCTAATATTAGTAAACTAGTGGATGTAAAACTCTATGATCACACTATATAATAGCTTCATAGGTGAGGCTATATGTTGGTGACCCATTATAATATCAACCAATCCCTCTAAACCCCATCTACTCATGGTAGTCACTTGGGATTTGATACTAACTCTAGTAGTATATCACCTATTAGGACTAAAAGGTATTAATCTATGTTGAATGGGCTCTTTATAGGCATCCCTGATATGCGCTAGGTAAAATGGGGCCCAAGTCCTTCTAGGGTGTTGTCTAATTCCTAGTTCAAAGAGTTAACTTTAACCCTTTATATAATACATGTATGAGGTCAACCACTTATCCTAATGATATTTATCCCTAATATTTATACTCCACCAAAACACAAAGTGTGGATTAGTGCATGGCAGTGAAATCCATAGTCATTATCCCCCTACGACTATGGCAAGTTCATGGGTGTTAATTCCACATCATGTTTCCCCTATAAAATAAAAAATAAGAGGGTTTATTAGTGGTTTTTTATCCTCTAATAATCATCACAAGGATGTAAGGAGGAGAGCATACACCACTGTAGCCCTCAATTGACAAGTAGGCAGATAAAAAGTATTAATTAATTGGTTAATTCAATGCATGATATATATAAGATGATTTATACAAAGATATTCAAATGATTAAAAATCTTAGATAAATGAAATGATTTTTAAGATGCCAAAATGTCTTTGATAGGCAACCTGCAATAAAATTATTAGTAGTTTGATTGGCATTCTTGAGGGGAAACCTAAAAGACAAGATGTTAAACAAATTTTGACCTAAAAGAGAAGATGTTAGCAAGTCAGAATAGCCACTAGATTCACCCCTAAAATAAATAAAATTTTAGTCTAATAACCCTTAACAAAGTCCACTAAAAAAATGATGATTTTGGATCTATAACTCCTTTGGGTGAGGGGGACAGATGTAGGGATCCGAGGGTGACATCCCCTAGTGGGGTCATGTGCCAATGCCCCTTATAGGGTCAAGGGACAGATCCCCTTATGGGGTCTGGGGGAAATACCAAATATAATTTGGTCCTTGTGAGATTCTTAGAATGACTCAAAATTTACCATATTTTGTCAAAAAAGAACACACTCAAAGAAGAATTTGAAGGAAAACAGAGGGTTAATATCTCTAAAAAGGATGTTAGTAGACAAGCAATTTTAGCATTAACGATTTTGATTATCAACTTCGAGAGGACCCATACAAAGAGAATATTAGTAGTTTTAAAAAATTTGCCTTTGACAATTGTATACCTAGGGTCAAAGAAAATTGTCCTTTATTTATATGATTTTTTTATGTTCTTAAAAAATAAAAATAAATTTAATATTTACAAAACTATGATGATAAACTTATTTAATACTATACAACTTATGATTTTTATGATATTGCCTTTTAGACTTTAAATTAATCCTTAGACTAACTTTGGAATTCAATAGATTATAAAAACTATACAAAAATGCTATTGACAATGGGATATATGCAAATAATATAGAATCATAATTTATTAAATAAAGTTTTATGACTCAATTTTATGGTTAGACAAAGATAAAAACTATTCTTAAAAAAGTTAAGCCTTCAATTGCATTTAACCAAGTAATCAAGGTTGCCCCTATCATATACTCAATGCCAGACTAATGATGTCACAAGCTCACCACTTGGGGTTAGATAAAAACTCATCTAGATTATGTAAAATCATGATTAATCTAGCAACATATCACTTTCTAAAAATGAATGACTAAAAGGTAACATGATATGACAACTTAATGACTATTCATAATACATCTAACCATATATACAAGGAACACTTTTCATGAATATTTATGCAATGTAATATGGGTGTTTTAACTAAACTTTTTGATTGATTTTGATTACCACATCTTGCAATAACTAGAGGACATGGGAATCCTCATGACACATTGACATTGGCATGGGCAAAGAACTTTCTAGCAATTTTAAGGTTCAAAACTCAATGACATTGTAGCTAGTAAAACATCTTAATTTTATGGCTCAAAATAATACATATCATGGTGTATAATATCTTTAATCAACAAAGGATGGATATATTGGCTAGAGTAGAGCAAGGTGAAAAGGCTAAAAAATGGGGCAATTTTTTTTCTTGATTCAATATTTAAAACCCAAAAAACATGTGTAGAATGCTCCAATAGTTTAGAGGTTTGAAACTTGATGGTATTATCTAGGTATGGTCTAAACCAAAAACCTTACATAAGACAAGAGTATTTTCATGGCTTCAATAGGTGAGTGACCTAATCAGTTTAGTTATGACAACTTAATGTATATTTTATCAAATATTGTGTAACACAATCTGAAAACCTAAAAAGGTTTGGTTTGATGGCTTTGATAGTGCACATATCTATGATTAAAATAGAGTATTAAAATTGATTGGATCTACTAATGGAATAATAGTTTCTTAAACTAAAAACTCAAGGGATATAGGCCTTTTAATTGTACTAAGTAAACACTAAAATTATTATCAGATATGTACAAAATGGATCAATGGAAAATGGGTCAAAACTTGAGTGAAATGTGAATTATCAAATGTAAATACAAACTCTACAACCTTTGCCAATGTTCCCCTATCATGCTAAAATGGGATATTTAGAATAGGTTAAGGTCATCCATTAGGGAACAATAAAATTTGATTTTGTCAAATGCTATAAATTTGCAAAGCCTTGCCAAAAATGTGGAAGTATACACATAGTATGTGAGTTTTTTGACAAAAATACCTCAAATAAAATTTGGTCCTGTACCATATTGATTTTAGATAGACCAAAGGCATGAAATTACAACACAGTAAGATGATAGAGATATAAGAACAAATAATTAATACTTCTTAGATCACATTATACCCCCAACATGTAATTAAAAAAATTGTCTAATAGTAATAAAAATTTAAATCTATCAACAAAGTACACTCATTCAGTTATTTTCTAAACACATATTATTCATAATTTAGATAAAATAATATGATTAATTTATTTTAAAAATCTATTAAATAATACCCAAAAAACTTTGGAGATATCTATACACAAAATCTTAAAATTTTTAGATGTCAATTATTCTTCAAATTCACCTAAAAATTTAAGAAAACACTTTCAAGATAGAAAATTTCAGTTTAAGAGGAGTCTCCCATCCCACTGTGGTCACCAAAATATAGATGAAATTTTGAGCAAAATGTATTTTATTGTGAAATTTTATCAAAACACCCAAAATGTCATTAAGATCTAGAGCCATGGGATAAAATGCAAATAGATGAATGAACATTCAAAGAAACACTCTAATACTAAAGATAATTTTTCCAAACCAAGATTTAACAATAAAAATACAAAAGGATTTGGATTAAAATTACCTTAGACTCATATTTATAGAATTATGGTAGCTTGATTCATTGACTTGGTTGGACTAGTTGATCATGTGGACATGAAGACTCTATGGATTCAATGGTTACTTTTTTGATTAGCATGGATTCTTGGATTCATTAATGGGTTTGATATATTCTTGTGATTACTAGTTAGTTTCAATGGAGGATTGGTTAATTTATATAGAACCTAGAGGGAAGAATCAATGGCTAGATTTCAAAGTTGGGTTGTGGAGATCTATGGTGGAGGATTATCCAAGGAATTAAAAATTCCTTGATGGATTCTAGAGGAGAGAATTTTCAAGGGGTAAAAACCTCTAGAACCTCTTTGAAATATTTAGTCATGATTAGGGATGGATTGGATAGGTGATTAGGGGATTCTAGAGAATCTAAGGGGTTAGGCTTGTATTAAAGCTTTGGAGTAGGTTTAGTAGATGGGTAGGTGGGCCATGGAAATTTTAAATTTGTCATGTCCCCTTTTCAATTGACATGTTCTGAGTTCATGGTTAGCCTATTATGCGACCTTCGTAGGCTAATAAGATGGATAGAGGGTCATAATGGAGCTTGGCTCGACTTTGATTCACAGGATTTCTTCATTTGATTTTCATTCAGGGTATTTCAGACACACTTGGCTTGAGCTCCTACTTTTTAGGGATATTTGATATGCAGCGGAGCGCCTTTATTGTGGCATGGTTATGTGCGGAATCACTCCCTGATTCACTAGCTTCGATCGGTTTGTGGATCCGACATGTATTGAGGGAGATATTAATATTTGATTGATTTAATCAAATATTAATTATTTAGCCTATTTTTAATTAGAAACCCTAATTCTAATTTAAGAAACCCTAATTAGGGCAAGCATATCTTTTGAGGGTATAAGGGTTTCTCATGGAGGCCATTGTTCATTATGCATAGATTATTGATTATTGAAAATTGAAGAAATTCTTCTGTGAAGACTGAGCCAAGGGTTCCAGGATTCCATTGCAGTGGAGAACATCAACTCTTCATTGTGTGCGACTTAGAGGCTGTGAAATATCAGCTGATTTATTGCCAAATTGAGAGATAGCTTCATCTAGAAGTTATCACAGAGGTACAGATTTGAGAGATAGCTTCATCTAGAAGTTATCACAGAATTTCAGGTTTGAGAGATAACTTCACACAGAAGTTATCACAGATATTCTAGGTATTTATTTCTTTATGTTTTGATTCCAATAAGTTATACAGATAGAGATATTCTGTATTAGAGTCATATATCTTCAAATCAGAGGTCCAACAGACAGGGTGTAATTTATTGGCGGTCGTACGAAGCCGTACAGAGCCGTACAGGTCTGCATAACTACCGACGACGGCAGTATTACCGACGACGGCTACCGACGACGGCAGTATTACCGACGACGGCAGTGTTACCGATGACGGCAGTATTAGCTACCGACGATGGTAGTATTACTGACGATGGTAGTATTAGCTACCGACAGCGGTAGTATTACCGACGACGGTGACTGTGTTTTTACACAGCAACCCGAGCCGTTCCAGATTCAAGTTTTATTTCTAGATTTGTAAAAGACCAGGGTTTCAAGACTGTATGTCATATTTTATATGCATAAGAGAGGACTGTAATTGTAATAATTTAGAAGGACAAGTGATAAAATCTGTGATTTGCTATTAAGAGACTATATTATTGTGATCATTCTGAATTTATTCAACAGAAGTTATATCTTTGTTCAGAGTTTTTTGTGTTGCTATATTCCCTGTTTGAAGGGGATATTACAAAATTCCCAAGTAATGGATAAGTGGGGTTAGGATAAGATAAAACATGATTTAAAAGGATTAATATATTGGTGGGGTAGAAATAATGTTAGTGAATGAAGAAGTGATGAGGGAGATATTATATAAATGACTAGGATTAGTCTAAAGGGGATAAATTAGTGAGATTACTTAGAATAATTAAGGCGATTAGAATTTAATGTATAAAATATCCATAAATGAAAATATTTTTGAAAAAAAATAGATGTAACAAGATTTCACCTAAGTATTATTGCCTCTATTAGATTTTTCAAAAGATAGGAGTGTAGCACAAAAACTATATTTATCTTATTTAGTGAAAATACGTTTAGTACTCCATGTTTTGTATTTGAATAAGGTCAATAGACAAAGAGTTATACCCTAGAAAAAATTACTTGAGCTTTATATGGATGGGAGAATAATATTGAAACATATGGGAATACTAAAAACATGCAATAATTAGTTGTGGATGAGGGTAATTATAGATTATTTAATTAAGTGGAGGAATATTTCCATTGATAATGAGACATGGGAGGATTAATCATTATTTTATAATCATCTATAAATCATAAAAGTTGAATATAATGTTGGATTGGTAGGGAGGGAATATTATGCACTTAATAGTGTTTAAACATTTTAAAGATATGTGAGGATTAAAGGGGTAGAATAGCCTAATAAATTGGATGAATAAAATTTCTAAATCACACAAATTAAATTAATTCATATAACTCAATATACTAAATTTGGAAATTTCCAAAATATGTAAAATACTATGCTAATTGATATTCTAATAATTACAATTTGAAAAGAGATATTAATTAGCTTATATCCATATGTGCAAGTAGATTTGAGATGTACATAGGTGGAAGTAGCCAAACTAATGCTTAAGATCTAGTTGTTAAATTTTTGAAATATTTTATTAGATTCCTTGATATTTGTATCAACCCATAGACACTTACGTAGATGTTTATGACCATGGATTGATGTTTATGTCCTATGCATAATATTTAGTGTATTAAAAAGATGAGTGTATGTGCATATGAGGGTTTTCTACCTCTTTTCTATTGATGTATTTATATTTTTCACACATGATCTATGTATAGCTCAACCCTAGTTATTACATCTTGCATACCTATAACTCAATAAAAGGGGTTACAACATTATTCGAGTTGACCCTTATAGCCTTTTTATTGCTAAGTTTTACCTAAATATCCTTATAATCAAATAAGGGACTGATACTTGTATGTAATTATCCCTCTTATGTGCATGTGTGTAATGGTGATTGTGTAAATATATGCTTTACCTCCTATTGTATCCCTTCTTACAAGCAATGTAAGTGAAATTTGACCTTTTTATTAATACTTAACACTTTAGCATTATGTAAATAAAAGGTATAATTAAATATATTTTGAATAAAATAATGTGTGTTAATTGAGAAGCTTACTTTATAATTGTAAATTATGCCTTAAATTTGTATATATAGGTAACCTTTTTAATTTAAATTAATATATAGTGTCACATAAAAAGTAAAAAATAAAATAAACATATGGGCCCTAAAAAATAGTCATAAGATTAAAAAATACATAAATAGATAAAATGATAAGGGAGGACACTACAATTGACTTTGGACACTAGCATCGATGCTAATGTCCAAAGGTAAACAATAGTGTTCAAGAGATTAAAATAAAAAATAAATAATAGAAATTTAGGTATACCTACTACAAGGTCGACAAAGTATAACACAATGACCAAAAAGTAGAAAAATATTTGAAAATGTAATAAAATTCCATGGATCTGTTGACATCAACATACCCCCATTCCTAAAAATAGGGACCCTTGTTTCAAATTGTGAAAAATTATGTTTTAAATTGAAAATTAATCTAATTAGAGTACCATCAGAGTGTTTTACACACTATATTTATTTGAATATCATCTACACCATGGTTAGATTGGCATATTTACACATGATTCTAGTTTGATCTTTTCTAGATTTTCTAACATTTTAGCTTGGTGTTCTAGGTTGTAGGTTCAATAGAGTTAATTTAGAATGGACAATGTTTAGGGTTTCTTACTTTGATGATAATTTGACCCTCTGACTAATCTTTTATATTTTATTAATCAATTAAATTCATGACTGAGCATCTTAAAACCCTTGATCTAATTACCCTAGCTTAGGCCCTTTGATTTAAATTCCAAATTAGTAAGAATGATTTACATGGGAACACTTTAAATATGCCATGGACTTAGTTTAATTTTTACACTAGGGATTAATCATGTTTATTAACATGACCAAACTATAGACACCAAAAATATACACACCTATGATTCTAAATGTCTAATATACATTTGGACCTACGTTAGGATCCTCTTAGGACCAACCTACACCTATTAGACCTAACTAGACCAATCTAGACTCAGTTGCACCTAGTTGAGTAACCCTATCTTCAGGACCCTTTTCCTATGGATCCTGACCATCGATGGTCAACCTTGGGGACCACTGACCATCAACGATCAGGATCCACCTTCTCACCAAGAGGATGCAAGTTTTACTGACCCTTTTCTAAATATAACTTATCTAATTTGTGTTATGAGCTTTTGCATGCATAAATTATATTTAGATGACCCAGTTACACCTTCACTTCCACCTCTTACTTATGTATATAAGATAAAGAGGTCTAGGAGATCAAATCCATCTATAATAATTATCAACTTAGGTATTTAAGAGTTTATTTTATAGGTCAATTAGGTTAATTAGATCAATCAAATGTCATCTGCATTGTCAAGCATTATCAGCCATCTTATTGAGATCTAACTTGATATCATCTCTCAAACAATATTTCAAGTACCATTACTCTACTAGAAGTGACCTAGGTTCCACCAATAGGATAACTACATCAACCACCCACCCAAATAGCTTTTGGTAAGACATGCACTTGTTTGTCAATATTCACATACTTTTTATTCTATTTTGTAATCAATATATCCCTTTCCTAAATCTAAAAATTCATCTATATAATTTTGTCATCTTTTGAAACATTCAACCTAGAATTCCATAGTCAACCATCGATGGTTAGACCCAACTACTGATGGTTAGGCCTAACTACTGATGGTCACCCCAACCACCAATGGTTACCTATGGTAGAAAAACCAACAAGCTGATTTCACCCACCCACACCTAATTGAATCCACTTTTTTGTGTTTCTAACCACTCATAGATCCCCTTCTAATTTTTTGAAGCATACCTTGACCTATTAGCACTAGTATTAATTATTTTATCACTAATTATATCATTTCTAGTCTATTTTTCTACCAAGATTTCTTATATTCAATTTTAGTACCTTTTGAATATTGATGCAAGCATGTTATTTATAGATTTATCAACATTATTTTTTAAAACATGTGGATTGATAACCCCTAAGGAACATATTTCTTCTAGGATCTAGCTATCACTAGGTAATCCACCCAACTATCTATCTAGCAAATAAGTTTTCTTTAGTGCTTTCTTATTTTTAGGTCTTCCTCCCATGCCAAAGAGGAGCTCTTCATAATATTTTGATTCAGCGCATGCACAACCAAACAAGTTTTTCAACCATACCCATATTGTGTTTCTTTTATCTCTTTCTTTTAAACTTAAGTGAAAATTTACATGAAACATTCTGGCATGCTCGGTGGGACCTAGATTCTTTACTCACATTTTCTTTGCATTTATATTTTCTCCTCTCTATCTATGCTCATAACTGAAACTAAAATTTATTTTGGGTTTAAAATCAACTACATCCATTGCTTTCTTTTAACACTAGTTCATTTTGAATTAAATCACAATAATCTTATCATAGCATCACTTTTGTTGCACACAGTAGCCAAACCACTTTCATCAATCAAACATCAAAACAATTTGAGATAAGGCCTGACTAGGATTTCATCACCTAGCATTCACCTTACCTATTCTTGACAATCCTACTTGGAGGTCATTACCAAAAGGAGAACCAATTCATCTCTCTAGTTGAGATAGGATTTCAGCACCTAGCGTTCACCTTACCTATTCTTGAAAATCCTACTTGGAGGTCATTACCAAAAGGAGAACCGATTCATCTCTCTAGTTGAGACATCTATATATATATATATATATATATATATATGCTAAGCACCTGACACTCTATGGGATTATGAAGTGAGGGGGTAGGTCCCAATACCAAGCCACATATGGATTCTAATAAATATTCTTTTGAGCACCTACATAACCTAAAACCAACCATAGATTGCTTCTATAGTACTTGATCTACAAGCTAATTTCTATCAGAAATTCTCATAAACTAAGGCATAAGCCAAAAGTGAGATTAAATCTAACCTCTAGGCTTAACGTAATTCATAGTGTGTGTCTTGATTTCCTTGATCATTTTATTATCTTATTCTTATTCAGTGGTGAGTTTTTTCTTATTTTTTCTCCCCTTTTTCTTGTATGTTTCTCATTCATCAGTAGCAAAGAGACCTAGTAGAATAAAACCCATCACTTAATTCAACCTCTTCTACCTCCTCATCTATGGGGTATGTCTCCAAGGTAGAAGATTCACCCTATCCATTGGGAAGCCCTACTTTTCATTAAGTATTTCCCTAAGGAGACATGGACTTTAACACTTTTTTGAAAACAACCAAGTTTCCCTTAAACACTAACTTAATACCTCTTCACACCATATCTTAGTTCTAACTCCACCTCAAGATCCTCCTTATGGCATGCCATCCCACCTTATGAAGTGTATACCTATTGTTGTGATTACCACGCAACCTTTGACCACCCATGCATCTTTGTCTACTAACGCCTTTGGCACTATAGATGAAAACCAACCTATCTAACTAATCATTGCCCTTACACCTTCCACTCCTACTAGTGACTCCTCTACCTTGGGGATAACCCAACCATTAACCCATCATGTTTCACTTTTAGATGGATTACCCACCACTAGCACTACCAACCTCCCCTCTATCAAACATATCCCATTGGTCAATACCCCTTTACCAATCTTAAGGGTATCTATCCCTTCTACCTCACCACCCATTAACATAAAGGTCGCTACCTCACATCTTCTCACCAACCCAAATACCACCCATGCCCAATCCACATTTTTTCCTCAGTAATTACCCATTACACCCAATATAGGATACACCCTAACCCATAAGGGTATGTATCCACTACACAACCACCATCATCCACCTACCCTACCCAACCTCTAGCACCCACACTCTAATATGTGGCAGCCTCTCAATTGCTAAATAATTACCAATATGTCACCCAACCTCATTGATAATATCAGCCTTACAATCCTTGAGTCATCCATTTCAGGGGCTCATAACATCCTATCCTATGATTAGATTTGTAATGAACCTATTCATCCTTCTATCCCCATCAAACCTTACCCTCCTCAATGGGAGCTTTCAAAATTTACCAAATTTCAAATCAAGGAGGACCGCCAACAACACCTTAGGGATTTTAGGTATGCATGTTACATGATTGCTTATGATGATTCCCTTTTCCTTCAAACCTTCCCCATGTCTTTATCTAGCCCATCACTCAGCTGGTATAGTTCTCTCACCAAGCATTCCATATTTTTTTACCTAACTAACACAAGTCTTGTTAGATCACTTTTCCATTAACATTTCCTAGAAGATCTCTATCATGGACCTCTATTCTATCAATTAATTCAAGGATTAGTCTATTGCCAATTTTGTCTCCTATTAGAGAAGCTTGATTAATTGATTTCATTTTCCCTACCTCAACTTGAACTTATAGAACCTTTCACTCGAGCATGTGCCAAACATATATCTTCTACACTACATGTCCAAATCTTTAGAACCTTTGATGAGGATTTTACCATGGAAAGTAAGCTATAAAAATGGTCCATAGATGAGGGTAAATTGAAGTTACAAAACAAGAACTCTACCTTCAAGACCAATGAAACCTCTTCTTCCAAACCAGGCAACCAAGCCAATACCAAAACCTAGAATAGGGGAACCGTGAATGCCATATTCCTTAAAACTGCCCCTCTACCCAATGTTAATTAACAAAATTCTCCTATTACCTCCAACCAAAATATAAAGAACCCAAACTGATGCAACCAAAAAAAATTTGCTCTACTTGGAGAGTCTTATGCCTTAGTTCTGGAAAAGCTATTAAAAGCTAATATTATACAACTTCCACCCATAAAATCTCCTCAATAGTTTGATTCTTCCCATCCAAAACCTTCTTGGTATAATTAGAATGACCATTATGCCTTTGATCGAGTAATTGGATATGATTTCATCCAATGTAACACCTTTAAGAATGTTATCCAAAGACTCATTAACAAATGGGAACTTATGTTGGATAATTCTAATGCTCCTCAAAATCAAGCTCTTGACATCTTCAAAAAACACTTCCCCAACCATGCCCTATCAAAAATGAGGACATACAAGTTGAATGCTCTCATGATGCCACATGGTCAACATGGTTTATGATGCACCTACCCATGAGGACCCTATCATAAAATCTACCTATTCTTCCCCCACTTCATTTACTGAGGTGGTGGAATCACCTTCCTCTCATTCAGAGATCCACACCAAGGAGGTTCCTTTCTCCCTAGCTACACTTAGAAGCTTTGGAATCATCACATGCTACCTCAATTATCCCATCTAAACAAATAGATGTTCCTGATTTACCACCTCCATAAACTATTGAGCAAGCCACTATTATTATGGATATTGTTCCTAAAGGAGAAACTTTTTCAATAGCACCTTTCATGGAGGGGCTATCTACCCCAACTTTACCCCCCTCACCTCAAGAAATCAACTAACCTTGAAACCACCCTCTCCAGCCTAAAAGTCTATCTTTTTCATCCACTACCCATAGAGCATAACCACTACGTGAACCTTTTTCCACATTAATGCAAAAGTTAGAGTTTTACTTGAAACCAAATATGGATCGAGCTACTTCTTGGAAAAAAATAGTGTTCCCTCACATCAATAAACTTGAACATTCTATCACACCTCTAACCAACCAATCAATTATTTCTCTGCCACCTCTTAGACTGATTAGAACTTCTACCAACCCCTTACCTTCTTAGCCAACTTACCAACCATTTTCTCCAACTACCACATCACCAACCAAACCTTTCAAAGTTCTTGATACCTTCTTTATGTGGATTTTTGTTCACCCATATTTGAGGGTGGAGTTAGCCCCACCCTTGCTTATGCCTAGGTCTCAACCCACACTAATCAAGGGGATAAAACCATCGAGGGACTGCATGACTAAAACCATACCTCACTCTACCTTGCCCTTTATCTTAGGGCCTCACCCTTCAAATTTTCCTAAAAATCAACCTCCTTTTAACATATGTCACCCACTACCATTGGCTACACCAGCCCACTTGTTATCTGATGTTCAATTCCTTCCCAAATTATTAATATTTAGACCATCAAACTCGACCACTCAAACTACCAACATACCTAGGCTAAAACCATCTTCCATAACCACCTTACCTAAACCATCTCTCACCCAACATATTACCACCCACACACCCATCTTATCAACCAAAACTATGAGCCCAAAACCTTCCTTACCTCTAAAAGAATCCTATACGACCATTCTTCAAAGATTAGTGTAGAACTCCTACATCACATTACCTCCTATCATACCTTTTGATCCTTTTGGTTTAAAGCCATCTTAGTACAATGATCATCAAATCTGTTCCTATCACAGGACATTGGGCATGACACAAAAAAATTCAAAGCTCTCTAGGCCATTATCCACCAACTCTAGATGAGGATTATCTTTTAGTATATGACCTTCCATTCATTCCTCCACCACTACACCCAATAACCATTCACCAATGAACACCTAATCCTCCACTCTAACCTTATAGTGACCTAGAGTCTACCCAACATCATATCTCACCTTTCCCCTCTATCCATACCATTAATGTGGTTATAAAATCACAACAAAATGATAAAAGGAAGGCCAAAGTGTCCATCCCATGGACATACCCACCAACTTATCATCAAAAAACTAGATCCAAACCTTTACATCTTTAACTAAGCCCAATATTACCATCTTATGCACCTCAAAGGCTAACCCCTCTAAATCCATCAAGAGGGTCATTCTTAAACAAGTCCACTAGACCCTAGTTAAGATGAACCTTTATGATCTCATTCCCACCTCACCCCACCATCATCAAGCCATGATCAAGGCTATGCAAGCTATTGAATTTAGATCAAGGGATTCCCAACCTATAGAGGCCTTTGTGGGTGATCTCCAACTCTCCATCCTTGTTACCTTCAAGGACTCAAAGATACCTTCTATGCACATTGAGGACCTAGATCCCCCTTTTTTTATTACAACCCATATCAACCAAACCTACATAAAATTGGTTATGATTGATGGGGGAACTAGTATCAACATCATCTCTTCCCATGTCTATCATCAACTTAGGCTACCAAACAATGTCATGTCTAAAAGTTCAACCATCCTTAGATCCTTTAATGATACCATGACCACTATATTAGAAACCATCATCCTTCATATTTGACTAGGACTTCACATGCTCCCTAAACTCTTCTATGTGGTCAAAGGTGAATTCTAGTACAATGTTTTACTAGGGAGACCTTGGATTTAGGCATGGGTTGTGTACCTTCCACCTTCCATCATTGTGTCAAGTTTGAACATGAATGTCAAGTTGTTACCATACAATTTGGCCCTAGCCCTTTTGTAGCATGAAATATGACCTACTGACCTAATGAAATTCTCTTACCTCCATATAAAGCACTATAAACAACCACCATCAAGCCCTCACCCATAGAATCCAAAGCCATTACTTCTTCCCCTTCCACTAAGGCATCTACCAGTTTGTATATCTCCATAGACTAGATACCCATCATTGATCCTTTGGAACCTACCTTCTAATTCCTTACTTTTGGAGAATACCATCTCTTCACCCTTGATGCCCTCCTTACTCCCAAAGAATATGGGAAACTCAACCACCAACCAAGTTATTAGCCCAATATTGGAGCCATTACTCCCTTGAGGCCTCTGAGCTATCAACCCACTTTATCTATGGGGGAATTGATAATCCACTTAACATTTTTGCCACTCCCTTTCCACCTCAACCATTCACCTCCAACTTCTCTTATTTAGACAACCTAAAATTCATCAAACTATACCTTCATAGGTGTACTTGGAATGGATTTGGTTTAGGATGATATGAGCATAGACCACACATGTTGACCTCAATTGAGACCCAAAATCCTCACAATAAGCATGACCTCAACTTAATTCTATCCAATAATAAGAAAGCCAAATAAACTACCCCTACCATTATTGAAGAAGAGACCCTTTCCTCACCAACACCCCCTCCACCCATGGGTGAGGATGAGGACATCATCCCACCTAATTTTTCATATCAACATAATTACCCTTAATCCCCTGACTTATCAAAAAGAAGGGGCACCCATATCCATCCCTTTGACCCATCCTGAACTTGTGGGAGAAGACTCTCCTACCATTAACACTACTTAGTGTTAGGATGATGATTCTATTCTCACCTACCTTAGTACACCAAATTCCTCCATCCATAAATATTTACCTATGTAAACCTCAACCATGTTGAATGAATCTACCATGAATATCAAATTGGGCACTTTGAAAAACCCCCATGTTGTCAAACTTGGCCAAACTCTCACCCTTGAGGAACTATAGGACTTCTCTACCTTTAAGATCATAATATTGCATTCACCTAATCATATGTTAACATGCCCAGTATTGACCTAGCCATTACCAACCACAACATTGTGACTAACTATGACACCAAACTTATCAGATATAAACTCTATTGAATGCATCCTTACATATCCCTCCTTGTCAAAGAGAGCTTCAATGTTTCCTTTTTATAAACTTTATTCAACCCATTGATTATCCTCAATGGGTTTCAAATATTGTGCCTATCATTAAATCCAAAGGGGGAATACATATCTATGTAGACTTTCATGACCTCAACCCTGCCTACCCAAAGGATAAATTTCCTCTACCTAGCATTGACCAACTTGTTGATCTTATAATAGGCCACGAGATGTTGTCTCTCATGGATGCATTCTTGGGTTATAATCAAATTTTGATTTCCCTAGAAGATCAACACAAAAATTCCTTTATCACCCCATGGAGGACTTTGTGTTATAGAGTCATGCCCTTCGATCTTAAGAATGCTATCATAACCTACCAACATGCCATTATTTTCCATGAACTTATCCATATAATCATCAAAGACTATGTGGCTGACCTTATCGAGAAGTCTGAGCTTCATAAAGACCATTTATCTATTTTCAAGATTATGAGTGAATTATCCACTCTCAAGTCCACCTCAATCCCAAGAATTGTATTTTGGTGTCTTATCAGGCAAAGTTCTTGGCTTCATCATTTCCCTTCGAGTAATTGAGGTTGATCCAACCAAAATCAAAGCCATCCCTAAGATGCTACCTCCAACAAATCTTAAACAACTCCAAAAATTACAGGGGAAGCTTCAATATATTCATTACTTCATTTCTCATCTCTCTCATTGATGTTAACCCTTCTACCACCTCTTGAAAAAGGACATCTCTTTCAAGTGGAATGCCAATTGTCAAAAGGCCTTTGATGTACTCAAAGGGTACCTACTATCTCCACCTATCCTTACACCTCCTAAGGATGACCAACCTTTATACCTCTATATATTTATCATAGACCATTCCTTAGGGGTGATGCTTGCCCATTAGGATAAACAACACAAGGAGAAAGTTGTCTATTACATTAGTTTCACACTTATAAAATATGAGACTCAATACACATATATCGAGAAACTATGTTTGGCTCTAGTCTTCATGGCCACCAAAATTCACCACTACCTTCTTAACCAAAAATGTTTTGTCATAACTAATACTGACCCCCTCAAGTATATGCACTCCAAACCATAAAAAAACTAATGTATGGCTAAGTGGCTCACACTTTTAGCTGAGTTTGACCTTGAGTTCCTCTAGTAGAAATCAATCAAGGGGCAAGTCATTGCTGACCAATTGGCTAATCACCCCTAACAAATACCCAACCTCCTCCTGTTGAATTTCTAGATAAGTCAATCACAAGTCTATCTCAAATGGATTTTACCAATCATGAAACCATGTTTTTTGATGGTTCTAAATGTTAGCATGGTAGAGGGTTTAGTAGCATCATTATCTCCCTTATTGGTGAACCACTTACTTTGTCATTTAAACTTGACTTCAAATTCACCAACAATGTGGCTGAGTATGAAGCCGTAGTAATAGGTCTCTAGACTACCTTAGCCTTAGGAGTTATAACAATCAATATCTTTGGTGACTCCCAACTTGTGGTCATCCAAATCACCAACATTTACCTATGTAAGAATGAGGTTTTACAGTTGTATAGATAAATAGTCATAAAAATCCTAGCCTCATTCAAACACTACAATATTCAAACCACCCAATGATGCACCAAATTTTTTGTCGATACCATGGCTTTTATTTCCTCCCAGATCCTATCAGCACCCTTGAACTCCAAACTATCAGTCATTATCCATCATCTCACTAAACTTTCCACCAAATCAGACACTCCAACCATCTTTAGTGTGGATGAGAATCTGCCTAACCTTTGGTATCAGTAAACCTTCAACTACCTTCACCTTGGCATAATTCCCTCTAGCCTCCCTAAGAATGCCCATCGAGCATTTATTCAAAACACCTCCCATTACACAATTATGGGAAAAATTCTTTACAAACATGGTTTTTATGGCCTCCTATTATGTTGCCTTCATGGTCCAGAAGCCTCTCACACTATCAAGGAGACACATGAGGGTATTTTTGGGGGGTACTTTAGTGGACTCATTGTGGCTAAGTGTATCCTCCACCTAGGCTATTACTAGCCCACCCTCAACTGAGACTATGGAAATTATGTGAAAAAGTGTGTCAAGTGTTTAACAACACACTAATTTACATCACACACCTAGTAATAGTCTTCATGTTTCTATAGACTTTTGGCCCTTTTCACAATGGGGTCTAGACCTTATTAGTGAAATCAACCCCCACTCTTCATAATGACATAATTCTATCATTATAATGACCAAATATTTTACCAAATGGTTAGAAGTTATTCCTTTTATCTCAACAAAATTTGAAAAGATTATCAACTTTATTACCCATCACATCATCTATCATTTTGGTGTTCCTTATAAGATCATCAATGATAATGGAAAATCCTTTAAAAACAAACAAGTCTAGGGATTTTGTGATGTATTTGGTATTAAAATTAGCTTTTCATCACCTTATTTCCCATAAGTAAATAGACAAGCTAAAGCCTCTAACAAAAACCTTAACACCATGCTTACCAAAATGGTTAATGCCTCAGGTTGGGATTGGAACTTGCACATCCCTTTCACCTTATGGGCATATCGTACTAGCATCTAAACCACTACAAGTGCTACACCTTTTTCTTTCATGTTTGGAGATGAGGCTGTATTGCCTCTTGAAGTCCAAATACCTTCTCTTCACATATCTTTGCATGACCTTGTTTTAGAAAATGATTATCATCAAGAACATTTAGCTCAACTTGAGCTACTTGATTAGTGTCATTTGTCCACTCTTTTCCATCTTGATGTCTATAAATAATGAATCAAATGATCCTATAACAAACACTTTAAAGTTTAAGAATTCAATGTTAGAGATCTTGTCCTCAATGAAAACCAACATGTAACTAATATAGAGAAAAATAAAAGGGGAAAATCTGCTTTCAATTGGCTTGGACCCAACATCATTACCCATAAGTACAAATTAGGAGCTTATCATTTGTCCTCTCTAGATGGAAACCTAAAACCTGAGCCTCTCAATGCTTCGCATTTGTGTCCCTTTTATTATTAGATAGGGACCACCATCATCATTTATCTAACTTAAGCTTGTCCCATGCCAAACACATTCATTTCCTTCTTTTTATGGGAAACTAACTAAAACTAAATCATGTGATTATCCATCACAATTATATCCTAATCTTAAACTATGGATACCATGGCTCTATCCATGGCATGATTCCTATAGTACTTCCCATCTCTTTGAGATCAGTTCCTATAGTCATTGTCACCTATACCTCCTTCTCACCTACTGAACCTTCATGTCAACTTAGTTTTAACTTGATAAAGGTAATCCATTGAGCATGCAAGGTCTATGTCAAGATAAATCAAACAAAAGCAAAATATAATGTTAAAAATAGAAAAATGAATCATGGGTCATTCTTAGCATTAGTAGGATAGCTCTTGAAAACTTATTTGAAATCAAAAAATGTAAGGTGGACTGCTCCCTTGAAAGATACCTATCAAAATAATTTATTCTAGGCACATAAACTTAGACCACTCCCTTAAACAATGGATGATTAAAGAATTTGGAAAAGCTAGCAATTTCTTGGAAGCTTCCCACATCGACTAGGTTCCCTAACCCTCAAGCAAAAGCAAGATCAAGAGCAAAATAATTTTTAAAGTCGTAATCAGCTCTCATAACAATAATAATCTTAGAAAGCCACAATCAGATCTCCTTGGTAGAATTAATACATCAATCAGTCTACACTTTATATATGGACATAGAATTGTTTATACTACCTCTTTTGCCACCTACAAAAATGGCATACTAGCCTCACTAATGATTCTAGTTTCACCTATTCTCCCTCCACATATCATATGCATAGGACTATGAGATTACTTGATAAAATGTAATTTGGATACCTCTCTATCAACATAAGCATGATAATGTGAATCATTGAAATGGATTATTTTCACTAAGCCAATCCACCTTTGGGTTTCTTGTCAGTCTTTACCAATGAAAAGGCATCGTGTTCCTTCTCTTATATTTTATTAGTTTTTATAGGCCTATCACTATGTGCATGAATAATAAACATCACATAAAAATCATGAACATCATTAACTCTATCAATAAGCAATGACATCTATCTATAAATAAGTCAAACACAACATAAACATATCATAGAAAAACATGAACATGTTAGTAATTTGACATATCCAGGCCAAATTACTACTCCTATCATTTGAAACTTTTAATAAACCATTAATTAGTCCTTTAAAGATGGGAATTGTGGTCTAAAATAACTAATTTTTTTAAATGGATCATTATCATTTCAAAAATAGCATTGTCAATTTCAAATATGCAGATAATCCATGCACATGGATTAATTTTGAGAGAAAATTGAACATTTTGGGAGCTACAGGTGGTTTCAGGACCTCAAATTTTGTACACAAGGTAAATATGAGTTGGATAACCTTATATAAAAGTTTAATATCCATTATAAAAGTGGAGATACTCTTTATTTTGCAACAGTTCTTAGCATGTTTGTTAGAGATCATCATTGTAGTAGGTATCATTCTAGAGTGCCACAAAGGTTTATAAGTCTATAAAAAAGTTTGATAAGAATTGGATGATGTTTATACATCATAATAATACTTTTAACTAGTTTAAAAACTCTAAATTTTAAGCAAACCATGCTCATACATGATTTTGCAAGCAAATAGGCATAAAAGCCAAAAAGAGGTTTTTTGAATTTTCAAGAAAAATGTGATTTTAGAGTTCTTTGATATAATTTTAAGCCCCCATGATATTTTTTTATTAATTGAGAATTAGGTTAAGATTTATTTTCATTTTGATAAAATTTTCATTTTTTGTAGTTTTAGACACCCTTCCTAACCTCTTATTCAGATGCTCATATCTTTCAACACGTGTGGATTTTGGATGAATGATATTATTATATTTTGATTAATAATATGTAGTTATAATTCATAAAAAATTGAGACAATTTTAGTGTATTTTATTTATTAATAATCATTAAGAGTGTAGGCAGCTCAGAATGCAGTCAAAACCCCAAAGGCAAATTTTTCCATGTGGTAAATTTTTATATATTTTGAATGGGAACCCAATGTTTTTATGGATTTTAAGGGGGCCTATTTTATATAAATAAATTTAAATATTTTTTAGTTTAGAGGTATGTACTTCATGAATCATCCTTTTGAAGATTCAACTTCAAAGCCTACCCAAACCCTCAAAAAACTAGTTTTGAAAAATGTTGATTTTATTGTTACAAAATCATTTTGGATAAACCTAAAAACTTTTAAAATGTAAATTAAACTTAGGTATTATTCCATAAATGTCAATTTTATGCATAGAGATGTATGAATGAGGGTAAAAATCAAGTTTTTGGTGGAAAAAAGCATGTAAAATGAAGTACAAGACACTTAAATGAAATATAACAAATGGATCTCAAAGATTAAGAATTTTTTTTTATCATAAAATTTTATTTTTTTCATAAATAATCCTATAATTTTCCAAACCAACTCAATCAAAATGGCCAATCTGTAAGAAAATGGAGCAAAATAGGCCTAATCAACCTTGTTGACTGAATGATGAGTGTTTTCTCATCAAAATAAAATATCTTGTGTTGAAAAAAGTTTTTAAAAGTCTATTTAATTAATTTTTTAGGTTTTTGAGGTATATTTTTTTAGGTTTAATGGAGTCCAAATGCAAGAAGATAGGCTATTAGTCCTAATTGGCCTAATAAGCCTAATTGGTCAATCAAGCAAGTAAAGAATGGCATTGAAAATATATCAAATGCATTAATTTTAGAATTATCACATGTAATATATGTTTTTTAAGTGAATATATAATTATAAATTCAATCCACAAGTTTTAATTCATGCAAGTTGAGCTCAAATTGTGTTAACTAATCCTTAAGGGTCAAATGTCTTCGGTTGACTAGTTTGACTAGTTTCATGCATCTCCCATGCTTTTCATGAAAGACAAAGAATTTAAATATTATAAAATAAATTTAAAAATGGATTTATATTCTTATTTATGGAATTATTTTCATGAAATGAAGGTTTGAAGTCAACATGGGCCCACCACTTCTCAGTATTATGCCAAAAATGAAGAACATGTAATTTTTGAAGACTTGGAAGATTTTAAAGCCTTTGTTTAATATTGTAAAAAGATTTTAGTCTTATTATAACTCAAAGAAGACTAATAATTCTATTTTACATACTAATTTGTATTTATTTAAGGTTTTAGACCTGTATATTGGATTTTTGAAGCCATTTTTCAAGAATTCTTGAAGGAGAGTAAAAATTGTAATTGACACCATTTATCAAAAAAGAAGATTGTTTGCATACATTTTTTTTGGATAAAAATAGAGTGTAATTTGATTGTGTAATATCATAAAATTTTCATATAATTTCCATTTTTTCAAGTCCTTTACACACCTACTGTGAAAGTCTCATCCTCTACAAGTCATTTGAAGAGCTAGGATTTGAATTTGCTTTGCAAACTTCTTTCAGGCCTTCTTTTGAAACACTAATGTTTAGGATTGAATACAGAGTTTTATTTTAGATTAATATGTGTCTTACTAAATTTTTAAAAATATTTCAAAGAATATCAACCATTTAGGTGCATCACCCCATTTAGATAGGGGTTTCCATTTTAATTCCTAAAAAATCAAAATAGTTTAGTTTTAATAGATAAATCTTAAGGGACCAACCCTCTTTGGAGGTTCTTCTTAGTACAGAGTCACCTAAAATATAATAAGACCCAATTGTATCATATATATATATATATATATATATATATATATATATATATATATATATATAAGATGTATTTTACACTCCTTCAAGTATGGTGCACTCTAGAGTGGTAACAATTTTTGGCTCCCTTGATGGGACCTGAGTTCAGCTATTAGAGACAAGTGCAACAAATCAAGAATCTTCATTTAAATCCATCCAAAAGGTATAAATGTGTGATAAAAAAGTTTAAAATGGAAAAAATATTGATGGATTTCATGTCCTTTCAATTTATCATGATGAAGAGGCCTTTTGAGATGATTTAAAAAGTTTTTGTGCAAAGTTTGATAGTCATATTACAGCTTTTTATAAGGAAGAAATTAAAGTCATATTACAACCATTTTTAGATTATTATCAAGGATATAAATAATTTTAAAAATTACCACTTAAAATGGAGTCAAATAAAGACATCAATCCAGGTATACTATCTAAATTTTCAATACAATTATTGGATGAGAATGTGTCAAATCATGATCAACCTATGAATGAGGTAGAGATAGTAGTCTTGATGTAATAGAGAAGATTATGGGAGGAGGATGATTGGATTTTAGATCCATATCTTCAATCCATACACCTAAGAATGGAAGTTGGAGGCCTATTTGCATCATCCAGAATATATGAATATATAAGTGCTCCCATTTGTAGAAGAGGGCTATTAAAACGAAGCAATCATGTTTCAAAGTTCCATGGTGCATCAAATAGATTTCCTTTTGATCCAAGAGGGATAGAAAGTTGGAGGTTAGTTTTTACATAATATACTTCTTGTTGTTCTTTCCTCTAAGTACATATATGCACATGCTTTTTGTATTTATTGCTTCTCTTTTTAGTTATTGTTGTACATTCCTCTAAGTGCACACATGCACATGTTTGTTGTTGTTTGTGTCAGTTATCTTGTTGTGTCTTTGTCTAAAAAAATATTCCTATTTCAATGTATATCCAAGTTTTTTATAGCCATTTTTTTTTATTTCTTTGACTAGAAGGTTGGTTAGCCCCCGAAAGTCAGTAAAATTATTAGTAATTTGACCTGTCAAGAACAAATTACTACTCCTATCATTTGAAACTTTCAAGAAACCATTAAATAGTCTTTTAAAGCTGGTAATTATGGCATAAAATAACTAATTTTGATTTTAAAAAATTAAAAAAATGGATTGTAAATGGATCATTATCATTTCAAAAGAGCATTGTCAAGTTTAAATATGCAAATAATTCATGCACAGGGATCAATTTTGAGAGAAAATTGAACATTTTAGGAGCTACATGTGGTTTTAAGACCTCAAATTTTTTTACAAAAAGTCATTATTAGTTGGATAACCTTATAAAAAAGTTTCATGGCCATTAAACAAGTGTAAATACTCATTTTTTTGTAAGTCTTTAACATGTCTTTTGGAGATCACATTGGAGTGGGCAACATTCTAGAGTGGCATAGAGGTTTTTAAGTCTAGGTAAAAGTTTGATAAGTAATTAATGATGTTTTTAAATCGTAATTAGACCTTAAAAGAGTTTAAAAACTCTAAATTTTAAGCAGACCATGTTAATACAGGCTTTTACAAGCAAACAAGCATAAAGGCCAAAAAAGAGTTTTTTGAATTTTCAAGAAAAATGTAATTTTAGATTTTTTTTATAGTATTTTACAACACCCATGATTATTTTTTAATTCATTTAAAATAAGGTGAAGAGTTATTTTAATTTTAGTGAAATTTTTGTTTTTGCAGTTTTAGACACCCTTCCTAGCCTCCTGTTCAAATCTCATATATTTCACCACATGTAGATTTTGGATAAACAATATTATTATGTTTTTATTAATATTATATACTTATAATTCATTAAAAATTTATAACATTTTATTTTTTTTGCTTTATGAACAGTTATTAAGAGTGTAGGTAGCTTAGAATGTAATCAAAACCTCACAGGCAAATTTCTCCATGTGGTAAATTTTTATGTATTTTGAATGGGAACACAATATTTTTAGGAATTTTAGGTGGTTAAGTTTGGTATACATAAATTTAAATATTTTATAATTTGAATTTATGTACTTCATGAATCATCCTTTTGAAGATTCATCTTCAAAGCTCGCCTCACCCTCAAAAAACTAGTTTTAAAAAATGTTGATTTAATTGTTATAAAATCATCTTGGATCAACATAAAAAAATTTAAAATGTCAATTAAACGTAGATAGTATTCCATAAATGTAAATTTTATGCATCAATATGAATGGATGAGGGAAAAAAATCATGTTTTTAATGGAAAAAGCATGTAAAATAAATTACAAGACACTTAAATGAAATATAATCAATAGAGATCAAATAATAAGACTTGTTTTTCATTATTAAATTTTATTTTGCTCAAAAATAATTATATAAATGTCCAAAATATCTCAATAAAAAATGATGAGTTTGCAAGAAAATGGAGCAAAATAGGCCTAGTCAACCCTATTGACTAAATGGTGAGTGTTTTCTCATCAAAATCAAATATATTGTGATGAGAAAAGTCTTTACATGTATATTTAATTAATTTTTCAGGTTTCATGGAATATTATTTCATGTTTAATGGAGTCCAAATTCAAAAATATAAGTTATTATTCCTAATTGGCCTAATATGCCTAATTGGTCAATCAAGCAAGTAAAGAATGGCATTGAAAATCTATAAAATGCATTAATTTTTGATTTATCACATGGAATATATGTTTTTTAAGTGGATATATAGTTCTAAATTCAATTCACAAGTTTAAATTTATGCAATTTGAGCTCAATTTGAGTTGACTAGTCCTTAAGGGTCAAATCTCTTCGATTGAATAGTTTCATGCATCTCCCATGTTTTTCATACAAGATAAAGACTTTAAAGAACTTAAAATCAATTTAAAGATGGATTTATATTATAATTTATGGCATTTTTTTCATGAAAATAAGGTTTTAATTTAACATGGGCCCACCACTTCTCAATATTATGCCAAAAATGAAGAACATGTAATTTTTGAAGACATGAAAGATTTTAAAGCCTTTTATTTAATATTGTAAAAGGATTTTAGTCTTATTTTAACTCAAATAAGAATAATCCTTATATTTTACATGAAATTTTGGCTTTATTTAAGTTTTTAGAGTTATATATTTTCCTTTTGAAGCTATTTTTCAAGAATTCTTGAAGGAGAGCAAAAATTGTAATTGACACTATTTATCAAATAAAGAAGATTTTTTGCATAATTTTTTTTTGGATCAAAATAGAGTGTAATTTGATTATGTATCAGAATAAAAGTGTAATATACTTTTAATTTTTATAGGTCATTTCCACACCTAATTTAAGAATATCATCCTTTATAGGTCATTTGAAGAGCTAGGATTTGAATTTGCTTTGTAAACTTCTTTCAAGCCTTCTTTTGAAACACTGATGTCCAGGATTGAATGCAAAGTTTTCCTTTAGATTAATATGTGTGTCTTAATTTTTTTCAAAAAATATTTTATATAATATCAATCATTTAGGTTCATCACCCCATTTAGATAGGATTTCTCATTTCAGTTTCCTTCTCCCTTTTCATCCCAAAAAATCAAAATAGTTTAGTTTTAATTGATAAATCTTAAGTGAACCAACCCTCTTTGGAGGTTATTCTTAGTATAGAATCACCCACACTTTGAGAAGATATATTGTGTCATATAGAGAGAGTATTTATTTTTTACATCTTCAAGTAGGGTGCACTCTAGAGTGGTAACAATTTTTGGCACGCTCGATGGGACATGAGTTCAGCTATTAGAGACAAGTGCAACAAATCAAGAATCTTCATTTGAATCCATCCAAAAGGTATAAATGTGTGATAAACATGTTTAAAATAGTAAAATTATTAATTAATTTCATGTCCTTTTAATTTATCATGATGAATATTCTTTTTGGGATGATCTGGAGAGTTTTTGTGCAAAGTTTGATAGTCTATCTCCACCTCAAGTAGAGATTGATGAATATCTTGTAAAGAGTACTATTACAACTTTTCATAAAGACAAAATTAAATTCATATTAAGACAATTTTTAGATTCTTATCAAATATCTAAATACTTTGACAAATTACCACTTCAAATGAAGACATCAATCCATGTATACTATCTAAATTGCCAATACAATTATTGGATGAGAATCTATCAAATCATGATCAACCTATGAATGAGGTAGAGATAGTAGTATTGATGCAACAAAGAAGATTATAAGAAGAGGATGGTTAGATTTTAGATCCATATCTTTAATACATACACCTAAGAATGGAATTTAAGGCCTAGTTACATCATCTAGAACATATGAATATATAAGTGTTCCCATTTGCAGAAGAGGGCTATCAAAAAGAAGCAATCATGTTTCAAAGTTCCATGAGCATCAAATAGATTTAATTTTGATCCAAGGGGTCAAAAATTTGGAGGTTAGTTTTTAAATAATATACTTCTTGTTTTTTCTTTCCTCTAAGTGCATATCTGCACATGCTTTCAGTATTTGTTGCTTCCCTTTCTAGTTGTTGTTGTCCATTCCTCTAAGTGCACACATGCACAAGTTTGTTGTTGTTTGTGTCATTTATCTTGTTATGTATTTGTCTAAAAAAATATTCTTATTTAATTTTATATCCAATTTTTCTAAATTATTTGACCAATATGCTGGTCAACCCCCAAAAATCACCAAAATTATTAGTAATTTGACATGTCAAGGCCAAATTACTACTCCTCTCATTCAAAACTTTTAAGAAACCATTCAATAGTCCTTTAAAGCTAGGAATTTTGGAATAAAATAAATAATTTTTATTATTTCAAAAATTTATTTTAAATGGGTCATTATCATTTCAAAAAGAGCATTGTCAAGTTTAAATATGTAGACAATCCATGCACATAGATCAATTTTGAGAGAAAAGTAAACATTCTAGGAGCTACAATTTGTTTCAGAACCTAAATTTTTTTTAGAAAGGTAATTATGAGTTGGATAACATTATAAAAAAATTACATGGCTATTGGACAAGTGGATATACTCATTTTTTTGTAACAGTCCTTAGCATGTCTGTTGGAGATCACCATTGAAGTAGGCATCATTCTAGAGTGCCACAGAGATTTCTAAGTCTAGATAAAAGTTTTATAAGAATGGGATGATGTTTTTACATCATAATAATACCTTTAAAGAGTGTAAAAACTCTATATTTTAATCAAACCATGCTCATATAGGCTTTTATAAGCAAACAGGCATAAAGGCTAAAAAGGGATTTTTTAAATTTTTACGAAAAATGTGATTTCAGAGTTTTTTGATTGCATGTTATAGCCCCAATTTTTTTTTATGTATTATGAATCAAGTGAAGATTTATTTTCATTTTGGTGAAATTTTCATTTTTTACAGTTCTAGACACCTTTCCTAGCCTCTTGTTCATATGCTCATATATTTCACCACATGTGGAGTTTAGATGAGTTATCATAGCATGTTTTCATATTATTATTTAATTATAATTCATTAAAAATTTAGACCATTTTATTTTTTTCTTTATGAACAATCATTAAGAGTGTAGGCAACTTAGAATGCAGTCAAAACCCTACAGGCAGATTTCTCTATGTGGTAACTTTTTATATATTTTGAATGAGAACCAAATATTTTAAGAGATTTTATAGGGGTCAGTGTGATATACATAAATGAAAATATTTTGTAATTTAGAGGTATGTACTTCATGAATCATAGTTTTAAATATTTAGCTTCAAAGTCCACTTAAAACCCTAAAAAAACTAGTTTTGAAAAATGTTGATTTTATTGTTATCAAATAATATTTAATAAACCTAAAACATTTTAAAATGTCAAGTAAACTTATAGAGGATTCTATAAATGTTAATTTTATGTATAGATGTATGGATGAGGGTATAAATCATGTTATTTATGGAAAAAACATGTAAAATAAAGTAAAGGACACTTAAATGAAATATAATAAATGAATATCAAATCCTAAGACTTGTTTTTCATCCTAAAATTTTATTTTGGTCAGAAATAATTTCAAAAGTGTCTCAACCAGGTCAATCAAAATGGCCAGTGTGTAAGAAAATAGAGCAAAATAGGCCTAGTCAACCCTATTGACTGAATGATCAGTGTTTTTTCATAAAAATCAAATATATTGTGATGAGAAAAGTTTTAAGGTATATTTAATTATTTTTTTAGGTTTAATGGAATATTTTTATAGGTTTAATGGAGTTAAAATTCAATAAGATGGGCTATTAGTCCCAATTGGCCTAATAGGCCTAATTGGTCAATCAAGCAAGTAAAGAATGGCATTAAAAATCTATCAAATACATTAATTTTGGATTTATCACATGTAATATATGTTTTAAAGTGTATATATCATTTAAAATTCAATTCAAAAGTTTCAATTCATGCAAGTTGAGCTCAAGTTAAGTTAACTAGTCCTTAAGGGTCAAATCTCTTCGATTGACTAGTTTGACTAGTTTCATGCATTTCCCATGTTTTTCATGCAAGAGAAAGACTTTAAAGAACATTAAATAACTTTAAATATAGATTTATATTCTAATTTATATCATTTTTTTCATGCAAGGAAGGTTGGAAGTCAACATGGGCCCACCACTTTTCAATATTATGCCAAAAATGAAGAACATGCAATTTTTTAAGATTTGGAAGATTTTAAAGCCTTTATTTAATATTGTAAAAGGATTTTAGTCTTATTTTAACTCAAATAAGAATAATATTTATATATTAAATTCTAATTTGGCTTGAGTTAAGGTTTTAGATTTATAAATTGGCTTTTTGAAGCTATTTTTCAAGAATTCTTGAAGGAGAGCAAAAATTGTAATTGACACCATTTATCAAATAAAGAAGATTTTTTTGCATAAATTTTTTTTGGATCAGAATAGAGTGTAATTTTATTTTGTACCAACATATAATTTCCATTTTTTAGGTCCTTTCCACACCTTCTATGAAAATCTTATCCTCTACAGGTCATTTGAAGAGCTAAGATTTGAATTTACTTTGCAAACTTCTTTTAGGCCTTCTTTTGAAACACTGATGTTTAGGATTGAATGTAGAGTTTTATTTTAGATTCATATGTGTTTCTTACTTAGTTTATAGAAATATTTTAGATAATATCAATCATTCAGGTGCATCACCCTATTTAGATATGATTTCCCATTTTAGTTTCTTTCTCTCTTTTCATCACAAAAAATCAAAATAGTTAGTTTTAATAGATAAATTTTAAGGGAACCAACCCTCTCTATAGGTTATTATCAATATATAGTCACTCACACTCTAATAATATCCAATTGTATCAACTGGAGAGAGGGTATCTTTAACACATCTTTAAGCAGGGTGCACTCTAGAGTGATAATAGTTCATCAATCACATCATATGCAACTATAAGCATGTCATTACACCATCAAAATCATAAACCAAATAAATGAGAAAAACATTAGGGAATATAAAATTTCACCTATATAACCATAAATAAATCCATAACATGTATCCATCCATAACATATCCTATCATAACTATGAGCAGAATCAGACCATCATAGCTAACTTTCTAGCATCACATGTGTAAGCTACCAAGTAAAACATCATAAACATGAGCCAAAACCATAATCCATAATCACAAACCATAATCAAATATCATATATGACATCATAAGCATCCATCATATACATATAATTATTAAAAAATAGTCATGATATGTTAGGCTATCTTAAAAACATATACATCTCGCTACATCAACACGTAGGTCAGTATCAAAATAATACATCAAAATATCATATTTTAGCATAATCATGAGCATGCACCACTACCATTATCCCCATATATTCCTAAACTTATACTTGGTGGTGGTCCCCCTAGTACTCATACCTATCCAATTCTAGAAGCCCACTGACCTAGAGTAGTTGTTGATGGCCCATCGGCCAAGCTCATTTTATACTCTACATACCTCATAACCTAGGGCAGCTAATCTAATACCATCACCTCATAAAATTTGAGATCTATAATGATAGATAGATATCATGATTAGGTCACTATGTTTTGTGGCCCTTCTATTATTTTTACACCTACCCCAACCCTTTATTTAAGTAGATCTCTCTCACCTATAATGGCGGTGAGCTGACCTTATAATGCCTAAATCTAGCTATATAATGTGGCCACCTATCCTTATAGATCATGTACTTGATTTTTGGACATGACTAATTTTTCCCCTACCTATCTACCCTATCTAGCTAGATCTATAGCCATCAGTGCCACCCCTCCATCATCTCCACCCATATCCATAGCTACATAGATAGATTGGTACCAAGCTATGTATCCATTTGTATATCCTACATCATCTATGGGATCCCTAATAGGAAAATCCTTAAAGACACCATCTAAAACTATCTGTGCAATTCAGGGTACCAAAAACCAAACCTCTGAGTCTTACCTCTTATACTATGGATGTAGACCTAATACACCCTGTAACAAGCCAAACTAGCATTGCACTTGATTGAAGGGAATCAAATCAACCTCACCCTCTTAGTGGCCCACTATCCACCTATAACTATGTATAGTGAGGGTCTCCCTCTTATAGCTTGGCTAGATAGGGAACTATATGTATGATATCCATGCTACTAATCCACCTAGGGTAGCCTTGAACTACTCAACATCATGTGCACCACCCCTAGCCCCTAATGTAGCATAGTCATCCCTCCATCTCATAAATCCCATAGGGAAATCCAACTATGTGTACCCCATCCATGACAATCCCATAGGCCTCAAAACCTAGATGTGCTTATAAGCCTAGTAGTGTATAACTATGCCCAAGGTGATGCCATACCTCGTATAGTATATAAACCCCCATAACTCTCTATAAATCTAGACTAAAATAATTGGGACACACCCAAATACTATCATCCCAAGCAATATCTCAACCAAAATAGTGAGTAATACATAGGGGAATAACTCACTATTAGAATATAGAACCCCAAAGCAAGTAACCACAATCATCAAAATCATCATAAGTCTCCTCTACTAGGGATCCCTCTCATATAGTGTTGAATAACTAAACACTCTAGAGTGCCAATGTACTTGATCGATATCATCTTCATATAGATACTCAACATACTCATCCTACTCCTCTTGCTCAATCTGCTAGATCACCTTGCCATCCGAGTGATTTTATGGACATCCTCTGGGAGAATAGTCATCTCCCTGATTGATAATAATAAGGTATTAATAGTAAGATCCCATATCTCAATAAGCACTACTATCATAGACACATCCCTAGGCACATATTGGTAGTGCCTCATCCCTCCTATCCCTACTACTTCCATATATGCCCAATCATTAGCAGTCATCCCCTTGAGTAGCATAAAGAAAATTCATGGCACATGGTCACACATCCATATCTACTCCCAAGCCTACACCAAATCAAAATTATTGGCTTAGACCCCAACTGGTCTCATCTACCCTCTCTTTTAAATGTACCCCTAAACCTAACATATTTGACCTCACCATAACCACAACCCATTTACTCCTTACACCTAACCTCATTGACCAAACTTCATGCCTAACCACTTATCTTAACCTTAACCATTATAATCTAGGTCAAAACCATGATTAATCTCGAAAAACCTTTAAAAACCCCACCTTATCATGGCTAACCACTGGTATTCATGCTGACCACTGATGGTTGGGGACCCCTAGCTCCTAGGTTGTTGACTGTCGATGGTCAGACCTAATCATCGATGGTCACCCATGGGCATTCCATGGCTAGAATGCCCAAACCTACAAGGACCCAAATTAAGAAAAAAATTCACAAAAACTACCCTACATATCATCCCTAGATAAATATGCTACCCAATAACCTACCCACCCTATCAATTTGATGCTCTACCCAACCCATTTTCCCAAAACCCATAAAACCCTACCTAAGGCATGCAAACCCAAATAATAAATTTATATACTCTCCCCCCATGAAAACACAAGAAAATGAAAAATCAAACCTATCTACCAATTTAGTGCACCCCCTACCTCATTTCACAACCTCTTCCATGGTCTAAGCCCTTGAATAAGTAATGGGCCACATCCTTGTGCTCCCTATATTGTAGACCCATGGACTCTACCACATGCCTCTAGCCAATGAGTAACATCCACCTCAGCATGTACCTCTTCATAAAGCATAAAAATCACCCAGAGCTTTGTCAAACAAATCAAAATATTAAAAGTGACAAATTAACTTTTGTTTTTTACTTTTACCCCCTTCAAAATTTTAGGGTTTCCTCTAACAATTGATGGTCAAGGTGACCATCCATAGTCACCTTCTAGGGACCCTAATCATTGACCATCAGGATACCCTAGAAACCTAATTTCACCTTTTACTTTTAGCCTACACATAATAAATTTACATTAGTCTCTTGCCTACTTGGAGATTCCTTTCTTCCACCTACCCAACCACTTTATCACCTCATCATTGGTCTCTTTTGGCCCATCTAGCATGAAATTCTATGACACTTTTTTCCTAGTCCTTTAGCCACAATAATAACATTTCCATGTTGACCCATTTAAATTTTACACCACCTCATGTTTACTAACCCACTTGATTCTCACTAAGAATACTTTTTACCTTGGATACCCATGACACTTGACCCATTTATATTTTCCCTAGGAGCACCTCCTACCTTGGATACCCACTAGATACATACAGATCACTTAGGAGACTTGTATTTACGAGTGTTCCTAACCACCACACCTATATTAAATCATGTGTTTCACTCATCACTTGTATTTATTAGAACTAACCCTTATTTTTACAAATATTGGTAACCTCATCTATGCACGATCTTCACTATCACTCCTTTTTGTCACATTTTATGTACCCATTTGCATCTCAAATACATGACCTCATGTCACCACCTAGTGACTCACCATCTACCACTTATCAAACCCATACCCATTTTATCTTCACCTCACCCACTCCTAGTTTGAGGAGGAATACCTCCTCCCACTCTTAGGGTAATTAGACCCATGACCCATACTCCATTTTTATTTTACAACTGATTCACGTAATCTGCACAACAAAAAGGGGCAAAATATAGACACCAAAAATACACACACCTATGATTCTAAATGTCAAATATAACCCTATACCTACCCTAGGATCCTCTTAGGACCAACCTATACCTATCATGCCTAACTAGACCAATCTACACTCAGTTACACCTAGCTGAGTAACCCTATCTTTAAGACCCTTTTCCTATGGACCCTGATCATTGACGGTCAAGGTGACCATTGATGGTCAGCCTTGGGGACCCCTAACCATCAATGGTTAATATCCACCTTCTCACCAAAATCATGTAATCTCTTCTAACCCTTTTCTAAATGTAGATTGTCTAATTTGTTTTATGAGTCTTTGCATACACAAATTATATTTAGATGACCTAGTTACACCTTCACTTCCACCTCTTGCTTATGCCTATAAGAGAAAGAGTTCTGGGAGGTCAAATCCATCTACAATAATTATCAAATCAAGAATTTAGGATTTTTTGTAGGTCAATCAAGTCAATCAAATCAATAAAATGTCATCCATATTGTTAAGCATTATTAGCCATCTTATTGAGAGCTAACTTGCCATCGTCTCTCAACCAAGCTTTTAGGTACCATTACTCTACCAAAATTGAGCTAGATTCTAACAATAGGCTTACTGCATCAACCACCCACCTAATTGACTTTAGGTGAGACAAGCACTTATTTGTCAATATTCATGTACTTTTTATTCCTTTTCACAATCAATCTAGGCCTTGCCTAACTCTCATAATTCATCCTTAGAATCCCATCATCTTCTAAAACATTCAACCCAAAATTCCATAGTTAACCACTAACAGTTAGACCCAACCACCAATAGTCAGGCCTAACTACTAATGGTCACCCCAACTATTGATGATCACCTATGGTAGAAAAACCAACAAGACAATTTAACCCACCCACACCCAACTGAATCCACTTTTCTATGTTTTTGACCACTTATAGAGACCCTTATGATTTTCAAAAGCATACGCCAACCTATTAGCACTAGTATTAATTAGTTTATCACTAATTAGATCATTTATAGTCTATTTTTCTAACAATATTTCTTGTATTTAGTTTTAGTACCTTTTGACTATGGATACAAATACCTTCTTTACAAATTTATCAACTTTATTGTTTAAAACATGTGGATTGATAACCCCTAAGGAATCTCTCACTTCCAGGAACTAGCTATCACTAGGTAATCCACCTAACTATTTGTCTAACAAATAAGTTTTGTTTAGTGCTTTCTTATCTATAGGTCTTCCTCCCAAGCCAAATAGGATCTCTTCATAATCTTCTAATTCAATGTGCACACAATCAAATAGGTTTTTCAACCATGCCCATATTGAGTTTATTTTCTCTCTTTCTTTTGAACTTAAGTGACAATTTACATGAATCACAAACCTTAGTCTAAAAATTCATACTCGGTCCCATTTATATCCCATAGCCCTCGATCCCTTTTATCTACTAGCATGGTCTAACTAATGCTTGGTCCTTTTTTTATAAACTTAGCTTAAAAATCCTTAGCCTAAATCTTCTATTATATTTATTAACACAAAAAAAAATGTCATAAGACTCTAATATATGTTTTTTATTATTTTTAGGGTCCCATTTATTATATCCTAAACTTAAAATAAAGACCCAATTTGAAGGTTTTGATTTGGGTTTATAAATATGAATAAAAACCTTAGTCTTAAGACTTTATTTTAAAATTCCCAAGCTTGACTTAAATATCTTTCTTATCCATAAGATTAATGGTCCACATTGTTTTGGATAGAATAAACCTAATGATGTGTAATAGGTCAAAGCTTAAATAGAATCTCAAAAAAGTGATAAGGTGACAAGTGTCATAATTATGGTAAAATAACATTGAGTAGCTAATGGTAATTCACCCCTTGAATCAAGATCTAATGGAACACATTGATGTGGATGAAGATGATCTAACGGTGTGAGATCAACATTGACATTTCAATAAAACTTAAGGTGAATGTAAAAATGATAAGTGGCACAACCACAGACCATAAAATAAATCTTGGGTACCTGTCAGTTGATCAATAGAGTGCATTGATTCATACCTATAGGATCTAATAGTGCATTATCAAAGTTGAATTTTCAAGCCCCAGTTATAGGTTAAAGATTGAGCATTGTATGCTAGATCAATGACACATGTTTGATCAGATAAAGATGATCCAATGCTATGTGATCAAATTAGAATTTTCAACAAAGAAAGAATAGTGAGAATCTAATTATGTTTGATCCCTTAGATTGATATCAATAGCCCATGATGATTCATGCAAGGATAATTAGATAGTGAAAAATGAAAGAAGGATTTTCAAAGGGTAATGGTCATTTTTAAAAATATTTATGAATAGACTACAACAAAGATGCCACAGTGGAGCCACATAAGCTATACTAGTCAATTCAAAATATTTTGTAGATTCACAACAAAGAAAGGTATAAATAGGTGATCTAAATAAAATACAAGACATGAAGTTCATATGAGTTTGGCAAGATGTCACCATTAAATCTATGAGGAAACCTTCAAAAAAACACTAGAAAACAAGATAACCCTAATTAAACCTTATGATCATTATAATTGATCCAAGGAAGATTGAATTATCATCTATGCAAGAGAATTTAACCCAGAAGCTGAATTATAGTCTATTAGTGAGCAATTTAATAGAAATTCTATTACTAATAGCTTGAAAAAAGTGTTTCAAGGGAAGATGCAAGAAAGTGGTCTTGGGAGATGGGAGATATTTCAAATGATCTCAAGCAATTGGAAGATAAAGTAGTACACTCATTAGGAAGCTTAGTCAAGGATCCCACCACAACTAGTCTAATTGGTCTAGTTATAGATGATGAATTCAAGCAAAGAGCATCCCAATTTATGCAAGAGGTAAGGAACCAAAGCATAGGTAAGACTACTATTGATAATAATAGGACCATGGATATGATTCTAACTACAAAGGAAAAGATTAATGAAGCTAGAAACATCAAAAAGGCATTAAAAAAGTCAGATAAAGGCCACAAGAGCTTAATAGGTCAAATGAAGAATCTCTTCATGAAAATAATTTTTGACCTTGAGCTAATTGAGGAACAACATTATAGAATGAAGATCCTGATGGAGAGATAAAACTATAACAAAGGGTTCTCAAATTCAGACTAGTTGACTTAAGAATATTCTTTTTGTAGATTACCATTGTATATTTTTTAAACAAAATATTATTTTGTAAATTCATGTACATATTGTAAAGCACATTGCCTATGGGTCAGTATATTAGGGATCATCTATAACATTGTAAAAGGGATAACTATCTTTGACACTTATCAATTTGCATGTTAAGAAGTAATGCCCATCATACCTCATGAAGGGTCTATAGAAAGAGGTATTGCCAATTGTATTAGGGGGAAGTTCTTAGATCCAGAATTACTTTGTAAACTTGAAGTAATTAGTACAAGAAAAGAATTCTACAAAGTTTATCCAATATTTGTCTATGTGTTTTTTGTCATGGCTACTTAGTTATTTGGTTTGATATTCAAATTTGAATTATTTTTATGGATCCTAGATGTGCACATGTTAGTGTAGAGTTGTTAATTTGGGCTTATGTTAGGTTGATTTAAAGTTCTTAGGTTTACTTCACTTTCTTTGCTCTTCTTTCATCTGGGTTAATGTTATTTGCTTGCAAGAGTAAAATTCTTAAAGTAAATCTTGTTCTTATTTGCATTACCTTTCCCCAGACATTTGCCTTATATCCATTAGGATCTATGCCTATGCAATTTCATGATATATATTAGTTTAGTACATGTCTTGATGAAATTTAAGCTCTGTCATAATGTCTATATTGAAGATTAGAAACACCTTCTTTCTACTATATCCTTCCTTTTGCTTTTTTTACCAGATCACTCTAGTTTAATTATCATTTTAAATATCCATCTTAGATTAGTTCTTAGATTATATTTTGATCATACTTCACTATTCTTAGCACATAATACTTCATATTTTACATATATTAGCTATTTGGCCATGGTGGCTCCCAACCACCAAATTAATATAAATTTGTGAAATAGATCACTTATTCTACCTCTATTCCATTAACATATAATAAGATTATCAAAACTTTAAACTCATGCATTGAATTCTCAGGAATTTAGAAATGAGAATTATTTCTTAAACACTCTAGGCACCTATGATACATATTTAGGCATCAACAAGAGAGGCTTGATTTGTTCTAGAAGGAGGGTCTTTAGAGAAATTTTTATGAATATGTAGTATATTTGCTAAGTTTAGTGAATTTTGTTCAAAAATTAGTGTATTATTTATATATTTGTGTTTATTTTATCATATTTATGTAAAGATCATTGATCTTAATGGTTTCAAACCAGTCTTTGAGTTTCCTTTAACCAAAGATCATTATTATTTAAAGATCTATTTGAAAGTTTGAAAATATTCGAATATCCATTTGTCTTTACAAAGATTTGGCTTCTATGTTGTATTATGAATGGTATTTAGAGTTAGAATGGCCACAAATAAGATCTTCACCAAGGTATGGTTTAGTTAGGTAGATCTTTTATCAATGTGTTTAGTCAGGTACATGATTTGCCTCAAAATCTTAAAGGTATTTGCCTATTTTTAGTCCTATTACTGTTGTGACTAATGAAGATCATATCAAGTGCTTTAAAGCTACCTTAGGATTATTAAATGTTGTTCATAAAGAGATTTCCTATAGATTATTTCCTTTTACTCTTAGAGATGAAGCATATGATTGGTTTCTTAACCCTCTTGAAGATTTCATTGTTAACTGGAATGATTTTAGTAATCATTTCATTGATCAATTTGGAAATATCATAAGTCCATATGTCCTTTATCAATAATCATTTATTGTTAAAGTGGATTCAAATGAAACCATTAGGATTTTAATGCTAGATTTAAAAAGGTATTGAATACAAATTTAGATCCTTATATACCTATTAAGGATTTAGCTTTAGAGATTTATAAATATGATTTAGATCCATTAAATTTTGTGTTTTTTTAAATATTTGTTAGAGTGATATATAAATTAGCTTTATCTTATGTTTAAGTTGTGGTAATTAATGATCAAATGCAACCATAGGGTCAAATGGCATATGCCATTCCAAATATCAATCCTAATTTTCCAATGCTAAATGTCATGCTTGATGTTAATCAAATCATTATTAATTTAAATCAAACTCTAGTTTTAAACTAATTAACTTTGATTTTTACTTATCTTGGTCAAAACCTAGGACTCTTGAATAATAATACAAGTGGATCTCATCCATAAGATCAAAGGGCTAATGTGTTAATACCTAGTAGTAGTCCTCAATTTTACAATTCATATACATCTAAAAGTGAAAATGACACTATAATAAAAATGGTTCAAAAATTGAGCATTGATTTTATTGAGACAAATTTAATTAGGTAACAATGGGGAAAGTTCTAACAGAGACTATTCTTTTAAAATTTTCAATAGACCTACATTTAGTTTTCAAAACAAAAATGAAAACTATAACAATGAACCATCTAAAATTATTAATGTGCCTAACATAAACACTTATGAGGTGTATTTGGATAATTATTTTAGGGTTCATAATAATGTTTCATGGTCATCTAGTTCTTGTGAGACATTTACATCTTCTAAAAAAGCTCTTATGGTAGAGACCTATGATTTTCATTTCAAGATGAAGATGAATTTGAAGATACATCAGAGGAGGGTTATACTACACCATATATGGAGGAATACCCTATCCTTTTCAACATAATAGAAGAAATGGTAGTTGAGATGAATGGAACTCCTAAAGATGTCATTGAAACACTTACATGTAAAGAAGATGAATATGAATTAAATGTAATAGATCAAGAGTGAAATTTCATATGATTCCATCAAAAGATAAAAAATATGGGATCAACATGTTTAAAATGGTAAGATTATAAACAAATATCATATTGTTTCTATTGATCATGATGAAGATACCTTTTGGGATGACTTGGAGAGTTTTTGTGTAAAGATTGATAGTCCATTCCCACTTCATGTAGAGATTGAGGAATGTATTATATAAAGTACTATTGAATTTATTTTGTAAGAAGGTAATGATAATATAGATATCCCAAAGCATGATGATTTGGATCCTAATAAATACATCAATCCAAGTATACCATTTGAGTTCACAATACAACCATGGAAGGAGAATGAGATAAGATATGATCAATATTTGAATAAAGACTTTTCTAATTCAAGAAAGAAGAATTTGGGAAGAATATGATTAGATCTTATATCTATATATTCAATCCATATGCTTGAGAATAGAGGTGAGAATCTAAGCTACATCATCTAGAAGACACAAGAGTACAAGTGCTCATATCCATAAGAAGAGGCCATTAAATTAAATCAATCATGTTTCAAGGTTTTTTAGTAGACCAAACAACTTTCCATTCAACCCTAGAGGTAAGTTATTTTTAGAGTTAGTATAGGGATTTAGTTTAGTTCGTTTCTTATCCCTTGTTTTTTAATAGTGCTTATAAATATTTTCTTGCTTGTTATTTGTTGTGATTTGTGTGTTTGCTTTTTCTTTTGTTTTATTCCCTTCTCTCAATAAGTCTTTTCCAAGATAGTTTTCAAGATCAAATTCACATAAATTCTCAAGGAGCTTCTCAAATCAATAATGTAGGTATGAGTTTTAAACATTGGTTTATCATTGATTTTATAAATTTGAACTTGATGTTATGATTTGGAGAAATTTGTAAATATTGGTATCTAGATTAATTGTTCATTAAAATCTTAAACCTTGTTATGATCTAAGTTTGATTTTATTAAGGGTTGCACATGTTGGGTGAAATTTTGAATTATTAAAACACATTCATGCTGGCACTTAATAAACATTATTTCTTAGGACAAAGTTTTTAACTAAGGATGATTGTTTGAAGATCAAACACTTGAAAAAATCCCAAAACCTCACTAATCTGGTTCACAACCTTTTCTATAAAGTTAAAATGACTCAAAAAATATGAAAAATAAGAACCTTATTAAAAAATTTAAGATCTTTTTAAAAAAGGTGATTCCAGTAAACTCCATTAGGGTTATGGAATCTTGGCTACTAATGGAGCAAGGCCTTGAGTGGAGCCAAAGGAATCTCTATTGAGGTTATAGATGCTTGGCTGGTAGTATAACAATGCCCAAGCCTTCACTAAGCTAAAGCATGATCCTAAATACACATCCAACCATGCTATAATTCAATGTTAATGGTTGAATTCATGAAGTGTGGAAGTTTTTCCCTAAATCCCATGGCAAACAGTAAGTAAAATCAAAGCACACACACAACATGGCTGATTTTTGATGTTTAGGCCTAATTCTACATATGTAAGACTTGTTTTAATTATGATTTGATCTTAATAATAGTACTTGATCATATGGGATGATTTTTCAAGTTATTATTTTAAACTAAGAGTATCTAAATTCTAACATATTACTATGTTTCCCCTAGAAGTTGCCATTTGTTGAGGTCAACATACCCCCATTCCTAAAATAGGGACCCTTGTTTCAAATTGTGAAAATTTATACTTTAAATTAAAAATTCATCTAATTAGAGTACCATTAGAGTGTTTTTCACATTATATTTATTTGAAAATCATCCAAACCATCGTTGGATTGGCATATTTACACATGATTCTAATTTTATCTTGTTTATATTTGCTAACATTTGACCTCAGTGTTCCAAGTTGTAGTTTTAATGGAGTTAATTTAGAATGGACAATATTTAAGGTTTCTTACTTTGATAATAATTTGAACCTTTGATTAATCTTTGATCTTTGATTAATCATTTGAATTCATGACTTAACATCTTAAAACCCTTGTTCTAATTTCCCTAGCTTAGGCCCTTTGATTTAAATTCAAAATTGGCAAGAACAATTTATATGGGAACACTTTAAATATGCCATAGACTTAGTATAATTTTTATACTAAGGCTTAATCATATTTATTACCATGACCAACCTTAGTCTAAAACTTCATACTCAGTCCAATTTATATCTCATATCCCTTGGTCTCTTTTATCTACTAGCATGGTCTAACTAATGTTTGGTCCCTTTGCTATAAACTTAGCTTAAAAAGCCTTATCCTAAAGTTTCTATTGTATTTATTAACATGATAAAAACTTTAGTCCAAAGAATTTAAGATATGTATATTATTATTTTTTGGCTCCCATTTATATATATCCTAAAATTAAGATAAAGACCTTATCAAAGGTTTTAATTCAAGTTTATAAATATGAATAAAAACCTTAGTCTTAAGACTTTATCCTAAAATTCCCAAGCCTGACTTAAACATTTTTATTGTAAATAATATCGATGGTCCATGTTTTCTCAGATAGAATTGATCTAATGATGTATACTAGGTCAAATATCCTGAACAAGTGAGAAGGTGACAAGTGTCACAATTCTAGTGAAAGAACATTGAGCAGCAAATGGTGATTCACCCTTAGATCAAGATCTAATAGAGCACATTGATCTGAATGAAGATGATCTAATGGTGTGAGATCAATGTTGAAATTTCAATGAATCTCAAAGTGAATGGATAAATGGAAAGTGGTGCAACCATGGCCCACAAATTAAAGCTCAAGAACCTATCATAAGATTAAAAAAAAGTGCATTTATTTATACCCAGATGATCTAATAGTGCATGATCAAAGTTAAATTTTCAAACCCTATTCCCTAGGTTAAACATCAAACATCATATATTAGATCAATAACACATGCTTGATCAGATGAAGATGATCCAATGGTGAATGATTAAAGTAGACTTTTAAAAAAATCAATAATAGTGAGCATCCAATCATGTTTGATCCCTAAGATTGAGATCAATAATTTGTGGTGATCCATGAAAGGATAATCAAATAGTGTAAAATAAAAGAAGGATTTTAAAATGGAAATAGTCACTTTTTTAAATATTGATGAATAGAATGCCATGGAGATGCCACAGTGGAGCCACATAAGCTAAACCAGTTAGTTTAAGATATTTTATAGACTTATAGAAAGGAAAAGGTATAAATAGGTGATCTAAATAAAATCTGAGACACAAAGTTCATATGAGTTTGATAAGTTTCCACCATTAAATCTTTGAGAAAACCTTCCAAAAATCCTAGCAAGTTCAAGAAACCTAATTATACTTTGTGAGAATTATAATTGAGCCAAATAAGAATGAATTATCATCTATGCAAGAGAATACAACCCAGAAGTTGATTTATAGTCCACTAGTGATAAATTTAATAGAATTTCTAGCAATGACAATTTAGAAAAGTGTTTCAAGGGAAGATGTAAGCAAGTGGTCTTGAGAGATCTTAAAAATGATCTCAAATAATTAGAGGATAGAGAAGTACACACATTGGGAAGCTTAGTCAAAGATCTCACCATAATCAATCCAATTGGTCTAGTTACAAATGATGAATTCAATCAAATAACATCCTAGTTTATACAAGGGATAAAGAATCAAAGCATAGGTAAGACTATTGTTGATAATAATAAGATCATGGATATGATTCTAACTATGAAAGAAAAGATTAGTGAAACTAGAAACATCAAAGAAGAATTAAGAATGGAAGATAAAGACCATAAGAGCTTAGTAGGTCAAATTAAGGAGCTCTTCATGTAACCAATTGTTGACCTTGAGCTAATTAAGGAGAAATATTATAGAACAAAGATCCTACTAGAGAGACAAAACTGTAATAGAGGGTTATCAAAGTTAGATTAGTTGACTTAGGAATATTATTTTGGTAGATTAACATTGTATATTTTTAAATAGAATATTATTTTGTAAATGCATATACATATTGTAAAGCACATTGCCTATGGGTCAGTCCATTAGGGCATATCTAGAACATTGTAAAAAGGACGACTATCCTTGATACTTGTCTAGTTGCATGTTAAGAAGGAATGACCATCATACCTAATGAAGGGTATATATAAATAGGTATTACCAATTATATTGAGGGGGATTTATTAGATCCAAAATTACTTGGTAAACATGGAGCAAGCAGTACAAGCAAGGAATTCTATAAAGTTTGTCCAATATTTGTCTATGTGTTTACTATCATGGTTTTTTTGCTTAGTTATGTAGTTTGATATTCAGAGATGAATTATTTTTATGGATCCTATATGTGCTCATGTTAATGAAGAGCTGTAAATTTGGGATTATGATAGGTTGATTGAAATTGATTAGGTTTAATTTATTTATTTTTATCTTCTTGCATCTGGGTTAATGCTATTTGCTTGCAAGGGTAAAATTCTTAAAGCAAATCTTGTTCTATTTAGATTACCTTTCCCAAGACATTTACTTGATATACAATAGGAAATATGCCTATGCAACTTCATGCTCTATATTAGTTTAGTGCATGTCTTGATGAAATTTAATCTCTATCATAATGTCTATATTGAAGACTAGAAATATCTTCTTTCTGCCCTACCCTTTCTTTTGCTCCTTTTTTTACCAAATCAATCTAGTTTAATTGTTATTATAAATATCCATCTTATATTACTTCATAGATTATATTTTGATTAGATTTAACTATTATTAGCACAAAATACTCCATATTTTACATAGATTAGCTATTTGGACAAAGTGTCTCCCAACCACCAAATTAATATAAATTTGTGAAATAGACCGTTTGTTATGCCTCTATTCCATCGATAGATAATAGGATTATCATAACCTATAACTCATGTATTGAATTCTTAGGAATTCAAAAATGAGAAGTGTTTTTTAAACACTTTGAGCACTCTAAAGGGGCCAATGTAAAACCATGCCATAAAGTACTCAATATTTTATCAAAAGGGTTATACATGTGAAGCTATGTAAAAAGACATTATAAAATGAATATTTTACCAAATATAGGTATCTAAATTTTCCTCCCACCCCACTTTATATAGTAAGTGCATGTAATAAAATTACTATCTTTAAATCAAGTTCATATTTGGGTGTGAAAACACACCTTGGCCTCATGATAGTCCCAAATTGAATTTGTATCTCTTGTCCTGCAACTAAAATCACATTACAATTAATGTATATAATATGAAAATGAGAAATAGTAAATAATCATATATAACAAAGAAATAACATGGAAATAATACACCTATAAATTTGATGTGCATTGATGTCTCATGAGTGTTGTACTAGCCATGGAAGATGGAGAAGTAGAATGGGACTTGAGTCCCCATCCATTTTTTGGCTAGGAAAATGATTAAATCTATAAGTTTTCACATTTTTTTCACCCGAGAGATGTTTCTTGAAAAGGATGGTTATGAGGTTATAATGCCCTCACACTGATATAATAAGAGTGGTGCTTATTTCATCAAGGTTATTTAACTTCAACTTCATAATTCAAGGTTAAATATAGATTGGATAATCTATCCAAGTTTAAGTGGTATAACCATATCAACCTAAATAAGAAGAGTATTTTAAGATGTTGAGGGTGTTGAATATTGATTATACTATTCAAGGGATCCAACTGATATAGATAAATAAAGGATCAAAATAATGCTTCTTAGTAAGTGTTTTAGGTATGTAATTTGGTAATTTGGAAGAATCAATGCATCTTGGTAAATGAGAGAAGGAATGAACTCTGTGTGTGCCCCCTATCATGTTCATTATGAATGATGTATTAATTTGAATATGAATTTTGTAATTTTTTTGTGCACTTTCATAGCATATGCACCTATAGTATATATCAATGTAAAGTATTTATGAACATGTAACCTATGCTCTTTAACTATGTTATAATATATTGGTGTAGGATTTCTCCGACCATGTGGTTTTACCTACATGATCTAGTTAGATTACTTATGTGTCACTTAGGTATTTAATAAAGGTCATTGGGGAAGATAATCCCACATTCATGAAGATGTGAGGACATGCCTATCTTCCACATATGTATGTACCTTTCCTAAAGCTATTTTGATAATTAATCAAGAACCGACTAGGAATGTTATTACATTTGAATGCTTTTTCACATTATGATCCATCTTTATCTCATGTTTTAATGATCTCACTACTCCACACAAATTCATCTTCATGCATTCAATCCTATCCAGTTATCGATTATCAAGTATGGGCCACTATGACATGGTTTTAGAGAAATATTGAGAGCTGAATGCCATTGATTATGTTCTAATCTCACTTGCATTCCAACTCTTTCTTAGTTTTCTTTATGATTTTTGTTTTCAGAGGTTTGGTGGCATTTATACAATATATATGTATCTATATACCACCATGGTTTCCAAATGAAAAATGTATAGCATCATTGGATTCATTATATTTAAAAACCTTAGGATAGGTTATAAACATGACCTAGTTTTGTGACAAGCTATTTATTATCATTTTGAAGGGTTTGGAGGCATTTTTTTTATTTTTTTTTGCATATCTTTATCATCTATTAATTGAAGAAGAAAAATATTCTAGGTTTTACTAGGTTTTTCCAAAACCTTTATGGGTATTTGTTTCTTTTGGATTAATTTATACCATTTTTTTAGATCTAATTATTTTTATGTTCAAGTTTGGTATTTTGATTGGTTTTTTAGTCTTCATTTATATTTCTAGTTTGATCATATTGATTTCACCTATGGCTAACCTGATATTGGAGTGTACTTGATATCTAACAAACTATGCTTGTGACCCATATTTATGCCATATATTTACTTAGACTATGTGATCTACACCTGGATGATTAGCTACATGACATATTTACTTGGACTATGTACTATGTACCCAAGTGACCAAATTCACCTATATCCCATAGGGATGATTGCACATGTGTCCTAGATTTGTTGTGTGGATTGTTGAAGTACATCAAATTTAATGGAGTAAGGTATAACACTATTCATGCATAAAATAGAGTCATTTTTGGGGTGATGTCACTCTCCCATCAATCAAATCAATTAAATGGGAAGCACCCATCATCCCCTTTATGCCTTAGTCATATGATTTAACTATTTTGAAAGCCCAAAATATAAATTTTGTAAACCCAAAATATTAATTTTGTAATGTGGATTTTTTTTAAGATTTTAAACTCACATAATTTTTAACCCCTAGCTACTTTTTAAGTGCAATTTTTTTTAAAGTGTGAGTTTCTTTATCTCTATGCATTCATGATATTATTTAGACTTGAAAAATTTATGCTCTATAATTTTATGGGGTTGGATTTATTATTCACTTTTGCATACTTATATTACTTTTGTATATGCGTTGATTTTATATACACTCAATTATAAAGGGCTAGCCTATGTAATATTAGGGGAAATTTAGTGAATATTGTATATATTATTCATTTTGGGGCATTTACTACTGAGTTTGATTTCCATCACATTGATCATACATTGTAGCTTGTGGTCATGTTGACTCACTTATATTCACTTAGAAGATATCATATGAGGATAGATGATTCTACTATAGTGGTTCTTCTTGGAAATAAAAATTATGTTTCATAGTAGATGTACATGGAATACTTGCTCAGATAATAGGACCCTATTTCATTTCTATATGAATAGGTTATTTTTCCCACTGACTCAAGTCAATATAATGACTGGGCTAACTTGTGTGAGTATGTATATGGTCACTTATTGATGCATGTTTTATGGGATCTACACCACCATCTAGAGTACATAGAGTGTCCCTCCACTATTTGGAGAAATCTTTAGATTATTTTCAAAGATCCTTATGAGATTTATATCAATCCTTTTATTTCTTGTGATGACACATTCCTAATGGATAGTGTTCTTCATTCTATCGATCCTCCACTCTAGGATGATATTATTCTTGACCTTAGCTATCCTATTACATAATCAACATCCATTCCTATAAATAATGTTTCTCTTTTATATCCATCACAAATTTTCACTTTGGAGGAGTATATTAGTAAGATTACACTTATTGAAAGCATCTAGGACTCATCTCTTCTTGTGGATATTCATTTTATAGATATTTGTGATTCATCTGTGGTCTTTTATTAATTTTTTATATTTGTTGATCCATCATCCAATCTTCTCATAGACATTCTTTTGGTGAATTTTTCATTCCATTCTTATGATAGGTTCACTTTAGTGGTATTACATTAAGTTCTTATGCATTATCTTGCTAGACTTATGGCATACTTTAGTTTTGGACCATACTTCAGAGTTAATTATATTATTTACTTCATCATCCATTGTGGAATGGGTATAATTTCATTACACACATCGTGTTATTCCTTTGGTAAAGGGAATAAACTTGTTTGATGCAGATGGAGCTTCTTCAATCTTTAGGCAAAGGATCTAATCATCAGCCTTAGCTATTTTCTGAGATCTGCTACAAATAGATTCAACATCTTTTATGGGGACTTCTTAGTTATTTATTTTATATGTCCTTGGGTGCCTCATATGGCCTTTGTGTCAGGACCCAATACTAGTACCCACCTAAGATATGCTTAAGGGGGGTGTTAGTGTAGGATTTTCCCCACCATGTAATTTTGCCTACATAGTCTAGTTAAATTACTTAGGTGTCACTTAGGTGTTTAATAAAGGTCATTGAGAAGATAATCCCACATTCATGAATATTTGAGGACATTTCTATATTCCACCTATATATTTACCTTTCCTAAATGTATTTGTCTAATTAATCTAGAGCCAATCAAGAATTTTATTGTATTTGAATTTTTTTCACAATGCGAGCCTTTTTCCTCTCATGTGTTCATTATTTCACTACTCTATACAAATTCAACTTCATGTATTCAATCCTATCTAGTTATTTATCCTTAAGTGTGGCTTACTCAAACATTATGTATGTCATAAATTTAAAAAATAGTGTTCTAAATCTATGAAAATTAGTGTTAAAAATATATTAATCTAGCCCAAGAGTATATTTAAATCATGTGAGAAATACCACATTCTAAGAATTTTGAAAACTATGTATGTGTGGATTCATAAATTTATAACATGCCTTAAATGATATGCCCCTTTTTAGAATGAGGGGAATAAAAGTTAGTAGTCACCTCATCACAAAAGGATAAGATGAACATACATGGATCAAGCAAAAAGGATTTCATTATGCATTAGTTTAATGCCTAATTAAACTGATAATTGGTTGTTTTTCATATTATATACATAACATTACATTTTACACATGAATTTTGAACCTTAATATGAACTAGATAATACATAGGCATTTTTAAATTTGTAAAGAGTGCTCATGAAATTATTATAGTGCAAAAGTGCTCATTTTTTGGATTCCATCATAACTCATGGTTTTTAAATTAGATAAAGGATGACCAAGATATCATAAGTAAAATTTTGTAAGTGTGAGAAGTGGTTGAAAAGTCATCATCATCATATATATATATATATATATATATATATATATATATATTTCAAAAATTTATATTTCATTTTCATTTTTATATTTTATATTTTAATTATTTTAAATCTATTTTATAATGACTTGAGGAAGAGTCATTCATCCAATATTATTCGATGTCTCACGAGTCACTTTGGGAAGACAAGATCTAGAGGACCTAGTAAGTGCAAAGTTTTGCTTAGTTCCATGTTTTATAAAAAAAATATTTTTTTGAGCCCATTTTAGGCATTAGAATTTGTTTAAAGACACTAACATTAGTGTTTGGGTACCATGTATCTTTCAATATTATCATCCATTTTTTGATGGCAATGTCTTATGCTTCCATCTAAAAACTATAGTAGCATATGTTGTTATCATCTAGCTATTTTTTATTAGATTTGTCATTTTTACTTTTTGATATCTTAGTAAACTAATAAATAATGCTCATTTTTTCTTGTTGATTATTTATCGAAGGATTACAAAAATATATTCATAATCATGAGTTTAATAATATGAGGCATTTATCTACCTTGTTGGAATTTGGGTTAGGTGATGTGAACTGGGACATGTTGGTTGATTAGGGTAGGTCCATTATGGTATTAATCTAATGACATCATTACCTGAGAGTTGACATAATCTAAATACATCAACATAAAGGTGACATAAAACCGTAAAAGACATAGTTAGTCATTTTGTAGTACACTCAATATTTCATATATGAATTCAACATCAAACCAAAAAATGGTGTTTATGTAAGAATACACATATTGATGCAAGTGTCCATAATTCTATAAATAATATTTCCATAATCTAATTACTAGATTATGAACATCAGTCTAACTTCTTCCACCTATATACATCTTAAATATTCAAACACATCTGAAAACAAGATAAGTATTATCTTTTATTCATGTTGTAATTCTCAAAATATCAATTGGCATTTTACTTTATATATTGGTAATTTTTGAGATCCAATATATTGTGTTATCTAAATTAATTTAATTGGCCTACTTTGGAATAGTTTTATCCATCCATTTGATTAGGTTATTGTACCCATTTAACCCTCACATATATTAAAAGGGGTTAAAAATTTGGTGATCTTAACCTATGACTGTTAATCAAACCAAACCCTAGATTTATTGAAGGTTTCTTCCTTCTATAATTTTTTTACATTATTGTATTTTTTTTTAGATCCATTTTTTCTTGTATGGGTATAGTCTAAGTGATACTTGTTTTCTTTGTTGTTGTGGGCCTTATATTTATTATTTTGGGTGTGTTTAGGTTTAACACCTAAAAATTCATGATTATAGTGAATACCAAAGTATCCTAATCCTTTTTATCTTTTAATTAATCTTGTAAATGACCAATACATTACTTATGAGGATCTCATGACTAGCTAAAAGTGTAGTACCTAGTCTTCCTTTGAAACAACACCTTGCAATTATGATAATGAAAATACCAATAATGAAAACCAACATGATGAACATGGAATTACTAATATCATTATTTTGTATTCCACTTATGATTATGATTTTGATTCCACATATTTCAAAGATGGATGTGAAGAGCCTAACACTCCTTTTTATCTTACACCTAATGATGAGGTGCTTGAACAAATAATAAGTGTACCATTTGTTAATTCATTGCATAACCTAAAATTTTATAAAATGAACATTAATTAAAACATCATTCCAAAATTTGAAAATATAAATCTTTCAATTATAAAAAATTTTAAATGTGAACCAATAGTTGAGTGTACATCCTCTTTATTTAATGATGAGCATGTTACAGATAATTAATGTTTACCTTTTTTTTAAAATATTGAAAATATTATCAAAAGTGAATATTTTATTCCTTACTTATCTCATTCAAATGCAAATATAAAAGTTACTCATCTCTCTATATATCTCAATGGTTCAAATGCATGCATTACTTATTTCCCTATCCTTTTAGGTTGGAAAATTAAAATGATAATACTAGTTGAATTAGGGTAGATTCATGTTTTTATCCTCTTATTAAAATTCAAGATAAATGAAAAATAATATTTTACAAAGGTTTCCTAATGAAATATTTTCCAAAACCAAGTAACAATAATTCACCCAAAGATGCACATGCTAGTTACACTAATTTTCCTCTCTAGTATGGTAATGATGTATCTAAACTAGAGAGTGACATTGCATCTTATATTCCCTTATCCTTTGAGTTAAAAAAAATGAAAAAAAAAACATTTTTTTCTTCCTATAATTATGTTTCAATTTCTTTTAAATTTTCCTCTTTCACCCTCCACCAAATCTTCTCTTAATCGTGTTTAAATTCTAGATGAAGATAATGAAAATACATATAATAATCATCTTATATTTAACAAAAATTAAATTACTCAATCTATTATCCATGATAATTTTGTCAAGCTTCATGACATATAAAATGAAATAATTACCTCTCTTGAATCACCATCTATTATTAATGTTCCTTCACCTAATTATTTTCAACTATGTAATGATCCTACATTAGAATGCAATGATAGTTATAAAGATGCCATCATTACTATGTTTCATATGGATGATAAAT
>JARHVA010004574.1:835000-935000 GCA_037957365.1 Torreya grandis
TATTTTTTATTTAGATATGTGTGTCTAACTTGTGGCTAGCATACCTTTAACTTACTCATATGATATTTTTTATATCTTTATATTGGTAGTAGTGTCATTATATGGAGTATCTTATCCCAAGTAGGGAATATATATGAGGTAGTGGTTAGTATTGAGATATCATATTATGAATTCCTTTCATATTTCAAGGTTTTCAATGTTTTCCCCTCAAAGTAGCTCAAATACATATTTCAATTATTCTACTATGTCATCAATCAATTTTGTGGATATATTCTATTCACATCTTATTATTATGACCAATTTTTTTTGTTATTATTAGTATATTTATAATAACACCCATTTCCATGACTTTTATTTATATACCTAAGTAATTTAATTAAACTCATTTAAGCTAGTCAAAATTGGGGGTCAAAAAATAAACATAATATTCACGTTGATATATGATTAAAATCTTGTCTTCGAACAACCATACATGTTCCAAGTTTAATTCATAGATATCCTTTGACCTCATGATACATATTTAGTTTGCAAATTATGGACCCATGATTCCACATAGGGTTATAACTCCACCCCACCTCTATATTTCATATAATAGTATGATAGACCCATGACACTTTTGCTACACAGTAAGGACAAAGAAGGTATCTTAATAAATTTATTTTTCATGTTTAGAATTTATTATTTATACTTACCTATGTGTATGTAGGAAAGTGGGTTTGTAGGTTTTGAGACTTATCAGTTCAAATTATAATGATCCATATCAATAGTATCATTTTGTATATCATTTTATGTTTCACTTTGTGCATACCTACACCACCCAGTTTATGTAAATAAACAAATTTTAGTGGGTAAAAAGTATTATCTTAAAATTACTACATGGCTCTTATTTTATGTTAATTTGTTAATAACTTTCTATCTAACAGATATAATAACATAATATATTAGATCAAACCATTGTGTTAGGATAATACCAGACAATGATCCTTATTATAATGAATCCACTCCACATATTCTATGCAATAAATTAAGATATATTTGGAATTCATCCTACTCAATAAATCTAAGCTCAGATAAAGTAATAAACTAACATCTATTGCAATACATTTTATATTAGGAGCATGACTAAATTGAATTTGTTAAACCTAACTAAGGGAGCATTTATCACACAATAGTTAAGGAGAGGGTTCCAAAGCCTCTAAGAAAATAATACTATGAAATAACCCTAACTATGTTTTAATACATGAAATAAAGATAATCTAGTGTTATCAAATCATATAACTCAAATGGGGATGGTTAAAATAATCAAATGATCATGTTAGATAAATGGAGGCCTAGATCACTTAAAATGGAGAATGAAAAACAAAGAAAATCCTATAATTATATTGAGTTTAAGTATATAAATAATCTAAGCAAGAATTTATACCTTCAGAACCTATTACCTTGTGAAATATCTATCTATCAAATGAAATAACAAAAGTTAGAATTACTTACTTTTGAATAGTCTTGTCAAGCCTAAATTTCCCCCTTGGCCAATGGTGTTTTATAATATATTGTTGTGGATTTTTAAGGATCATATAATATAAATTATCTCTAGGATAAAATAATCCTACTTGTATCTAAGACTTCTCATAAGACAAGTTATCTTTCCTCCAAGCAAAACCCTAAGCAATTACTCCTTAAAATGTAGATGTAGCAGAAGTATGAGTTATAATAATGTGAAAATGAATGTTCATTTATATTGGGTTGAAATCAATTTCATATTTATAATAATGGATAATTCCTAACCATTCAATATTTTTATCCAAAAAGCTAGCAATCATGACCCTATTTTGGAAATAGTTATTGTCAGGCCTCAAGCTAAGTTGGCAAAGCTGACCTAGTTCCATAACATGTGTATAAACTTTCATAACAAAGTGGACTAGTTGATTTAGTAGGAAAAATGGGAGTTGGATTAGTTAGGAGATATTTCAAAGCATAATTACTTATGGATATGGATAAATAGGGTTTTAAGTAGGTTTATGTATGATATAGTTAATTAACAATCTTGTGAGGCACCAATAGTCTATGCACCCCTTTATCGATGCACCCTTTTAGGCATGAACTTAAATATATTTAAACTTGATAGGTTCCTATAAGAGTAAAACAATTGTAAATGATAAATTTTAAAAATATTGTATGTATGTATAATGGGATGGTGCTTCACTAAAGAAAATATAAATTCATAGTGTTGAGCTAATAAATTGTAGTATAAAGTAGAACATAAATGAAATTAAACTTGTAAATGTGTACCTTCACTTACCATGTTGCTATTGAATAAGAACTATGTGAGAAGTAGACAAAAATGGCATCCAATGTGTGGAAAAAGACACATAATTGAAAAATGTGTTAAATTTGGATTTTTTGGTAAAAATATATGGTTAACACTAAAAAATGTCTAAGTTATTAGGATCCCAAATATTCATTCAGTTTGTGAAAAGAGCTAGTAGAAACAAAGTTATGAGAAATATGAAATTTATTAGTAAATGATTGAAGCTTTTAGATTTTTGAAATTTACTATAAAAATAAAAAATTATTATTCATTTTTCCAATTTGTAATCTTGACTTTCAAAGCTCTATGTATCTTAGTAAAGTGGAGAGAGTGACGATGGTATGAGCTCAATGAGGTGGAAGTGTTGGAGGGTATGCTAGATGATAGATTGTGGTTATGGGTGATGTATTCTAAGCATGGAGTGGATTTATTGATTTTAAGATTTTTTGTAGTAATATGAATTAGATTATGAAAATTAAATGTCAAGACAAATTCGTGTATCATATTTTACCCCAAAAAGTAGTAATAAAATAGAAATAAGCATAAATAATAGGTAAGATTAAAATTTTGAAAAAATAGGTTTAGGGAATTAATTAAAACCTAGTAAAAAATCACCATTAAACTTTAATGGAGTTTTCCTAGATGAATTAGTTGAATAGGGGATATTTGTTTAGGTGGTCGAACATGTAGTAATTATCGACATAGTTGTATAAGAGACTAGCTGATGATATACAAGATGGATGAGTTTATTAGAAGATAAGGGTGGCCAATAGTGTATAATTTATCAAAATTTAGTGTAAATTAAGTTAACTTAGTTTTAAATATGTTTGACAGTGTAGGAATGTGGTCAATTAAAAATTCATCTAGTTGATGAAGTCAAGGTAAGTGGCTGACAATGTTGAACATGGTTAACTTAATAGAAAAGGTAATGGATTGATGTAGTATGATACATAGCCAATTATATATTAAATAAAGTTGGATGATGTATTAGGATCATAGATGGATTATTATGAAAAGAATGTAATGGGTTAATGTAGTTAGATACATGGCTAATTTTGTTAGGAAATAATGGATAAAAATTAAAAATAAGTTAATAAAGTAGTTAATTATATTAATTGATTTATGTTTCTAGTATATTTCATTATTATTTTGGATAGTGAAATGGTATGTGTTTTTTTGTTTGATATTTTGTAGAGATGACAAAGGTTATGGAGGTTAATAGACGTAGTGTGGTTGTTGGATTTATTACATAGGTTGTCTATGGGAGATTAGTCACAATTGGAAACTATGGGGTTGGGCAATATTATAGAGTTGTGATAGAACCCATTGAGTGTTGAGTTGGTCACCATGTTCTTAGGAACTTTGGAGAGATTAAATAACACTTTTTGATGGGAGGTGGATGGGGATACCATTAAAGTGGGTTTCACCTTGGAGGATATCCATTATTTTCTTAGACTTATTATTATGGGCATGCATTTTATGTGTGATATATAATAGATATATGATGAGAGGCAAGCTTTAGCCTTAGGGGTGATTGGCTTAGAGAGATATGGTGAGGAAACCTTATAAGTACACATATTTGATGTATATGTGTCAATCATTACAAATATATAAAAGTCCATTGTTAGATTTATGATAGTTTGTGTGATCTATCACAAGTTATATGGGAAGGATCCCTTGTATATTATCATGTTTTGTCATTCCATGTTAAATCAAGGCACACCCTATGATTTGGGATCTACTATTTGGGTGAAATTGGTACATGATTTTTATAGTATTTTATCATGAGGATAGATGATCATGGGACCTATTATATTATTGTGTAGTTATATTTAAAAAATATCTCCTATATATTATCCTATGAGATTACCACATGTTCTCAGGTGGAGATAGGATCATCCAATATGAGTTATACCACATTCCCTAGATTTTCATACTATCACATGAGGGTATATTATTTAATAGGAATATTAGGGAACTAAAAATACTTGGTGATCATGAATTATTACTTTTAATCCATAGGGTCAATTTAGGAACATTATTCATTATGCATAGTGGATGGTGATGCACCTTATAGCTTATTTACCTAGCTAGTTTATATTATTACATCTTGTAGTACCTATAATAGTCTTGTCATATTGGGCACAACATGTGAGAGAGTGGCATGGAGTAGGAGGTATTTGAATGCTATTATATGTTCCTATTTTTCATATATCCTAACTTAAGGTATCAAGATGATGATATCAATAACAACAAGGAGATAGAAGACTAGTAACTATGTTGTAAAAATAGATAGTATAGCTACCCCCATGACCATGATTATAGATATAGGCTCTAGTGTATCCATAGGTGGAGCCACAAGGAGACCTATAGGTAGAGACATAGGGAGACCCATAGATAAATCCATAAGGAGACATAGCCATGAAGAAAACACTAAGTTGGTTTATTATGAGATAGACATGTAGTGGATTATGTCAAGCTCATGTATTTCATCTTGTTAAATATAGATGTTTTGTGCCACCATAGAGTTATGTATCACAATAGGTGTTAGGTGTTCATGAAACTATAGTGACCATTGGTGAGTAATATTAGTTTCTTATGATTATTTTAATTTTAAATAGAGATGTATTGTGTTTGTGTGTGTGTGTGTGGGGGGGGGGGGGGGGGGGGTGGGTGGGTGGGTGTGTGTGTGTGTGTGTGTGTGTGTGTGAGGACTGATGTGAGTTTTAGTTTTCTTTTGTAGGGGTTGTAGTGGTGGACAACACATAGCAAACCATGGTCTATCATGATATATTATATAGTGTGATTCCCCAACACAATATTAAACATATGATTTATCTTGTGGTACCATTCAACAAATGATTATGTTGGTTGGTTTTGATTTATTTTTGATGTAGCTCAAGAGTTGTAGATACTATTAGATGTAACATAGGTCACATTACCACTAGGAATGTGTGATTATGAGTTTTACACATGGTAGGTGGTGGTTGAATAATAAGATACACAATTTTATATAGCTAAATATTTGTTATAGGTTTAGGGATAGGTGGCCCATTTATATAGATAGGTGGAAGGCTTATGATCATAGATGTAGTCACCATAATAGAACATTTAGAGAGGGAAATCACAAGCCTTGATGGGTAGTGTATTACATCCTTATTATGGACCTCAACCTTAGAGTTGGATTTTTTACTATGTTTTATTGTATCATGTTTGTATTTTATCAAAACTTTTGATCCTTTTATATAGAGATATGTTTTTGTGACTCATGGATGTATGTATTTTATTTCTATAATATTTATTGATTGTTTAAATGATATGATAAGATGTGTTTATGTATTTCCTTTCTAACACATGTATTGGTTGTTATATGCTATAAGAAAATTTTGGTTATGTATGTGTTATTATTTTATAGAAAATGTGAGTAAAATTCATGGTCGAGAATAATAATGTAAATAAAAATGAAAATGTGAAACAATTAATAGTTTATAACACTATAGAAAATATGTCAAAAAGTAAGTGCAAATGTAAATGATAATGAAATAAATATAAGTGTAAATAAGAACAAAAATAAAGATAATAAGAAGAGTAAATGTAAAAACATAGAGATGTAAAATTGTAAGATAAATGTGAATGTAAGAACCATGAATAAGGAGATATAAATGAAATAAAAGTGAATATCAATGTGAGAAAAGATGAGAAATATAAAAAAAAATCAATGTAAGATAATAGTTAAAATAATTATATGTTAATAAAATATGAGAGATGTGAAAAATAAAAATGATAAACCAAACTTTGAGCTTGTGTTAAGCTATAATGTAAAAGAGTATGGTTATTTATAACAACACATGATATATAGTTGTTTATAGGAGTTAAGGTAATTGTTTAAGGAAGGTAGGGTACTATCTAAGGTCTTATAGTGCAACTCATAAATGGAAAACCAAATAGGTTAAATAATGGAGTGAATTTTTAGGAAGTAGGGGTATTTTATGAGGAATGCCTAGTCCTATCCAAGGTCTTACATTATAACTCACAAAATGGAAACCAAGGAGGTGTAATTAGCTATGTGAATAATACTTGTCAAGGTGAAATATTAGGGATAATATGATGAATAAAGGTAATGAAAAATATTAAATACATGTTGATCAACCCTTAGTATAAATGAGACACACTTAAGCGTATGTGCCCATGATAATAACTATTTAAACAATGAAGACCTGAGATACTCTCATGAGTAGATGTAAAGATTGGGCTTAACAATTAGAGTAAATTTATCAGTTCATGAAATTTGTATATGAATTAAAAATTAAAATGTTCCTACCTTCCCACAACATGTTCCCCATTCCTCAAGACCCCTTATAAATTTGTCGATCTACTATGAAGATTAGGTACTTGTATGATAAGTTAGGTGGCACTAAAGAATATAATGAGACCTCTTATCCTAGTCTACTAGCATACCACACCCCTATGGACCTAAGATATATTATAATTCCAATTGTGGAGTTTAAGCTCTAATTATAATAGGAGATTTGAAAAATAATCATGTCTTTTGGTGTGATTTTAACTTAAAAATATGGAATTTGCCTTTTGATCATTGAATTTTATTTTAATGGTTTATATTTTAATTTTTTTATGGATTTCAAAAACCAATCATGATTTATATTATTATAAAACATAATAAAATATTACACATTAATTACAAGAGATAAGTATACTAGGCTCTTATATTTACTCACTCTTTTAACTTATCAATTATGCCTTATTCTTATACTAGGCTCTTATTCATACACCTCTTTGTCAACCAAACACACTTTACCACTTATATTTTACACATAATATTACTTATAATATGACAAAAACATTAATCAAAAATTAAATTATGTCATCCATATCTCAAATGGACCAAATCCTTCTTTAGGCCTTAAGGAGACTTAATTTAATTAGGCCTTCATTAGTACACGTTACCCTTTGATCTCCTTGGAAGAATTTTAAAATTCATACACTAAAGTACCACTTAATATGACACTAAAATAGAAACATAATAATCTAATCTTATGTCCATGACACTTTTTATCTCTAATCACCAATTGAAGCATGTCATTAGTATTGTTTACATTAGGCCTTCACACACACAAAAAGGTATGTCTTGAACAACTAAAGATAATGAAATGTTTATCCAAATTATTATGAAAATAAATAATATGTAAATAAAATATAATATATAAAAAATTAAACCAAGTTCATTATAATTAATTACATAATGGAAAAGGACTCAAAAACACTCATGTAACTTGCTCACTCAAAACTGCTAGTTTTCCTCCAAGACCATTCATGGTGACTCAGACCTCCAACACATGTATATACATATTAAATGACATATGATGAATGTATATAATAATATGATATAATTATACCATTATTAGATATAAATATAATATGATAAAATTTAAATATTGTTCTTACAAACCAATCTCATATCTTTGTATCTCACTATCTCATCTGAACTAGATAGGTCAACTTTTAAACAGCTTTTCACTAAAAATATTTACCTCAAAAACTTATAAAAAACATAAAAATTTATTAAAATTCCTAAAAAAAACATCTCCATGAACTTGGTTTCATCACTATTTCATGATAACACATTCTTAATCATCTTTTCACTGATGTCTGTGTTTCTCACTATTTCCACCATTAGACTTATTAGTGATTGGTTAACTTGGATGGCAAGTTTAGCACACTTGAAGGATTGAACTTATATATAAACCTTCATGGAAATAAAAAATTAATGTCAAGCTTCATATTCCATCCATTTTCATACTTTAACTTGGTTAAATTTGATTGTTATAGTAAATATTTAAGAAATATGCACTTTTTGTAGGGTCTACTCGCACACATGATAACTCAATCACACTTGGAGGTGATTGGGAGAGTTTAAATAAAAATAAAATATATTTTATATAAATTTTAGACCATTCTATTTTTTTTAAATGAAAACTTTCACATTATATCCTTGTTAGGGTTTTAGGAGGGTTCACACCTATTTCTATTCTTAACAATCATTCATAAAGCATAACCCTTCAATCCAAAAAAATCCTATAATTTTAATCTAGGGCCATTACCCATCTACAATTAATATATTAGGTAAACATGTAGGGGTTTTATGAGCTAATGAGCACAAGAAAACCTTCTCAGGTAGAGAACCCTTCATTTTATGCACTCAAGAGACCTCAAACCCACTTTTCATGCCTTTTATTGCAAAACATGACTTTAAAATTTGTGAAAATTATTTAAACAACATTTCATACCTATAAAAACACTCATATATCCATAATTTCCTTATAAATATGACCTCATACCCCACAAGGCCATACTCTATCTCTCTCTCTCTCTCTTTACTTGATTAGACCTTAACCTGCAAACCACATTAAGCCTTAAAATTGACCTTCATGCCACTTTAGATGCAATCTCCTCCACTCTTAAATATTTAATAAACCTCATAAATTATTAAACACTACCATAAATACTTCATGTTCCTTAAAAAAAATCATGATGCCTCATTAGACCAGGCAAGGTCTAAGAGTGGTCTAGTTACAAACTTAGTCTGAAGGTCTTACCTTTATAGGATTACCTTGAGACTCTCATGAGTGATCAAATGCCTCATATACATTCTAAATAAACCCCATAAAACTATGCATTATTTTGTGTATTCATTTCACCAATCCATCATGCTCTTTCATAAACAAGACTAGGAATTTTATGCATATACCTTGTCAATGTATTATAAGGCTGAAGCACTTGATAAATTTGATAATTACCATCCATGATAACCTTCACATCACTCATTAAATCATAATAACACATATAAATCATATATTACACTCTCATAATCACTAAAATACTAATGAATATACTCTTTCATAACTACACTCATCAAAGACCTCATGAAGACCTCAAGAACCTTTGACATCAATGACAACATCAATACCAAACCTAAACAATAGGAAAAATGCTCAATATAGACAATGTGAGGATATATTACAAGGACAAAAATGATTGCTTATATATATATATATATAATTATATATAGAGAGAGAGGTGGACATGGGAGGGATTAATGATGAGTTTTTAGTCATCATGAAATCAATTAGCCTCTTCAATAAACTAAAATACAATCACAAAAAACTCCCTTGAGACATGTGTCAATATGCTCTTTAAGTAACACCATGATATTGGTGAAGGTCAGAGGAGAAAGTACTCATTGAGCATCCTTAAGGTTATGGATATCTACCAACTCAACATAATGGAGTTACATCTATGAAGCACTCCTCTAACTTTCATGAGCATCTTTACACCTTCCTCATTGTCTGACATTTCAAATTGACACTTCCATACTCTCTCTACACCAAAAGACACTTGGTTAAGGAGTTAGCAAATTATTTGAAACTACCCTGGATACTCTTGACACCTTTAATTTAAATTGAAATATGTAAATTATTATTGAATAATTCATCAAAACCTTCATTGAACTAATATATCGATTGGACACCTACCTTTCATACACTTACTTGTAAATCATGAGATTCTCTTTCAATGATCAAGTAGGCCAACTAGAAATTCAGGCCTAGTTGATTGACACTTGTCAATTTGATGGCCATAAGTGTTCAATAATACTCCCTTCATAGGTGAAAAACATGTGTCAAGTCTCTTTCTTCTCTCATCTATCATGAATACCTTAGGAGAACTCAAACTTGTTGTTTTTTTCTCATCTAGATGGCCACCTTACTACACATTAGCCCATTGATACTATCTTCAACACAAAACCCTATAAATTTTATTTCATGGATATAAAAGATGAATTTTAAGGTTTTAGAGGTTGAAAAACATAATCATATACCCCACATTATGGATTCCATCTACTCACCCATATTTACACTTTCTTTCTCCTTCGAAACCTACAAAAATATATAATTTTTCACTTCCATATAGGTGAAAATAAAAAATTACTATGTGATCAAGACCTTAAAAGAGTTTTCAACATGTTAAAACTATCAAATAGGCAAATTTAATGAATTTGAATGCATTTTCTTCAAGATATCATCCATCAGGGTTCTATTAGGGTTTAAGAGAGGTTAGAGAGGTTTAAATTCTTAAGAATGGTTCATAAAATGCCACTATTTTATAGTATAAAATGTCCCTCAATATTTCCCATGTGCTTAAAACTCCATTAAAATGCTTCGTATAGTTATGAGTTCATAAAGATGCTTCTTGGGTGACCATCGTGCATTCTATGTACTCCTAAGGCCATTTAAGGACAAAATGGCCAATTCTAAGTTATCTTATATAAACCAATGCCACTCTCACCTCTAAAATTTCCAAAGGAACACTTCCATGTTAGATATATGTCCCCATTCAACCCTTTCTTGCTTTTGATTCATTCTCTAAGTGGTGATGCTTTGAGGAGGGTATTAGGCTAATATGCCTAATGATATTATTTCCTATGTTTTTCCCTTAAAGGGAGTGATCTAATCACTTGGACACCTATGACCATATGGATTATAATACCTAGACCATTTGGATCAATTGTGTTGTCTTATTTAAACCATTTGTTTCCTCTACAACACCTTGCATAGTTTACTAACTAAACCTCAAGGTGCAGCTATAGGTTATCATCATAATTTAGAGACCATAGTAGGTGATCTTTGTGATTTGATCAGTTATGTTTCACATTCCTTTATGTTACCCAAGTTCCTTATAAAATTACATATGAAAACTAAGTCAACTTTGCCTTGATAACCTTGAACTTGTCTCTTGTTCCTTATGACTAGATGTAGGTGGTGATTGCAAGCTTTTGAGACTTATTTTTTGGTATTTTACACTATAGGTTTTGAGTAAATTCATCAAGACTTTGAGTGCACTAAAAACCTATCCAACCATCAATGCCTCTTAGTCTATCAACCTCCTCTATACATTGATATATTACCTTTAGGTATTATGTGTAAAAAGAAGCTCTTAAGCTCATCTAAGCCTTTTAGGCTTTCCTCATAGATGCTACTATGTGAGGACAATTCCTTATTCAAATATAATAAGGTAGTTTTACCATTTTCTAACAACTTTCATTACATCCCTTAGTAGACCCTTCATATTTTTTCATTGAAGATACTTCATCACCTAAACTGGGTAGGCTTATAGGTGATGAGGAATGTGTAATGGTAGGCTTAATTTTTACTTATCTTTTATTATCTCAATAAGTAGATATTGGATCAATATTGGTATCAAACTTAGGACATTTGTGATTTGAACTCCACTCAACTTCCTCACAATGCTATAAAACTTAAAAATACTATCTTCTCTATCCTTATCCATTTAGGTTTGGTTGTAGGTAGTGATCTATTAGAGAGTTTTGAGTATCTAGTTATCAACTTGAATTTAATAATGTTTCTATTTAATACTAAAAATAGTGGAGCCTATTACAAGTTCAAAACATTCAAATTGGTTCTCTCATAGACCATTAACACATTCAATCCTTGAAATGTACTTTCTCACTTTAAACCCTACCTATAGGTCTACTTTTGCCCATAGTTCTATTTCTTGATTCCTTGTACTTCTAGATTGTACCACTTTTTCCTTGAGAACCTTGAGATATACTTTTAAAAATTATACATATTTTAAGTAAATATCAAGTATTTCCAAATTTGTTCTCCAAGATGTATAGGACTATGTGTATAGTGGTTCAAGCATAAATATTTTATATATGAGAGTTGGAGACTCTTCATTTGCTCATATCTTATTTGGTGATCTTAAATGGAGTTAGTCAGATTTGAATGAGTGTCAAAGAGTTCAAGGTACACTTCCATGTCCTCAAGACACTCCTAAAAAATATTTAGACTCATGAATGCCCACTTGTAGGCATGCAAGCCTATGTGTGATGGAAACACTTTATTGACCTATGTTTGAAGGTGTATTTGGATCATTACCATCAGTATCTAAAAATCCAAATAGTTCAATGTTGTCTTCTTCATGCTACTATGGATTTATCATTATCACTCAGACCTAACATTGAGAATCAGACCTAGAAAAAGTTATTCAAATACTATACTAGATTTCCAAATAAATGTTGAAAAGTGTTGTCATTGATTTCAAGGTTGACATCATTTTATGTCAAGGTTGATGCCATTGATGTCTATATGTACAACAGAGAGAGAATTTGAAGGAAACCTAATGTATTTACATTGAGAGATAATTTCAAGGCAACTTAATTATTCTTTTGTTTTATGTTTTCAAGGTTGTTTTTGTGGTGTGAGAATTTAATATAGTGTGTACAAGGTAAGCATGTTTGAGTGCCAATATTTGAGTACAAGGTGTCTTGATAAGCCTAGTAAAAAAAGCATAGTCATATCATGAGCATGTGCATGATAAGCATGAAGAGGTTTATGTAAAGGTATGAAATTTTTTGAGGAACATGTAAGGCATGTGATAAATTTGTAAAAATCATCAAATAATATTTCAAGATCTATTGTCAAGTGTTTGAACCTAATAAGAGACTTGAAAATTCTTGTGCATAGGATGCCTAGTATTTACATGAAAGAGCATGGTGGCCTAGTGAGATGAATGAAAAAAGGCATAATAAGATGTATAAGGTTGTTTGAGAATATATATGATGCATTTGATCAATCATAATATTTTTAAGGTGAGCCTATAGGGGTAAGATCTTAATTCCAAGTCTACAACTAGAATAGTTCTAGACCTTGCCTAACCAAATGACGTGTCATGAGGTGTTTTCAAGCCATATGAAGGATTTAAAGTAGTGGTTGAGCATGAGATAAGTTGAGAATGAGGTGGAGAGTGCATGGATGGATGATAAATATTGATACATATATTTAATTTACATGGTAGTTTATGAGTAGGTTATATCCCTTAGATATGCTAAACCTGTCATATAAGTTGACTAAAAGCTAACAAGCCTAATGGTGCAAATAGTGAGAAACCTAGATAAAAGTGAGAAGGTGATTAGGGATGTATTATCATGTATTTAGGATGAATAAAAGTGTATGGAAACATTTTAAATACATGTAAGACATGTTCATTTTGGATATAAGTTTTGGAGGTCAATGGATATGATGAAAATGTTGTTCATAAGTTGACATATCTAGTATAGATAAGATAGTAAAGGTGCAAGGTTATGAGATTGGTATGCAAGACCAATATTTCCATATGACCATATCATATAGCTACCTCATAATGGTATAAATATCACATAGGATTATACACATACATCATTAGTATTTTTAAATAATCATAGAAGTGTTGAAGGTCATTTTTACCATGATTGTGCTTTAACGAAAATTGGTAGTTCTAGGTAAGTAAGTTGTAGTGATGAGTTTGAGACTCTATGCCATTATTTGATGTATCTAATGAACATGATGTTGTTTTTTTTTAATTTATTTACCTATCCATAATTTTTATAATATTTTAAGTGTAATAGGTTTTAACATTGAAGCTAAGATGGCTTATCTAGCTAAGTGAGGTTTGTGAGAGAGAACATCAACAAATTAGTTTACAAAATAGATAATTTTCATTAGAAATTTTGATATATTTGTTTGATGTTTTTATAATTATGTTTTAATATATTATTCATGAATTTAAATTTCTTGAGTGTGTTAATTCAAGTGTCATGATTTCAAGTTTCCATGACTATGTTTTGAGGCTAGTTGGCAGTATAGAGTGAGCATTTTGTAGAGAATTTTTTGAGTACTTTTTCCCTAATTTGTGAAGTATAAAACACATGGTTATGATTTTAAGGTAATTTATATTATATATGTGTGATTTTTTTTCCATGGTTTATTTTTAAAATTGTTTTTATGCTTCAATTGTTCAAAATAGACTTTTTGGGTATACACAGACCTAATTGTGAATAGTGTTAATGGTGTGCTTTAGGTGGTGGTTGAAGCTAAAAAGTGTTATGAATAATAGATGATATTATAATGGGTATATATAATTTTAATATGATATTTTAATTCCATTTTAAGTGTCTAAATTTTCTCCAAGGAAGGCAAAGTGCAACATGTCTTAAAAGACCTAATAGGATTAAGTCTCCATGAGACCTAAAGGTGAGATGAGGCCTAATTGAGGTAGGTCAGACATAAAGGAAATAAAATCAAATTTTATACATATATATTATATTTAAAAATATCTATTTCATGTCTAACATAGTAAAGGTATTGGATTTTTTCCAATTCCAAAGGATATGAACAAGAGACTTGTATAAATATTAGGCAGTTTTAGGCCTATTTATGTGTGTGAAGAGAAAAATAGAATGAAATATAAAATTGGTAAGTATAATAAGGTATTTTATACCATAATATGTGTTTATAATAACTTTTATGATGTTTTTTTAGAGTTTATATATATGAAAATCAAGTTTAGATGACCTAATTAAGTTAAGAAGATGGCTAGTTGAGCAAAGAAGGCTAGAAAGAAGTTTGATAGGGATAAGAGAGTGAAGATATGAGTAAGTGGTCATAATAAATTGGTTGATAAATAGGGTTTCCTAAATATTATAAAATATATCAATTGGATGAGTTGGTTCTAAGTCATCTAGGGGGTTGATGCCTCCTTACAAGTGAGTGATTGTTAAAGCCTGGCTAAGTTGGTGCTTAGTTATTTGGGGTTGGTGGTCCATGTGAAGTGGGTGATTCAATAAATTTTATGTTTTTATTATAGGTTTTTAATCCATTTGAATATATCAATGGTTTTTCTTCCCCTTTATATTTTCCTAAAGATATGGTGTGTTGACTTGTGTAATCTTGTTTCATGCTTGTATAGTTGATTACTTATGCATTGCTTGATCTATATGTTGATGATTACTTAAGTGGAATTTATAAGAAAGTTATTGAATAATTATTAATTACCTCTCTTAGTAATTTTGATTCCAAAATTTGGTATCAGAGCCTAGTTATTTGAATCAGGTTTAAAAACCTAAAGGAGATTCTAGAAGCAAGGATGGCTAGTCAGCAAGCTAAAGGTGGTTTCTCTACCAATAAGGCTCTATTACTCAATGGATAAAATTATGCATTTTGTAACATCAATATGAAGATATATTTTATGTCTCAAGTTCATGATATTTGGTATTTATTTGTAGATGGATATAATGATCCTCTTATTCCCCTAACTAATGCAGTAGGTAAGAAGGCTAGTGCAAATAACTCAAAAGCAATTAATTCCATTCTTTGTGGCCCATCAGAAGTAGAGCTTGAAAATGTGATGTACTATTTATTATCTAAATATATATGGTAAAAATTGAATACCATATATGAATGATACACCAAGGTGAAAATGGCCAAGTTGCAAACCCACAAGAGATAGTTTGAAAGTTTAAAAATGAATGAAGATGAAACAATTACATCTTACCTATTGAAGGTTGATGAATTTGTCAATGTCATTAGAGGATAGGGATAAGAGGTGAAATAATCTATATTTGTTAAAAAAAATTTGATATCACATACTCCTAAGCTTGACTCTAAGGTGTCTACAGTAAAAGAGATGAAAGATTTGGACAAGATAGAGATGGATGAGCTTTATGGCATTTTGACTACCTATTAGATGAGAACTAATGAAGGAATACCTCCCAAGAAGGAAGTAGATTTCAAAGTTGAGAATAAGTCAAAATAAAATAATGTAAAAGATAATAAATTCTCAAATTTTGACGATGATCAACTGATATCCATGTTTTCAAGGAAGTTGAGGTTTGGATCTAGTAAGTACAAGAGTAAGTTGCCTTTAAAATGTTTCAACTATGGTAAGATTGGTCACTTTTCATCCAAGTGTCCTAACAAGGCTATGACTAAAAATAATGAATAAAATTATGAACATCATGGAGATGATATGAAGGCCTATAATCCTAATAAGAATAAGAGAGATTTCAAGAAGAATGTAGGTAGAAAAGGGTCATAGAAAAATAAGAAAAGTTTATATACCAAAGAAGATAACTCATCTGAGTAAGTGATACAATCACATCTGATAGTGATGATGGAAGTAATGAACCTAAACATGACAATTATGAAACCTTGATAATGACCATATAATTAGACAATAAGGGTTGCTTAAGTGGCAAAGGCCTTACGGTTGATGTAGAATTAGATAAAGAAGAAGTTGAAGTAAAACGTGAGGTAGAAATGGTAAGTACCCTAGAGGAATTGAAGTTTCAAAGGATAAAGAATAAAAAACTAAGATCATTAGTTAAAGACTATGAGGATCAAATTGGCTTGTTTGAGGAGAGATCAAGTAACACTTCTAAGGAGTGTGATGAGATCATCAATCAAAATGAAGCACAGATGTAGATAGTCAATGCAAGCCTAAAAGCTAAAGAGGAAGAATGAAATAGGTATGAAATTGAAGTATAATACTTGAAGGATAAGTTGGATCAATCATATATCAAGGTAAAGACCTTTGTAAAGTTTTAAAATAGAACTGAGGATCTAGATGACATCTTGAGTAGTCAAAATACTATAAGTTATAAGATAGGTCTTAGTTTCAAAGAATACCAAAAGGTGGTAGCTCAAATCAAGGAGAAAGATATTAAAGATAATAAGGTCAACATGAAAATACCTATCAAACAACATAATGCTATGAGGTATGATAACTCATTCAATGGTTACTATTTTTTATGTAGTCAGTTTAGTTATAGAGCAAAAGAGTGTAGAAGACCCTACAAGAATGAGTACTCATGGGACTATAAAAGGAGTCACATATCACATTAGTCAAATGGTATGTATAAGATGTTTTGTTACACTTTTTATAATATAGGAAAAATTTCAAGATTTTGTCTCAACAAAGTTATAAGGTCATCAAGTCAACATAGAGGTTTGAAGCCTCTAGAGAACAAGAAAGAAGGAAAATGAATGTATGGAAACCACATTTATTAAAAATGAATCATGATCAATATACAAACTCAAATGGATTGTTTGTTGTGGTATAACATGTTTTATATGTGAATTAAATTTAGGAATTTCTACTATCATCTCATATTGATATTCAAATAGTTGATGAAGAGGTCAAGCCTAAGGTGCAAATCAAGCCTAACAGAATCCTAAAAGATATTTAGTATTTTGAGAGCATGGAGATTTGGGAATATCTTAAACTTGTGTTATTTTAGTTCTCTATGTAAAGAGTTGAATCCATGAGGATTCATAGAGACAATTTTATATTATCATAATCATGGTGGATGCTTGGTTTGAGGGGGAGTTATTTAGGGTTGACTGAGCTTAATCTGTGTTGAGAAGTGGTCTTGTAATCTAAGTTCATTTAAAGGAGTTATGCATGAAGTAAGGGGGATCATGTTTCCTTAAATGTTTCATTTTTTGTGTGTTAAGATCCTATTACAAGAAGGTGTGGTTAAAAATGGTATTTTATGGAAGACCCTTTGCATTAATGTCAAAGGGGGAGAAAATTAAAGAAGAGAGATTAACCAAATTGGGGGGATGAGAGTGATTAGATTGAAGAATGATTTTCCATCAACGACAAAGGAGGAGTTTGTTGAGAATTTTTTTCATTTATGTCCAAGTTGATGTCATTTGATGTCAAGGGTGATGACATTAATGTCAATATGCAGGTTAGAGAGAGAATTTGAAGGAAACCTAATGTCATTAAGTTGAGAGAGACTTTGAAGGAAACCTAATGTCATTATGTTGAGAGATAATTTGAAGGAAAACTAATGATTATTTTATTGTATATTTTTAATTTTATTTCATGGGTGTGATAATGTTATCTGATGTTTACAAGGTAAGCATGTTTGAGTACCAATATTTGAATACAATGTATCTTGAGAAGCCTAGTCATGACATTCATAGTCATGTCATGTGCATGTGCATGATAAAAATGAAGAGGTTTGTGTAGAGGTATGATAGTATTTGAGTAGCATTTAATTAATGTGAGAAAGGTGTAGAATCATAAAAGAGTGTTTCAATATTATTTTTCAAATTTGTTAAGTGTTTAAACCTAGTAAGAGACTTGAGAAGGCTTGTACATAGGATGCCTAGTCTTATACTTGAAATAGCATGGTGTCCTAGTGAGATGAATGCACAAAGGCATAATATATTTGATAAGGTTTATTTATAATATATATTAGGCATTGGATCACTCATAATAGTTTCAAGGTGAGCCTATAGGGGTAAGACCTTAATCCCAAGTCTTTAACTAGACTAGTTCTAGACTTTTCCTAACCAAATGAGGTGTCATGATCTATTGTCAAGGCCTATTAATGATGAAAATAAGTGTTTGATCATGAGATAGCTTGATAATGAGGTGTAAATTTCATAGAAAGAAGCTTTAAGGTAGTATTGTAGGCCTAATGTGGTTTGTAGGTCATGGTCTAAGCAAGCAAAGAGAGAGATGGTATCCAAATGGGGTATCAGGATCAATTTTTGAGGAAAGTATGAGTATGTGATCATTAACATAAGTATTTAATTCTATTTCAAGTATATTTTTCAATTTTTATGTCAAATTTTGAAGCTTAATATAAGAAAAAGTGTTTTAGGGTCTATCAAGTGCATAGAATGAGGGGTTCTTAGCTCAAGAAGAACATTTAAGTGTTCATTGGCATGCATAACATCTACATGAGATCATAAGATATTCATGGTAGATGGGGAAGGGTATTAATAAAAAAAATTATATGCATTAGTTTTGTGAATGAGGGTCTAAGCTTTATGAATGATCATTAAGATTGGAAGATGATTTAAACCCTCAAAGAGCCCTAATAATGACCTGATATGAAAGATATTATTCTAAAGTGATTATAATGGATTGGAATGACTATTTAAATTATTGGAGCTTATATTAAACTCTCATAGTCACCTTGAGGTTTGATTTTTTTATCAGGTGAGTGAGTGGACCATATAAGAAAGCTTTTATTTCTTAGAGATTTATTATAGTAGTCAGACTTGACCAAGTCAAATTTGATAAATAGATGGAAGAAAAATATTTAGACTTGTATTTAATGTCCACTTTAGTTTATAAGAAGGTTATATATCTCAGGTATTATAAACTGATCATACAAGTTGACCAGTAACTAATAGGCCTAATGGTGCAAAAGTGAGAAGGTGATTAGGGATGTGATATCATGGATTAGGGATGAATAAATGTGTATGGAGACATTTTTAAAGACTTGTAAGAAATTTTAATTTTGGATATGATTTTTTGAGGTCAGTGGATATGATGAAAGTGCTGCTCATAAATTGACCTGTCTAGTGCAAATAAGATTGTAAAAGTGCAAAGTTATGAGATTGGTCTGCAAGACCAATATTGCCATATGAGCATATGATATATATATATATATATATATATATATATATATATATATATATATATATATATATATATATATATGTTAAAATAGTATAATGATCACATAGGATAATCCACACTCATTAATAGTCCTTTGAAATTATCATACATGTGTTGAAGGTCATTTTCACTATGATTGTGTTTTAAGGCAGATTGGCAGTTCTAGGTAAGCAAGTTGCAATAATGAGTTTGAGACTATATGACATGATTTGATGTATCTAATTCACATGATGTTTTTTTAATAACTTTAATGACCTATTAATTCCTTACATAATATTTAAATTTAGTGTAAGAGATCGTAACATTGAATCCAAGATGGCTTGTCTGGCTAGTGAGGTCTATGAGAGAGAAGGTCAACAAATTGGTCTACAAGACCAATAATTTTAATTAGAAATTTTGATATATTTATTGGAGGTTATTATAATTATGTTTTAGGATATATTTCACACATTATAATTCCTTTATTTTTTTCATTTAGGTTTCAAAATTTCATGTTCTAATGATTATGTTTTAAGGCTAGTTGGCAGTGTAGAGTGAGCATTTTGCAGAGAAGGGTTTGAGTACTTTTTCCCTAAGTTGTGAAGTATAAAACACATGGTTATGATATTAATTTCATGTATTTTATTTATGTGTGATTTTTTTCCATGTTTATTTAGTAAAATTGTGTTTATGCTTTAGTTCTTCAAAATAGACTTTCTAGGTATGCACATGCCTAGTTGTGAATAGTGTTAATGGTATGCTTCAAGTGGTGCTTGAAGATAGAGAGTGTTATGAATAATATATGAGATTATAAATGGTATATTTAAGTTAAATATGATATATTATTACCATGTTAAGTGTTCCAAGAAAGGTAAAGTGTAACATGTCCTAAATAAACATAATAGGATTAAGTTTTCATGAGACCTAAAGGTGAAATAAGTCCTAAATGAGGTAGGTAAAACCTAAAGGGAACCAAATCACATTTTATAAATTTACATGATATGTCCTAATATATATTTAATTTTTTAACTAATGAGGGTAAGGGTGTTTGGCCTACTAAGAAGGATATGAACAAGAGAATTGTATAAATATAAGGTAGTTTTAGGTCTGTTTGTGTATGTGAAGAGAAAAAAAAAATGAAATAGAACATCAATAATTATAGTAATGTATTTTAGACCATAAAAAGTGTGTAAAATAATTTTTATGAGATTTTGGTAGATTTTATGTTGATTAAAATCAAGGTCATATGACCTAATCAAGTTAAGAAGAGGCCTAATTGAGTGAAGAAGGCCAAAAGGCAATTTGAGAGGGCTAAGAGAGTGAAGAGTTGAAGAAGTTGTCATCATAAATTTTTTGAGAAAGAGGGTGTCCTAAAATTTATAAAATTTATTATCCAACTACTTTGGTGTTAAATCATCTATGGGTTTGGTGCCTCCTTGCAAGTGGGTGTTTCAATAAATTTGATGTTTTCCTTATATGACTGTTATCCATTTGAATTTATAAGTGAGTTTTATTCCACTTGAGGTTTTCCCACATATTTTATATTTTTACTTTTTAAATCTTGTTTCATGTTTGTATATTTTATTTCTTATTCATTTCTTGATCTATATGTTGATGATTACTTAAGTGAAATTGATAATAAAGCTTTTAAAGACTGATTCATCCCCCCTTATCAGTCATTTTTCTTTCAAAAATATCAAGATACATAGATAATATAGATAATATTTTATTCCAATGGATGTCACGTGAACTCCATGAATTCTGGGTATCTTCCATGAATTATGAAGCACTTGGGAACCTCTGAGAGTGACAACAATTAAAACAAATCAAAACACTTACAATATGAGTGACTAAACACCTTATGCTAGAGACACTTTTATTAATACTAAATAAACTTCATGGTTATGAGTTAGCTAATTAAAAACCATGTAAAGTATCTCTTTTACCTATAAAAACATCCCTTAAAATGATTCTTTTCCATTAAATTATGAAGTGGTGAAATAGATGCAAAATCAAACCCTCCTTGAATGGACAAGATATAGTGACCTATTGTAACTCTTGATTTCATAAAGGAGGTTCCATGAATTTGAAAAAAAATCCACTAATTTAAATATTATTAGGAACCCTAAAACTTTCCAAAGTTTCATCTCCTAACTCTCTCTCTCTCCTGGTCAGACCATCCACATGAATTTTGCTTTTTTGAGCTTGTGAAGGTAGCAATGGAGGAGAGAATGTCTGAAGCATCTATATTACCTAAAACTTGGTATAAATCCTAAAAAATATTTGAGGGAGTACAAGGGACACTCTAAAACCTTTTTCAACTAAAAAATGATCTTCTAAGTCTATATAAGTGCCCAAAAGTGCTTGTAAAATGGCATTTTGCTCATTTTAGGTGTTGAACCTACACTTTTTTTAGTGTCTAAACATTTTTTAACATTCTCTAGCATAAATTATGTTGGGTAACCTTATGAAAACATTTTAACTTGAAAAAGATACATAAAAATCCTCCAAATAGGCCAAAAGGTGACCAAAATGACAATTTAGCACATTAGGACATAAAAAAATATTAACACATGGTAATATTAACTTAAAGACTCATTAATACCCATTTACAATGAATCTCAATCATATCACAACTTTGACCACACTTGAAAACACCAAGACCCTATAAATGACTCCTAGGACTAGAAAAGTCATATGAGACTAAACCTTGGGCAAAGATAAAAAAGTACAAGTATGACCACATGAAGACCATTGAAGAACATAACAAGACATTTTTAGTGCCACATATAAGTTTTAATAACAATATGAAAGTTTCAATCTATATGGGGTTGACCTTTTTTACTTAGGATTAAAAATTGGTCAACAAATTGGTAATTAATAAAGTTATCATACATGAAATGCTAATAAATTAGTGGAATTATCATTTATCATTGGGAAATGGGGTAACTCTAAAAATATAACATGACACTTACCTTAGAACAAACTAAAACTAGCCAAACATCAAACATAACTCCACACCAAACATGTTCCATAAGACACTTAGAGGAAGGAAAGACACAAAATAAACAAGGTAAAAATTTGTTCATGAATCACTTAGGGAAATCAAAACCTACTCTAATATGTACAAAAGATAGAACTAACCTCAATATCATGGATTCAAGTGTATCCCATTGACTAGGATACTCAATTATTCTTCATTTAGTCTTTCTAGTTGAAAGGCATTATGGTCCCTTCAAGAAATGATGGCATAAGGTCCACTCTACAATGCATAAAAATTGGTATGATTACAAATATTATCTCTATTAGAATCCCAATTAAATATAAGATCCATTTATTGGTATGTTCTTGAGATATCTCTCTTTTCAAAGTTTCTCTTCACTTATGCTTGGTTACATTCCATGGTGTACATAACATGATTTTGTGCTTCCTCTAAGGCCATTAATTATACCCATATTATATACATAATATCATTATCCATCCCTTAAATATGATTTTACAAATCAAGATATGGTAACTTAACTGAATTAGGTAACCTATCTTCTCTCCCATAAATAAGCATATAAGGAGAGTTACCATTAACAACCTTGGGAGTGACCCTATTAGCCCGTAGGGTTGTCTTCAATTTAGTATGCCAAATACTTTGATTGTTATCTACAATTTTATTTATAATTATAATCAATTTATTATTATTGGACTCATATATCCCATTAAATTTTGGATAGTAATTAGAATAAATACTCAAATAGATGCCATATTATAGAGCCCATTCCATTATCCTTACTTCATTGAAATCCATGGTGTTATCAAAAATTATGGTTGTAGGTACTCCAAACCTTGTTCCTTTACTCTCATAAAATTCAATAACTTAATTTTCATTAGCCTCCTTGATGGCCACTACATCTACCCACCTTTTGAAATAGTCTATAGCTGTAATAACCCATTTGTGACTAGCACTAGATGGAGAATTGATCATTCCAATGAAATCAATCCCCCACTGCATGAATGGTTGTTCAACTTGAATTGGGTGAATATTATGGGATGAAATTATTTGTTTACCTATAAATATTAATACTTTTTACACTTTATAACCTATGAATATGTATCCTTGAATAGGTTGGGCCAATAATAACCAACCCTCATTATTTTTGTAGTTGTGGTTCTAAGTGCAAAATGACCTCCTACTGGCCCGTCATGGAATTATTCTAAGATTTTATCAACTTGATATATTTATACAAATATAAGTATCATATTATTATGATATTTACAAAAAATGATGACATCCACAAGGACATATGGTATTGCTTGTAATTTGAAGTTTCTCGTTCTTGATTGATCTAAACCCATAAGACACTCACCTATTTGAAGGAAACTCAGCATTTCTTGTGTCAAACTTGGAGGAGATAAAGTATAATATGTAATAGAACATTATTGAAATTAAAAACCCATATCTTATTCTTCCTTTAGGTCTAATTCTAGGTTCTCACATAATTTTCTTCCTCTTACTAGCTTAGTGGCCTTGATCTCAACATAATATTCCATCACTTTAGTTACCCACCTAGCCCTTTTCTTACTCAAGTCATTATTCAAGAAGATGTATCTTATGCTTGGATGGGTTACCATAACATGAATTTTTCTATTTGACACTATATGTCAGAATTTATTAAGACTTATTATCACAACCCACACTTGCTTCTCAACATATGTATTATACCTTTCTTCATAGTCTTCTAGTCCTTGAATAAAAAGTGTAATATGTTGTTCAATTCATTCATTATTTTGTTGCATACACATATAATATATGGTTTAATTTTATAAAAATCATACAAGAAGAAATATTTAGATAAATCTAGATTGATTAGTGTGGGTACTTGAGAAATTGCTTGTTTTATAGCCTCAAAACTAGTTTTTCCTTATTTGGTCCATTGGAATGCTTAATTTTTATTAAACATGGTTATTATAGGTTTAAATAGAGTGGAAAATATAGTTATGAACATTATAAAAAATTTAATATTTCCAATGAAACTTTTTAAAGCCTTATTATGATTGGGTAGTGACAAAGCTAGAACGGCCTCAACCCTATCAGTATCAATAACAAGTCCATCCTTGGAAACAATGTGTCCAAGTAACTTACCTTCATGAAAAAAAAGACATACTTATTTGGATTAAGAGAAATTATATATTTTCTACACCTTTCAAATATCAACCTTATATGCTTCAAGTAGTTGCTAGCATTCTTGGAGAAGACTATTATGTCATCAGGTATATCAATACCATCTTATTATGAAGTCTTGGAAATCCATATCCATGGCTATTTGGAATGTATCACCTGAATTAGATATCACAAATGAAATTTTATTATAAGCATATATCCCCCATTTTTTATTAAAGTTTATCTTATATTGATCTTCTTCTTTGACTAACAATTGGTTATACCTTGAATAACCATCCAAGATTGAGAAACATTAAGAACATGCTACTACTTGAAATATTTGCTCCATTAAAGGTATAGGATAGTTATATTTCAATGAGACCCTATTGATTTCTCTAAATTACACACATAACCTAATTTCACCACTTTTGTTTCTCACAGGAATAATATTGGCAACCCATGAAGAGTGTTTGATAAAAAAGATGATCTTTGACTCTATCAACTTGGTGAGTTCCCTTATCATGAGAACCTCCACCTTATGATTGATTGGACTTTGCATTTTACTTACATTATTATAATTGGCATCAAGTTTTATGGTATGATGATCTAATTAGGGATCAAACCCCTTGAGGTTATTATACTCCCAAGTAAAGATATCTACAAAATCTCTACATAGTTCAATGAATGCTACCTTTTCATCTTGTGTACATACCTTATCAATATTGAGTAATTTATCCTTGAAGATAACTATTATCTCATGGTGTTATTACTTGGTGGAGATGATTATTTTATCTCTTCTCATTTGATCACTTTCATGAAATGTACTTTTAAGAGTAACCAATCCTTTAGGAAGCTTGTTAGACCTTAATTGTACAATTTGTTCCCCATGCTGATGTTATAACTTGGCCTAGTTTTCTCAAGATAAATCACCTTAATGTTGTAGGAAACATGTTATTTGTTTGTCACTTTCAAGTACCTGCCAATTTACATCATATCTGGTATGGAAGGCCTTACAACTACCATGATGTGTGACTAAAATATTCCACTCTTAACATCATTGGGAATGTCAAATTGTGCTCCAACTGATGCCAACATATCAACATGTTTATTATCTTCCCTTAGGAATGATTTGATGTCAAAATCTTCAAATTACTTAATAGTATCCCATACTCTATGATTATAGGACTTCAACAAAATGTTCTTGGATGCACTGATACCTCTTACTTGGTGTATAACTACTTCATTATCTCTAATGTTTGGTACTTGTTTGATTTCTCTCTTTCTTGTCCATTAAATCCCATTAATGAGATATTGATACTCTGTTGCATTTAAATAAAAACTAATCTAATTTATAATTTCTAAATAGTACCTTTCATTTCATGGAGAAATAAGCATCATTTTATCACCTACTCCATTCTCGCTTCTTGATCCATCAAAAAATAACTTCCACAAACCACCATCATTCTAATTAGGCTTAGAAAGAGAAGGTATGTATGTACCTTCTTCATTTAAATAATAGAATCCAAGAAAAACCTCTTCAATCCCTCTATATAGATCAAACTCATGATTTTTTACCCCCACTTCATCAAGGAAGAGGTCTAAAATGTCTTCAAGAGGAACAAATAGTTATTTATCCCAAAGCTAATCTATTTAATCAATAATGAAACAATTAACATTAGTTAAATTTGGTTTGAATGGATCAATATGAAGCCTTGAGATAGGTTATGTTTGTATAGTAACTTTGGTGCCATATCTTATCCCAAAGGCCATGTAAAACCAATTTGATGATAAGTAAACACATATATTTTCCATGAAGTCCCTTGACAAGGAAAGGGAAATGTATGGTGGTAGATCAACCATAAATACATATTGATAAATAGAGAATTTAGGGAAATCATGGAGAGTTATATTTAGACCCTTCACAACACCAACTGTCTTAGTGGCTGATCCATCTAGTTGTAACACACCTTTAGCATGAGGTTCACACTTGAGGCCTAGTTTATCTACAATTTGATTTGGCATGACTAAGCTACTAGCAGAGATATATCATGAAATTGTGCACCAAAAAATCACTAATAATCACTAAAACATATAATGGAGGAGGATTTTTCACTTTACCTAGTTTTGGATCACTAATCTAAGATGTATTTGCATATACTTTAGTACCTTTCCTTATTGATCCTGATGGTAAATTGAGTTTAGATAGTTCTTATTAAAATGTATCCCTTTTCCCCATAATTGACAAAGTTTCCCACATAGGTATACTTAAATGAAACTTTTTCATTTTATCTACTATATTAAGAGAAGAATCATCAATCCTTGGCTATCCTCTAGCATTCATAGTATCACCTTGGACGTGCATATTTTGGTGTACAAAAGTACTTTTGTCATTTTGATTTATTTGAGATTATTGACCCTTGAGGGGTACATTAGGATTTATTACCCACTGAGTCATGGATGTAAATTAATTTTAACCTTTTCCACTCTATTATATCTCTTCAACATCTCTTCTTTTAGACCTAGTGTTGGATGCAATTGAACTATCCACCCCTCTACTTGAATTTCCCGCCTAATTTAATGCATAACCATCCTATTCTTAGAAGTTAAAAATTGTAGAACTTGATTTAAATTGATCTACAATATTTTTAACCTTAGTATAAACTTCATCTTATGTCATGGAAGGAAAAGTTTTTTCTTATGCCACACAAGTTTGATTCAATGCTCCACCTTGATTGTTAGATTTCTCATTAGATTAATTTCATTAAGGAGGTAATTGTTGATCTTTCATTAAATTATTTTGAGTGGGTACCAATGATCTTGAATTAGAGGTTGTATTTGGATTAAAACTTGTATATGGTCTATTATTAGTGATAAGACCTTGTCCTTGAACATTTCCTTGAAAGGGTGGCCTATTTGATTGATAGGGATGATGAGCTTGATATTGAGCTTTACAAGACCTATGAAATATTTTTTTATACCTTTCCATTTCCATGACTTTATTTTCAAGAGTCTTAAGAAGTCCTTCCACATCATTTATCATACTTGACTAGGGGTAGCCAATTCATGACCGATTATGGTAGGAATTAGGGAAAGAGATGGGGTAGGAGGTTGAATATTAGGAAACAGAGGCATAAGAGGTCTTGGAGAAAGTTTTATAACTTTGATCAAGTTATTCTTAACTATTATAGCAATTTCATATGCATTTGGTAAATTATTCGCACCCATGTATTAGATCATAACCACAATATCATTATTAAATGCCTTGAGATAATAAAGAAAAACATAGTTTGGAGTTGGTCTTACAAGAATTGGGATTCTATCCCATGTATTTTTGAACTTGTTGGATAATTTTGGGATACATACAAATATTTTTACTAAATGGATGAGATAAATATATTTTTGGATGGAATGAGTGATCCAAAGATCTCATATTACTTACAAAGCTTTTGAAACACTTAAAGCAAGTTTAAAGTGCAATTTGTTGATCTTTGAGAAGAAATTCTTGAAATAGGTCTAGAGTTATAAGGGAAGAATAATTATCAAGTTCTCATGGTTATCATGACCTTCATGGAAATAAAGTAGGTTTCACAGGTCTTATAAAATCATTTTGATCCTTCAAAGTTTTTGCACAAGCATAAAAGAGATAGATTGTTATCAACACGTCATGCATAAACAAATAGGTCAGTCTAGTTGAAAATTTAATAAATGCACTTGAAAATTCCCCTAGAGCCAAAGTATCACATGGGATCAATATTTTTAGTGCTAAAATCATCCCCTACAAATTTTATGTCTTTATGAGTTGTCTATCTCAAGATATAAAGCTTCAAAGTTAGATTTGCAGATTGAAACATGCATGGGGATGTCAAGTTAGGGCTAAATAAAATAACCATTTAAATTATAATGTTCCAAGGTTGAACATAGAGATGAAAAGTGTCAAGATAATAGGATCTCAAGTCAATATCTAATGGTAAGAAGGTGAGTATTGATGTCAGTGGGTCCCAAAGATCTAATGGTGTGCATTTGATTATGCATCATAGATCAATAATGAGCATCAAGTCAAAAGATTGTCATGAATGCATGACTAACAAGATTTAAGATCTCAGGTACCTATGTAGAGATATAAAAATGCATAAAAATTGACATATATATATATATATATATATATAGTGGGTCTAGGTAGATTGATGGTGTGCATGTAATCCTAGAAAGTAGATCTAATAGTGACCAATGGGTCAAAAGGTTAATGGATCCTAAGAAAAAATGTGTGGGTGATAATTTTAGAGGTAAAATAATTGAGTTAAGTTGAATTAGTAATGAAATATATTTTAACTTCAATTTTAATCCTTTCAAACCCTTATTCAATTACCATAGACATTCATATACTATACAAGTCATTCATAAAAATGAAAAAATGCAATATCATACACACAACATAAGATCTACGTGAGGAACCCTATTGGGGAATAAACCCCACTCTCAATCCTATAATCACATAGACTAATTTTTCTATAATATGATCATAAACATGATACTAGTTAAGTCCTTTTAACTAGAATTTATTGAAACACCTATTTCACAAAGAGCACCTTCCCTTAGGATGATCAAGTTCTTCTGACCACCTATTGGTCAAGTCCATCTGATTGACTTTAGTGAAACACATTTTTCGCATGGCACACCTAACCCTAATATGATCAAGTCCTTCTAACCACCTTTTGGTCAAGTCATTTGACCTAGATGTTGAGCATCCTCCCAACACCTATGAAATGAGCATCTCCTAAACACTCATTACCTACCAATTTAATGGAGATACAATGTATATCAGCCCCCTTCACTTCTTCACATAACCACAAACATCCAAAACCATAATTTGGATCACTCTAAACTTACTTACAACAACTCTATGATAATCTCAAAAACATAACCAAATGATCATACACATATTCCACACTCTAATCTACCTATCAAATCAACCACCAAGATCATACATACATCATATTTTTTTTATCATACTCAAGGCATCCAAAACATCTTTTTAGATCACTCTAGACCTCTTCACTCATCCTCAATATTAAAACTTGAAAGAACATTATTCAAACATCAAAATTATGACCTATAGGTAATCAACCAGCTCTGATCTACAACCCATCCAATGGGCACACACCCTTTCATTCTTTCACTCTATAATGCTTACACACACCTCTACTTCCAAATCTCACAAGTCTAGAAATCACCACCTTTGATTTCATTTTTTATAGAGACATCATGATTATTAAGATCACAACCATCTTTTTTAGCTACAACACATGCCTTCACTCTTAAGGCATTTAACATAGGTCACCTTTAAGCACAACCCTCTTTGAAATAGGCTTAAGTCACCTTTTAGGTCCTATGAACATCCATTCACCTCTTTGACACTTCTTCAAGCAAACTAAGAACATAGGAACATTTTAAAATACATGGACCCATGACACACAATATATAGGTTCTTCTTAAGTGATAAAAACTATTAAATCACCTTTCTACTAAAGCTCAATCTACTCAAACATTAGCCTTATACATAAGAACACCATCAACAAATAAATAGTCAACTTATAATCAATTTTTTATACATAATATGGATTGGCCAAACCTCTAAAGTTTATATAAATCATCCTTATAGAGTATAAAACACTATCCAATAGCTAAGTCATCTTGAAACATTGAAATACCATCAATAACAACTCTATTACCCTTCTCGAGTTACTTGCAGAGTATGAACAAACACCTAGTCAACTTTAGAGCTCAATAACTTTGACTATACAAATATTTAGGCCTCCAAATTAATATTTCCAAATGTGTCTTGAAGTCCTCTACAATTTTGATTTTTATTACAACATCAAATTATATATATATATATATATATATATATATCAAAAGTTATGGATTAAATACCATGCATTAGTCTTTCTTTTGTTAAATTCATAAATTTAAATCCAAATGATCATAGTTAAACCATGGTTACTTAAAACACATCTTGTGATCTTCATTCAACTCACTCAACTTACACCATCAATATTATTTAGAAATATTTCAAATTTTAACTCTACTTAACTGTTAAAATTGAGCACCTTAACCTCATCTCATGTTTCCTATCAACTATGGATAAACACGCTCCATCTATCTCTATGGATTAATTAGGTCTTTATCTTGTAGCATTTACCATTATATCTTGCTCAAAACTCCTAATATTATGACACTTGACACCTTTGCATGCCTTCTAATCACTTTAATAATAGTCCCTTATGATTTTTCCACTTGGTATTCTTACATACATTATTGGATCTTTGACTTGTCCCACACTATTGATCTTTTTTAGTACGAACCGCCTGCTCAACGTTGATCTTCTATTAGATTAGAGAGCTTATGACACTTGTCACTTACACATGCAAAATTTGACATGTTAACTTCATATGTAGAATTTATCTCAATATGTATGATTAAGATCTCATCATTTATATTCTATACTAATGACCTTAGACGTCAATGTGATTTAACTTGGTGATCTCTGGCCCATCATAGTCTACAAGTACAACTTTAAGGATTTATATCTCAAACTAGAAATCACTTCATGAAATTAAATTTTTAAATTATATACTAGAAACTATATACAACATATCTATGTAAATATTTGACTATTTTGACTTTTATTGTACTTAAATTAAATTTACAAACATACTAGTTCATTCATATTTATACGACATGTAGTGATAGTCTAGCTAAGTATGGAAACCTTTGTAATCTACCTAGAAGGTCAACTTTAAACCTTAATAAATTTTATTTCTCTCAATTTCATGACCTAAAAATTATACCATATAAAATTTGTACTAATTTTATCACACCCATATGACCAACTCTCCTCGACTCATCCATACATGGAAATGGTGACATCAGAAAACTATTGACTTAGATTTTTCTATCACTAGACCTTAAATGTTTAGATGAAAACTATAAACTACCAAATTAAATAGACTCATAAACACAAGAATTAAAAACATAAAAAGCCTCTTATGAGACCTATTTCATAGACTAAAATCATAATACTCATCCCTAAACATCCTTCGTCATGCCAATTTTGAATATCAACTAAGATTACTTCAAGCATTCTAAGACAAGCACACTACACACTTTGTCATTAATACTTATACTATCAAGACAATTTATACAATCCCTTTTACACCTCAATAACATCACTAAAAACTCTCCAACAATCCCCTCCTTTGTCATTGATGTCAACATCCATCATATAGCTCACCTTCCTTCTCTCTCTCAAGCACTCTCACAATAGGAACCTTCTCCCCCTTTGACATAATGATAAAGTGGGAAAAAATTGATAATAAGGACCTAAAAATACCACAAAAATATAATACCACCTTATAAAGATGATACAAACTCCCCCTTACCTTAAGCCTACCTCTTCTTGCCTTGATAACTTCCTCTTGTTACATGCTAATATTTTTTTCAGCCAAACACTACCACTAATAAATAAATAACACACAAAAGAACTAGAATATGATGGAACTTAAATATAAAATGTTTATAGGGACTCCCATTAATATCTCTAAGGCATTTCACCTCTTGATCATCTTCAGATCTTCCCACACCATGAAGAACCACCACATAGGCTTACTAGCCTTCTCTCTCAAGCCACCTCAAGGACCATCAGCAAAAATTCATTCCACTTAACAAACATAAATCATGATATAAACCAACCTAATAAATCACCTTGAAACATTCATGCCTTTATATTTTTGAGAGACTAAGTAAAAACATCAAATCTTCATACTTGGCCTATTTAGACTCCTTGTACCCCTACCTAGAATTTATAGATCCCATAAATTTTAGTATAAATAATTTCAATACATGAAACTTTATATTGGGAGAAATATCATATTCCCCCTTAATCACACAAATTTTCATCACCTAGCTCCTACTCTACAACATACTTCTTTCATAGACCTACTAGTCAATTACGCTTCCATCTTGACAAAATCATGAATATTTTGAAAACCAAAAACCTTTAGATCTCTATGAAGCTTGATTTGACAACCCATTTATCCCTTTAAAAATATTAAGAATATTTATACCTTAAATCATAAGGAAAACCACTTTTATATCATAGCCAAAAACTCTAGAACCTCAAAACAAACAAGGTCAACAAACCTCCTTCTGGTCAACACCCACCTCTAAAACTTATTGCACACCTAGAAACAACCATCACACACTTATGGACCAATATTTGAGCCTTCATAACTTTTGTAACCTTTAATTACTATATCATGGCTTTGATTTGCAATAAGAAAGATAAACTTGAGAACACACAAGAACCTCCAAAAGGCACAAACAAGATCATCAAGACACAAAAAAATTATCGCACATCAAAAATAAGTACACACCTTTTTGAGCACGAAAATATTCTTGGCATTCCATAAATATTATCATTCCACCTAAAAACACCCATTCTAATCTTACAAACATTGCATACATAGAAAAAACACCTTATGACATCACTCTAACCTCATCAAATTAAATATCCCATTGTGACACACCAACTCCAACTGGAAGCACTCATCTCTTGCCTTTTAGGACCTTATGAATAACACCAAAGCAACACTTGATTCTCTACTAAAAGGAGTATCTTAAGAAGCATTGATAGAGACACCCTACTTCACATGGTTCCTTAAAACAATGTGAAACCAGGAGTATCCCATAACTCCTCATATTCCTTCTCCTTCCTAGTCATTTGATATTGATAGTTATTCTTCTTCTTCTTAGGCTTAATATAAAAAACTTGATCATCCACTACATCACTCACTTTCTCTTCTATTATAATATATACAACATTTAGAGCAACTATGAAATTTTGACATACCTTGATTACTAAAGTATTTTCTTACATTGTAGAACATCACCTTTAGAACTTGAAAAGATAGAAACCAAGACTGAAATCTGCATACACATATAAAGTTACTCATTATCATCCAAACACACCTCAAAACTAGCCTCAACTAGAACCTTGATCCTCTCCTTAATCATGGTCTCTTCATTCACAACATGAGCAGATAATGGGAGTTCTTGACATTCTATAGCATTCTCCACCATAGCAAATAGATTACTTAGACCTATAGACTCATCATGACTCACACTTACCACCTTTGGTTTCCATGAGTTAACTTCCCTTCTTTCTTTCACTCTAGGAGCGTGATTAAACCTATTCTCTCTTATAGGCCTTTGCTTGCAAAATCTATCAATGTGACCTCTCTATTGACAACTGAAGCACATTATACCTTTTTCAAGAATCTTATCCTACCTTTCTTTATTAGAACAAAATCTTGTAATATGTCCATTATTTTGACAATTAAAACAAAATAATCCTTTTGAAGAAAACTCACCTTGTCTTACCTTATTTTTACAATGCTTAGTAAAATGTCCCTCATCAAGATAGTTAAAGTAATTAACTTTGTTCACACCTTTTAGATGATGACCCCCATCATAGTTCCATGCAAACCCATTTCTAATATGTATCTTTCATTTTATAGCTCTATGCCCAAACTGATTACATATATAATAATAATCATTGAAACTTGTATACCTCATGGCATTTAGTTATCTAAATTGATTTGTCTTCACTCTACTAGCATCATCATTCCTTAACTGATTATTGACCTTTAAGTTTTGATTTAAATTTGTCTTCATCTTGTCTTGAGTTACATTTTTTGGTTCTTCTTTGTATCCAAGACCAGTTCTATCACTTACATTCTGTTGATCTCTCATAATACTATCTATATCACTTGAGCTCTTTTCAAATCTCACAAATGACTTCATCTTACTAGGTGTCTTCTCTAACTAAACTTTTAATGACTCATTTTCAATTACATACCTTGAACATTCATCTTATATAGCTTTTAGGCTTGTAGATATGATTTCCAATTGACAATTGAGATTCTTGAATATATCTTCATGCTCCTTGGTGTCTTCATTCATTCTTTCTTCATACATACTAAATTATTCCTCATAGTCCTTGATTTGAGACTTCATCTTCTTGTTAATATTAGTCTCAATATTTTTTTCTTTAAGATCATTTATCAATTTAGTATAATATTCCACCTTATCTTTATCATCATATAAATCACTCTAAATAGAATCATTTTGATATGAACAACTTCCTTCCTCAGTCATGAAGAGGGATTTGTATTTAATAAGACCATCATCTTCATGATCATAATTTGAGTCACTATCTTCACTCTCATCTAATGAACTATAATATTCTTTGGTGTAGAGACTCTTCTTGTATTTGAAGTACTTCTTCTTATTGTTAGAACTTTTGAATCCCTTCTTTCTTTTATCAGACCTGAATGATCTCTTGCCATCATCATGGCCATCACCATGCTCTTCATCATCATTATTCTTATGCTTATGAGGGAGATTATTAGTAAAATGTCCTACCTCTCCATAATTGAAGCATTTAAAGGGTAGTTTACCCTTATACTTGCTTGACCTTATTTTCAACTTCCTTGTAAACAAATCAATTAGTTCATCTTCATCAAAATTAGATATTTCATCATATTTGAGTTTCTTACCTTAGAACTTATTCTTTAGCTTCATTTTTATCTTGAATGTTGCTTCCTTATTTGGTGGTATATCATCATTTACTCTCATCTCATAGGAAGTAAGGGTTCCATGTAATTCATCCATCTTCAACTAAGTAAGATCATGACTTTATTCTACAATAGATACTTTAGAATCAAACATGAGAGAGAGAGAGAGAAAGAGACCTTAATAAATTTTGAACTATAGTAGCTTATTCAATCTTCTCTACAAGACCTCTGATGATGTTCACAATATCATAAAATCTCATAAAAAGGATGCCATAGAATCTTCTTCCTTCATCTTAAGACTCTTGAATTATCTTAGGTGAGTCTACAAGTTTTCCAACTTAACCTTTGAGTCTCCTTCATAGATATTATTTAATATATCCCACATTTCCTTGGTAGATATGTAATGTATTACCTTGGTGTATTTAGTCTCTAAAAGACCATAAGTGATAACATTCATTGACTTAAAATTATTCTCAAAAAAATTCTTATCTACAACACTAGATGGAGGAATATAAGGTGCAAAATAACCATCCATAATAGATTTCCAAGTGTCAAACCCTAGGGACATGATGTAGGTTCTCATCCTTGCAATCCAAAAATCATAATTATATCCATTAAACATCAGTGCTTGCCTAGTGTAAAAACCTACTTGCATTTGAAGGCTACCCATATTATACCTTGGATCTCCTCAAGTTGTCAAGCCTTTACCAAAAGAGGTACTTTGATACCAATTATTAGAGGTACAATCACTGAGAGGGTGGGGTGAATTATTAATGCAAGATATTTTAACTTCAATTTCAATCCTTTTAAACTCTTATTTAATTACCAAAAGCATTCATACAATATAAAAGTCATTCATAACAATGAACAAATGCAAGATTATACACATAACATAAGATCTATATGGAAAACCTCTTAGGAAATAAAACCCACTTTAAAGCCTAAAAAAACATGGACAACTTATCTTATAAGATGATCATAAACATGAGACTGGTTAAGTCCTTTTGACCTAAATTTAGTGAAACACTTGTTTCACAAGGAACACCTACCCCTAGGATGATCGAGTCCTTCTGACTGGATTTAGTGAAACACCTATTTCATAAGGAATGCCTTCCCTTAAGATTGTCAAGTCCTTATAGACACCTATTGGTCAACTCTTTCTAACCTAGATGTTGAAAACCCTCCCAACACCTATGGAATGAACATCTCATGAACACTGATTACCTATCAATCTGATGTAGATACAATGTGATCCTACTTCACTTCTTCACACATCCACAAACATCTAAAACCACCTTTTAGATCACTCTACACTTCTCAGTAGTAACTTTGTCACAACCTCTGTAACATGACCAAATGTTCATACACACAGTCCATGCTCTAATTTTCTTCTCAAATCAACCATCAAACTTATATAGACATCATTTATCTTTTTCTCATACTCAAGGCATCAAAAACATCCTTTTGGATCACTCTAAACCTCTTCTTTGATCCTCAATCTTAAAACCTATAAGAGCACTATTATGACATCAAAATTATGACCTAAAATTCATCAACTAGCTCTTCTCTACAACCCATCTACTGGGCACACACCCTTTCTATCCTTTTATCTATAAATCTTACACGCACTTCTAATTCCAAATCTCACAAGTCTAGAAATTGTCACCTTTGATTTCACCTTTTATAGATCCATCATGATTATTATGATCTCAACCATCCTTTTTAGACAAAACACATGTTTTCACCCTTAAGGTATTTAACATAGGTCACCTTTAAGCACAACCCTCTTTCAAAAAGGCCTAAGTCACCTTTTAGGTCCTATAAATATCCATTCACCTCTTTGACACTTATCCAAGAAAACTAATAACATATGAACACTTTCAAATATATGGACCCATGACACACAATCATAGGTCCTCCTTAAGTGATAATAACCACTAAAACACCCTTCTACTAAAGCCAATTTGCTCAAACATTAGCTTTGTACACAAGAACACCATTAATGAACAAACAATCAAATTCTAAGAGATTATTCATACAAAATATGGATTGGTCAAAGCTCTAAAGTATATATAAATCATCCTTAGAGAGTCTACAACACTCTCTAATAGCTAAGTCATATCAAAACATCAAATAACATCAAGAACAAATCTATTACCCTTCTCAAGTTACTTGAAGAGCATGAACGAACACATAATCAACTTTGGAGCTCATTAACTTTGATTTTACAAAGATTTATACCTTCAAATGAATATTTATATATGCACCTTGAAGTCCTCTATAACTTTAATTTTTAATAATACATCAAATTATACAGAGATCAAAATTTATGGCTCAAAAACCAAGCACTTATCTTTTTTGTTAAATTCATATATTTAAATCCAAATATTCATAGATAAATCTCGGTCACTTAGAACACATCTCATGATCTTTGCTAATCTAGGCAATAATTTAGGTGACAATTCCACCCCAATTGATGATGGAACTTTCGGCAGCCATAACTTTTACACCGTAGCTCCAATTGACTCACCATTTGAACCATTGGAAATATAAGAATGAGGAGAACATCATGAGATGGCATGAGATTTTCTCAATGAAGTTTAACCCCATAAAACCCAATGGAAGTGCCCTAAATTTCAATTTTAGTAGTGCAGTCTAAAAATAGTAAGTTTCTAAAAATAGTAATTACTTGAATTCTATATTGTTTTAAATCTTGGAAGTTGAACCACTTAATCTCCCTCAATATTGGTGACCTTCCACATCCTCCCCATGCTTTAAAAATGTGTATAAATGAAGAGGTAACCTGAAATGTGAAGATAGACATCTCTTTTTAGAGATAAGCATATATTTCTATCGCAATCTTGAGTAATACTACATCTCTTCTCAGAGAATTCATTGTTACTATGTTATTTATATGCTATTGAAATATTTATCAACTATAACTTATAAGTTTTAGATCAGTGGTATCAGAGCGGTTTATCTTGAGAGTGTATGATCTTGAGGATGAGGTCAGGGTACAAGAAGCTTGGGTGGGAAACAACAGAGCTTCCAAACTTTCCACTTGTTTGCTCCAAATGACTTCAAATGGAAGATGACACCGAGACATCCAATAATTTAAAGTAAATGGTGAATGAAATCCTCTAATAGAAATAAGACAAATGTTGCAACAATTTGCCCAAATTCTTCAAATACTCCCAATGGGAAATTCTAGCATCTCATTGCTACACTTCCTGGCTCCTCATCTAGGGAATGTCCTTTTAGTGCCCCAAAACCCTTCAAGGTTCAGGTAAACTTTGACATTCCTACATTTGAAGGAAAAATCAATGTTGGTGTAGTATAAAATTGGTTGGATCAACTATCTTCCTAATTCTCTATAAATAAGTTCACCGATGGATAAAAGATCACTTTTGCTATTTTGAAAGCATCATTGCCCATGAAAAATTGGTGGGGAGTGTACAAAAAGAGGTTCAATATAGATGACGTTAGCCTTGAGGTGGAACCTACCTGGGATGATTTTGTGGAAGTGGTGAAAGAAGAATACTATCCCATCAGAGCATATGATGATATGTACATACAGTGGCAACAACTTCACCAAGGTCCTTGACACTTTTCATTCTTTGTTTCCAAGATTGGGAATTCAAGAAATTGAAAACATAAGACTCTCAAATATCATGGTGGACTATAATGATACATATAGGGGGAAATGGAACTATTTAATTTGGAAACCCTCGGTGAGGCATACAAATTTGTAGTGAAGATTAAACAGAATCATGGTAGAAAGAATACGAAGAGTCAACCCTCAAAATGGAAAAGTGACAAAGAAGGTCAAACATGAGGCCAAAATTAGAAATAGGAGTTTCAAGATAAGAAATCCTAGAAGGGGAAGTTAGAAAATGGTGTGATTACCACAAAAATAGAACTCACTCCAAAGAATAATGTCGAGCCATCAAGTCACTACTTTTTGAGTCACAATACTCGGCATCTACTACTCTGACTCATACACAACCCACAGTTGAAGAGGATGAAGAAGAAATTGTTGATGCTAAGCTTAACACCATCATTGCTTCATCACAGACCTATGAGGAAAGAATAGATGACAATGAAATATTGTTTCACTCCAAATTATGGGTAAATGGTAAGCCTCTACATTTCATTCTTGATAATGGGAGTCAAAAGAATTTAATCTTTGCTAAAGTTATGAAAAGTCTAAATATATCCATGAAGCCTCATCCAAAGCCCTACAGTATTGGATGGTTGAGCCTAGGGAGAGACCTCTATGTCACTCATTAGTGTCATCTTTCATATTATATAAAACCATTCCAAGATGAAGTCTTGTGTGATGTGGTCAATCTAGATGTTCGTGATGTACTCCTTGGTCAGCTATTCATGTATGAGTGACATGGAATCTATGAATCATGAACCCAAAGGATCACCCTCACTCTTGGAACATGATGTTATAGGGTACTAGAGGTACTACCTCCCACATCTATCTCCCTGATCAATGCTAAGTAATGTAAGAGATTGGTGGAGAAGACAAAGCAATTTGTTCTCATGGTGTTCAAACCATAGAAATCTAAGAAGGTTGATGTTGTAGTCCTAACTACACAATCAACACAACAAAAAAAGTAGATAGGATGAATCATAAGAGAATATGATGACTTACTCAAGTCATCCACATGAGTTCCACTGGATTTCCAAGTAAAAGATTCTATCGATTTGATCCTCAGATCACATTTGCCTAACAATCCTATCTATCATAGATCAGTTTTGGAGAATGATGAGATAAAAAGATAGATTCAAGAATTGATCTAAAAGGATCACATCAGGCCAAGCTCTTCACCTTCTAGTAGCCCAATTATCTTAGCACTGAAGAAAGATGGAACATGGAGGCTTTGCATTGACTATCGAGCCCTGAATAAAATCTTTGTGAAGAATCGCTACCCTCTCCCTAGGATTGATGACTTGTTGGACCAGCTCTGTGGTGTGAAGTTATTCACCAAAATTGATCTCAAATATGGTTATCACCAAATTCCCATTGATCCCATTGATGTTTGGAAGACTACATTCAAATCTAAGGAGGGGATCTTTGAATGGTTGGTTATGCTTTTTGGCTTAACTAACACACCTTCAACCTTCATGAGGATGATGGATGACATCCTATGACCCTTCACCAACTCATTCATGGTTGTCTACTTAGATGACATACTCATCTATAGCAGAACATGGGAATAACATTTGCAGCATGTTTTTAAGGTGCTTCAAACTCTTCAAGAACACAAGTTGTATGCAAATCTTGACAAATGCACATTCATGATGACAACAATTTAGTACCTCAGGTACATTGTGAATGAGGAAGGGGTCCATGTTGATCTAGAAAAGATTTAGCTTATTCAAGAATGGCCCACACCAAGGACCCTCATAGAGCTTCACAACTTTTTGGGTCTTGCAAATTTCTACTGCAAGTTTGTTCTTAGATTTTCACATGTTGCTTGGTCACTAACCCAAGTGACTAAAGGGGGAGCTAAAGCTACATTTCGATGGGGTGAAATAAAACAAAGGGAACTTGATAGTTTGAAGAATAGAATCTACTCAACCCCTTTTCTTACCTTTCCAAATTTGTATCAACCTTTTGAGTTGATGACGGATGCATCTGAATATGCCATGGGAGCTATCATCATGCAACATACCCATCATGTTGCATATCACAGTGAAAATTTCACTGATATAATTAGGAAATATCCAACATATGATAAGGAGCTCTATGCCATTATGTAAGCCTACAAACAATGGAAACACTACATCTTGGGGAAAGAGACGGTCATCCACACTGACCATAGACCATTGGAATTCATCCAGACACAAAGAAAACTATGAAATGAGAGGCACCAAAAGTGGGCCACATATCTTCAACAATTCCACCTAATAATCAAACACAAAAAGGGGAGCTCAAATATAGCTATAGATTATCTGAGCCACCCACAATTAATGTACTCATAATAGTTCTTGACTTGTGTGGACATGAGACTGCCACTTGGGGTGCTCTGTATGAAGCAGATCCTACCTTTATTGACATATCAAGTGATTCAAAAAGGTAAACATGTTTATAATTTATATTTTTAAGATAATGTCCTCTATCATATGGGGCACATCTATATTCTAGTTATAGAGCAACAAAAGATGATATGGGAAGTACACTTCAATAAGATAGTTAGACACTTTGGTATCGAAAAGACATTGGTAGTTCTTTAAAAACACTTCTACTAGCCCCATATGTGAAAGGATGTGGAAAGATATCTCAAATATTGCACCCCATGTGTGATAGCCAAGCCAACAAATAAGAAGCAAGGATTATACATGCCATTTCTAGAACCAACCAGGTCTTGGGAATCCATCTCAATGTATTTTCTCTCAAGTTTGCCCACATCAAAACATGGTAAGGACTGTATTTTTTTGGTAGATAATCATTTTTCAAAAATGGCTATCATGATTGCTTGTAATAAAAATATATCTACTGAGGAAGCTACTCAACTATATTTTAGTCATGTATGGCTCCTTTTTTGTCTCCCCAAGTCCATTGTCTCAGATCAAGATAGTAGGTTCCTAAGCATCTTCTGGTCCACTCTATGGAAGATGATAGATAATACGCTGATGAAGTCCACAGCCTTCCATCCATAGACTGATGGTCAAATAGAGGTGGTAAACTGCTTGATTGTTCACATGATTTGGATGTATCACTCTAAACATCCACACACATGGGATGAGGGACTTCTTTTCATACAACATGGATACAATCGAGTGTTGCATAGCTCGACCAAGCATAGTCCATTCCAAGTATGTTTTGGGTTCTAACTCATGGCACTAATTGATATAGCTATTCCATTTTACACCATGGAATACACACCTCATGGAATATATAAGGTAGCAAAATCAATAAAGTTATTGAATAAATGCGACACATCCAACAACAAGTTCATGACATCTTGGAGAAGATGAATTAGAAGTATAAGTAATGCCATGACAAACATAGGATTACACACCATTTTATTGTGGGTGACAAGGTTTGGTTTCAATTTTATAAGGAACAAATTAAAGCCCACACAAAAATATTCAGCCTCTACAATATGGTCCCTACACCATCACCAAAAAAGTTGGAGAAAATGCTTTTGAGTTGAACCTACTAGCCTACCTTGGTCTGCATCCAATATTCAATGTGGAGTTGCTCAAACCATATCACCCACCTCTATTTGACACTTTAGTTGTAGTAGAACAACTAGACATGGATGGTATTGATCCATAGAGTTTTATTCTAGTGGAAGAGGATCAGATTGTGGACACCTAGATGAAGACAACAAGAGGATGCTCTATTCCACTTTATCGAGTGGTCAAAAGGGGCCAGCTTAGCCACCAAGGTGAGTGGCTCATAGAGAATTAAATTAGGACACAACTACCACACTTGATGGGGAACATTGATGCAATGGGTACAATTTATTTTGAAGGAGGAAGGAATGATCTGGGCAATAATTTAGGTGACAATTCGGGTGACAGTTCCACCCCAGTTGATGACAGAACTTCTGGGAGCCATAACTTTTGCACCGTAGCTCCAATTGACTCACAATTTGAATCGTTGGAAAGATAAGAATGAGGAGAACGTAAAGAGATGGCATCAAGATCTTATAAATGAATTTTTACCCTTGAAAACCCAATGGAAGTGCCCCTAATTTCAATTTTAGTAGTGCAATCTAAAAATAGTAAGTTTTTAAAAATAGTAATTCCTTGAATTCTATATTGTTTTAAATCTTTGAAGTCAAAAAACTTAATCTCCCTTGAGATTGGTGACCTTCCACATCCTCCCCATGCTTTCAAAATGTGTATAAATGAAGAGGTAACCTAAAATGTGAAGATAGACATCTCTTCCCAGAGATAAGCATATATATTTATATTGTGATCTTGAGTAATACTACATCTCTTCTTAGAGAATTCATTGTTACTATGTTATTTCTATGCTATTGAAATATTTATCAACTAGAACTTCTGAGTTTTAGATCATTCACTCAACTTTCATCATCGATATTATTAAAAAAGAGCTCAAAATTGAACTCTATTTTAGTATTACACATTGAGTACCTTAACCTCATCTCATAATTCATGGAAACTATGGACAAACATTCTCCATAAATCTTTGTGGATTAACTAGCTCTTTATTTTGCAGCACTCACCATTAGATCTTGCTCATAAATTTGAAGATTATGATACTTGGCACCCTCTCATACCTTCTAATCACTTTAATAATAGTCCCTTGTGTTTTTGCCATTTGGCATTCTTGCATGAATTATTGAATCATTGACTTGTCCCATACCATTAATCTTTGTTAGTACAAACCACCTCTCACTATTGATCTTTCGTCAGACTAGCGAGCTTGTGACACTTGACACCTATGCATGCAACCTTTGATATGTTTACTTCATATACACCATTGATATAAATATGTATGATTAATTTTCCACCATTTATATTCTAGACCAATGACCTCAGACTTCAATGTGATTTAACTTGACGGTCTCTAGCCCATCATAGTATACAAGTGTAACTCTGAGGATTTATATCTCAAGCTAGAAGTCACTTCAAGACTCCAAATTTTTAGGTTAGATTCTTATAACTATATAAAATATATCCATGTAAACCTTTGATCATTATTTAATTTCTTCATACATAAATTAAATGTAAAAACGTACTATTCCATTCATATCTACATGATGTGTAGTGATGGTCTGGCTAAGTATGGGAACCCCTATAATCTATATGGAAGGTCAACTTTGAACCTTAATAAATTTTGTTATGATTAAACACATGATGTCAAACTTGGACCATAACAACTTGGGACTAATTTGATCACAATAATATGACCAACTCCCCCTGACTCATCCATATGTGGGAATGATGATGTGAGAAAACTATCAACTTAGATTTTTTTGCCACTAGACCCAAAATGTCTAGATGAAAATTATAAACTACTATATGAAATAAACTCATGTAAACAAGCATTAAAATCATATAAAAACTCTTATGGGACCTCTTACATATCCTTAAATCACCATAATCATCACTAAACATCCTTAACCATGCCAAAAAAGTAGATCAACCAAGCCTACTTCAAGAATACTAAGACAAGCACATTGCACACTTTGTCAGTGATACTTAGACTATCAATAAACTTCATCCACTCACTTGGATACCTTCATGACATCATTGATAAATATATAATATAAAAGTTTCTCAATTACATTATAATGGCATAATATCTATGGCTCATATTCATTCATATAAAGGGATATCTATGGTGTGCACAAGGTCAAGGAGTCAAAAGACTGACAATAACATCCTATGGAATGAATAAGGAACTAAAAGATGAATTTTTTTAAGAAGGGTCAAATCAATATCAATTGCCATTGTTAAAATTTGAAAGCCAAGGAATATGAATTTGACTTAGGTTGAGTCAAGGTAAATATTTTTAGAGGATGCCATGAAGGAAAACATGTTAGATAAGGGATTTTACCACCCCAAATAGGTAGAATACATAAATGCAAGATCAAACATGATTTGGATAACTAGGAGTAGACCCTATAAATCCATCTAATGCCATTAAATCCTTATAAAGTTCTTTTATTGATTCTAGACATAGGTTTTACATCTTGTTCAAACTCAAAAAGCCTAGCCTATGAATCTTCATTTGTAATCATGACTATATAGAAACCAATAGGGTGATTGGTTTTCATCCATAATAGATATATATTCATGACTTAAAAGTAATGGTAGAATAGTGACTATGCAAGGAATGTCATAAAGAACATTAATGAGCAATCAAGTAACTACCTGACAATATGAGGAATATCAAACATGATTAAGGAAGATAATGAAGGGCATTAATGTAGAGGATCTTGAGAAAGATTCATGTGGAAGTGGGTATTAATTCCTGTAACTAGTCTTGTTCTTCACATTCTCCATCATAGATAAAGATACAATGATATTAATGCAGTAGAAATCTTGAGAAATATTATAGTGGTGGTTATTTTGAGTGGAATTGGGCTCATTAATGACCCCTTTAGTGCTAATTTATCTCTCTTACCTTATTTCTTCCTATAAATACTAGCTTTTGAACTCTTGATTGGGATCCCTTGGTTGGCTATATCAAACCTCTGGTAAAATCACTTTCTAAACTCTTTGAATAAATATAAGCCAATTTAATATTCTAGTTTAATGCTAAGTGTACATTATTTAAGTTTGATTTACAAAATGTATGGTGTCTATTCATCATCTATAGGTCCTTTGTGTACCTTGATTTAAGATAGTTTCTTTTTAAGTTATGTGAAGTGTTAGCTAGTGAGGTTTCTCTTGAAGTGTCATAAGCCCATAGTGTCTTACATAGACCTATTTATTTTTGTCCTTTAAGTTTTAGATCTGTTTTCAACCTTCATACAAAATACTCATGTTTTGAACCTTGTCATAGAATTTGATCCATCTTTATCCCCATCAGATTTATTACTATTCATGAAAGTGTCCAAGTTAAGAGTGGATCATTGAAAATTTGATGCATCACCACACTTAAAGTAGGTTTCATTCATGTATTTTCTCCCCTTTTCATCCCAATAGATTAAGTTTCAAGAAGAGAGATTCAAATTATCATATCTAAGGAGCTAGTCTCATTGAAAAATCCTAGAGTTTTGACCCAAAATTAGGTAACCCACAACCTAGGGTCATTCCCATGTTGGACTAGGTTTGAGAGTAGGACTTGAATGCTTCTAACTTTAGCTAGGGTGAAACCTAAGTGTTTAACTATTTTTGGCACCCTTGATGGGGCACATTTTCTTTAGCATAGCTAAAGTCTATAGTTGAAAATAGGTATATGTAGTAGGAGGCATACACCATCATCAAAAGCTTAAGATTCTCAAATTTGTAGAGTTTATAACATCATCCAAACAACACCTCTCATGCCAAAGGTTACAAGAAGGTTATCTAGTAAAGGTATTCCATTTTAATTCATTAAGATACCTTCTACTTCATATAAAAGAGAAAGAATCAATATGGAAAGTCCTTATCCCCAAAATAAATATTCATCTCTTGGTCATCTTATTATTTTAAGTAGTGTAACCCCCACTATACAAATGACAAGGCCCAAAATTGAATATTTTGTACCCTTTAATGGTGGTATTCCTCTTAACCTTCAATAATATTATGACATCCTTGCTACCTCTTTTAAGAGTCTACCATAATTTATAGGAGAAAAATACACCACCCCTGTAGATCACATAGCTAACATTGCAAACCTTTGTTCATTACATAACATTATGCAAGAGAATGTACTCATGAGACTATTAACCAAATCATTGAAAGGTAAATCTTTATAATGGTATAGGGGTCTAGATCCTATGTCAATCAATAATTAAGATAAATTTAGTGAGTGTTTATGTAAACATTTTGAGGATAGAAGTGACCATGTGTAAGTTTTTGAATAACTCACCTCAAACAAAATATCATCCCAAGAATCTATGGTTAATTTCAGCTATAGATTCCAAAAGAATTGGGATAAAATCCCTATAATCATTAAAACCACACCCAATTATGCATTAATTTACTATTTAAGAGCATTTAATTTAGACATTGTAGTCATGATCTAATCTATGGGTGGGATAACTCTACATGGGGCCTATGAGATAGTTATAAGGGCAAAAAACTATTTGATACAAGTAGGGAAACTCTTTCCAAGACCTCTCATGACACTTTTATGAGATTCAACTAACCCCACCTACCATTACTCCATTACCCACTTCAAGTAATCAAGCCCAACCTAATGATATTCAAGTGGAAAAATTTGTAAGGATTGAGAGCTTGTTGAAGGCACAAAAAAATAAACTAATAGCTCTAGAGAGACAATAATATACTTCATATATGCCATAACAAGGTCCCTTATAAACCCAATACCATACTCAATCTTAAAATAGATCCCATTATCCATCAAATCAATAATCCCAAGGCCAAATTACTCAATGTATTTTTTTTAATAGTTACAACCCCACAACTGCAAGTATCTTGAGAGCTTTGGTCCCCACACAAAATAACTTGGTACAATAGGGTATATGGAAATTAAGAGGGAATTCCAATGAGATGGTAATGAATAAAAGTGGATAGATGTATCAATTTCCTTGTTGGCATCATGATCCTTTATTTTAGGGCTATGACACAATGCCTCCTCCACCACAAGGCCTTCCAATGAATCAAGATAATACACATGCCATGACATCATCATAATCTCAAATTCAATAACAAAGGAGTGTAGGTAAGGTACTAACTGACACCATGTACTTAAATTTTCAATGGGATAATATGTTTAAGTGCATTAAGCATGGAGTAGATTACACAAAGGGAAGATGAACTAATTTTAACCAATATAAGGGATAAGAAGAGGATATTTCATGACAATTTGGGGAAGCCTAAGGCTTATTCATCACCTACACAAGTTATTTAGTATCCTCCCACTTTAAATATAGCTTATAAATCTCTTGTAACTCAAAAAATACCTCAACATCAGGGGAAGTAGTATAAGTCTCCTTTTGTTCCTCATGTCACTCAAGTTCCAAGTGTTACTTCTACTTCTAAGGTGCATTTTAAAGGTACTAGTCTTACTTTCAATATTTTAGATCATATGAAAAATTCTACTATCACTATGTCTATGTATGATTATCTATCTATCCTAGGATAGAAATAATTCCTTTAGTAAGAGCTCTCCAAGCCTTCTCATGTGAATGAGATAGCTGAAAAAGTGAACACTATTTTTATAAATAGTAGTCAACCTAGTCAAATTCAAGTTCCTAATCAAGATCAAGTTCATAATGTTTATAATTTTCCTAAGGTTCTCAAATCCCCTCCATTCTATTTTTTAGTCATCATAAGGGACTATTTAGTGCATAAGTTTATGATAGATTCAAGTGTTTCAACCTCAGTTATGCCTAAAGCCATAACAGATAAGCTCGAGCTTAAGTATATGCCTAATGAAAAAGATGTTCTCCAATTGGATGGTTCCACCACTAAAATAGTAGGTATATTGAAATATCTTAAGATCACATTGGTAGTTTGCCCAAATTATGTTATCACTCGAAATGTAATGGTTATATACCTATCACCATATTTTCCCCTATACCTATCTAGGGAATTTACTACAAAGATTGGGGGCTATTTATCCTCTAACTAGTCATACATGGTTTTTAGGACCAAATATGGGACTAGAATCACTATTAGGTCAGAACCTATCTCTAGGTTCCACCTATAGCCCTATATGTCTAACCTTACAAAGGTAAATTATACCATATTTGAATAGGATGATACTATGAAAATGAGGTTAAATTAACTAAAATAGATAGAGAAGACAAGGGAAACTATTATGCACATTATGTGGTCCAATTATCACCTAGTGAAGAGGTCATTTGACAAGAGATCTTCCTTAAAGAAACCTTAATAAGGTGATATAGTCCTCAAATAGGATAAGGACTATGCAAAACCAAGAAAGTACTCCAAATTTGATAGTGTTTGGAGTGGGCCTTATGTTATTATAGGTTTCTAGGAAATAAATGCCTTTGATCTTGCTAGGTTGAATGGAGAGAGCCTTCCCATCCCTTTTAGTGAGAGGTATCTTAAATTTTTCTACTAGTGTTGTCTCATGATCTTTGTACATAGGGAAATAGATCTATCTTTACCTCCAAGTGCTCTTGCACATTGTTCTATTTACTATTTTTATGTTATTTAGGTAGTTATTTGGTGTGTTTTATTGTTTGTGTGTCTTTTTTCTTTGAAGTGTTTCTATGAGTTAAGAATAATTATTTTATAAGTAACACTTCATTTCTCTAGTCATCATGAATAAGCTTGATCAAATTTTAGGTTATATGACTAACAAGTTGGTCAAGCTAACTAAGTCACTAGAAATCATGGCCAATTTTGGCCTACATACAAAGATTTTACCTGAATGGATGAGATAAATATATTTCTAGATGTAATGAGTGGTCTAAAGATCTCATATTGCTTTCAAAGCTTTTGAAACACTTTAAGCAAGCTTAAATTGAAATTTTTTGATCTTTGAGAAGCAAGTCTTAAAATAGGTCTATAGTTATAACTGAAGAAGAATAAATAGGTTCTCATGGTTATCATGACCTTAATGGACATAAATTAGGTATCATATGTCTCAAAAAATCATTTTGAGCCTTGAAATCTATTACATAAGCATAAAAGAGCCAAGCCATAATCAATACATCATGTAGAAATAAGTAAGTCAATCTAGTTACATGTTTAATAAATGTACTTGAAAAGTCCCATATAGCTAAAATATCACATGGGATTAATTTTTCTAGTGCCAAAATCATCCTCTACAAATTCAATGTCTTGATGAGTTGTCTATCTCAAGATATAAATCTTCAAAGTTAGACTTACAGAGTAAAATGTGTGTGGGGACATCAAGTTAGGGCTATGACAAATAGCCATTTAAATTAAAATTTTCTAAGGTTAAACATGGATCTAATAAGTTTCAATATCATGAGATCTCAAGTCAAGATCCAATGGTGAGTGGGTCATCAATGATGTCAATGGGTCCTAAAGATCTAATAGCTTGCATTTGATTATGCATCAATGATCAACAGTGAGCATCAAGTCAAAAGGTTAGCATGAACACGTGGCTAAAAAATATCAATATATTAGGTACCTAAGTATATATATAATGGTGTACAATTAATAATAGAGATATTGGGTCTAGATAGATCGATAGTCCACATGTAATCATACAAAGTAGATCTAATGATGAGCAATGGGTCAAAAGGTTAGTGGATCCTAAGATCAAATGTGTGGGTGATAAGTGTCTCAACTAAACTAGACTATAATAATATATATGGCTTTCATTAATTCATACAAATGGATATATATGGTATACATGAGGTCAAGGAGTCAAAGGATTGATAGTAGGATCCTTCAGAATGAATAAGGAACTAATAGAAGGCACAATTTGAGAAGACCCAAATCAAAATCGACAACCATTGTTAAAAATTGAAAGCTAGGGACTATGAATTAAACTTAGGTCAAGATAGGGAAAATATATCAAGAGGATTACATGAAGGTAGACACATTAGATAATGGATTTCACCACCTTGAGTAGGTAGAATACATAAATATAAGATCAAATGTGATCTGGATAACCAGGATTAGACCCTATTGTCTAACACCATTAAAGGCCTATAAATATTTTCAAGAGATTTTATACATAGGTTTTACATCTCATTTATACTAAAAAATCATACCTTGTGGATCTTAATTTGCAATCATGACTATATGAAAACCAATATGGTGATTGGTTTTCTTCTATAATAGATCTATATTTTGGATTTAAAAGTAATAGAAGAATGATGACTATATAAGGAATGTCAGAAAGAAAATCAATTAGAAATCTCAAGTAACTTCTTGATATTGTGAGGAAAATAAATCATGATTTACGAAGACAATGAAGTGAATTAATATAGAGGATCTCAAGAAAGATTCATACAACAGTGGGGATTGTTTCCTACAACCAGTCTTGTTCTTCACATTCTCCATCACATCAAAGAAAGATATAGTGACATTAATGCAATATAAATATATATAAGGATTATGTTGGTTCTTATTTTGAATTGAATTGGGCTCATTAATGACCCCTTTAGTGCTAATTTCTCTCTCTTACCTTCTTTTTTCCTATAAATACTAGTTTTTAAACTCTTGATTGGGATCCCTCGGATGGGTATAGCAAACCTCTGGTAAAATCACTTTGTAAACTCTTTGAATAAATATAATAAAATTTAATATTCTATTTTAATTTCAAGTTTAATTTATTTAAGTTTGATTTAAAAAATGTATGTTGTCTATTCATCATATGTATGTCTTTTGGGTACCTTGATTTAAGACAGTTTCTTTCAAGTTGTGTGAAGTGTTAACTAGTGAGGTTTCTCTTGAAGTGTCGCAATCCCATAGTATCTTACATAGACCTATCTATTTTTTTCCTTCAAATTTCAGATCTATCTTCAACCTTCATACAAAATAATCATATTTGGAACCTTGTCAAAGAATCTGATCCACCCTTGTTCCCAATGGATTTATTAGTAGTCATTATAGTGTCTAAGTTGAGAGTGGATAATTGAAAATTTGGTACATAAACACACTTAAATTAAGTTTCATCATGTATTTTCTCCCCTTTTCATCCTAATAGATTAATTTTCAATAAGAGAGTTTCAAATTGTCATATCTAAGGAGCTAGCCTCATTAAAAAAACCTAGAGTTCTGACCCAAAATTATGTAACCCATAGCCTAAGGTCATTCCCATGTTGCAATAGGTTTGATATTTTAGGACTTGAACACTTATAATTTAAGCTAGGGTACAGCCTAGGTCTCCAATAGAACCTAGCATTGAAATATTGCATGAATTCTTGGGGGGCTCTTTTTATGGTATTCAATTATTCAACCAAGGATAAATGATCACTTTTATCTTAAAATATCTTTCTCAAATTCTCTCCAAAGTCATCCCATGATTCAATTGAATTATGAGATAAGTTCCTATACCACTCCAAATTTTTGTCTTTGAAACCAATTGATAATAACCTAATTACCACATTCTCTTATGTGATGTTGTGAATGTTACAAAATTTTGTCATGACTCTAATGTATTCAATTAGAGTAAGAGAGGTATCTCCATTAAAATAAGTCACACACTTTAGGGTGGAAAATGGTATATCATCATATTATTTAATATTAAAAGGAAAATCACCATTAAAGGCAAGAAAAGGTAGATTTATATGCATGTTATCAGCTTTAGGAGAACTTGGATAATATTGAATAAAGAGCCTAATTTTAGGTGACTTTTTATATGGAAGAGTATGAGGAAATATATTTATTTCACATGAATTAAAATTAAATTCAATAAATTCAAATGAAATACCTTTAAATTTTGATCTTGTAGTCACCTTTGGTATGAAAGTTGGCTAACTAATCAATAACTAGGAGTTCAAAACCTTTTAGAGTTTCTAAATTTTGCATGAAGAAGGATTCTGATACTATAATAATTCCAAGACCAACATATATCTTATACAACCTCTTTTATTTTGAGTCCCATCAAATGTGTCAAAAATTTTATAGCTCAAAATTTCACCATATGAGAGGGTAATTCAATCCATCTCAACTTGAGCTATGCAATGGGACTAACCCTAGGTTTTGGGTGACCTTTAAGTGAGTCAAACCTCTATATTTTAGTATATCTCCAAAAGTATAACACCTAGACTAACTAATGCACAATTTTACTTACATGGAAAAGGGAGGAATGAACACTAAAACTAACAATGTAACTTTAAGGTGATGTAACAAATATGAAGTCCTTAACTTGTTAAATATATGCTATGAAACATTAGAATACAATTTGATTATACTACTCTAAAATAATCCCAATCACATTAGTGTTTCAATATAAAGGTTGGGGAGATTTCAAAGGTATTATGATGATCAATCAAGAGGTGATAATAGTAAACATGAATGGTTATTAGTTCTCTAGCTAAGTAAACTAAATAAAAAACTTCATATGACCTATGAGAGGCACAAATTGCATAATGCATGAACATGAAGGACAAATTCAAGTAATACAACACTATATTTAAGAATTCATCAATACAAAATAATAAAATTCATTATTTGAAAGAATGAGATAGATATCTAGCTTGAATTCATTTCAAAGGAAAGTACAAGACTTAAAATTGGTAGGGCTTCACCATAACCAATGTGAGGATAGATTACAAGGCCAAAAATGAATTATTATATAGATAATTGTGAAGAGAGAGAGAGAGAGAGAGGTGGATGTATTATGGATAAATGTCGAGTTTTTAGTCATCATGAAATTAGTTACTCTCTTAAATAAACTAGAATACAATCACATAAAACTCCCTTGAGACATGTGTCAATTAGCTCTGCAAGTAACTCTATGAGGTTGCCAAAGGTGAGATGATAAAGCACTCATTAACCATCTTTGAGGTTTTGGATATTTTCCACCTCAACATAATGGAGTTAAATTGATGAAACACTCCTCTAACTATCATGAGAATCTTGACACCTTCCTTAATGTCTGACATTTCAACTTGACATCTCCATACTCTCTCTATGCCAAAAGACACTTTCTTGATTAAGGAGTTAGAAAATTATTTAAAACCACCTTAGAGACTCTTGACACCTTTAATATAACTTGAAATATTAAATTATTCTTGAATAATCCATCAAAACCTTCCTTGAAATTATATATCTCTTGGACACCTATCTTTCATACTCTTACTTGCATATCATGAGATTCTCTTTCATTGATCAAGTAGGCCAACTAGCAAACTAGGCCTAGTTGTTTGACATGTATTACTTGGATGGACATATGATTTCAATAAAAATCCCTTAATAGGTGAGAAAAATGTGTGTGAATTCCCTTTGTCCTCTAGTCTATCATGAATACCTTAGAATAACTTAAACTAGTTTCTTTGTCATCTAAATGGCCATCTTACTTCATATTAGCCCATTGAGAGTATCTTAAACACACAAACCTATAAGAGTGATTTAATAGATAGGAAATATGAATTTTAAGGTCTAAGAGTTTGAAAAACATACTCATATACTCCCCATTAAGGTTTCCATCCACTCACCCATCTTTATACCTTCTTTCTCCTTAGAAAATTGAAAAAATGTATCATTTATCACTTCCTTGTAGGTGATAGTATGGAATGACTATGTGATTAAGATATTATAAGTGTTTTAAACATGTTAAAAATTTCAAATAAGGAAATTAAATGAATTTGGATGCATTTTATTCAATATATCCTCTATTGGGCTTCTATTAGGGTTTAAGAGAGGTTTAGGGAGATTTATATTCTTAACAATGGTTCATAAAAGTTATGTCTCCAACCTATGAAATAATGACATTAGTTTTTTGTATATAAGGTCCCTCAAAGTTTCCCATGTGTTTATCACTCTATGCAACTACTATGTATATTTATGAGTTCATAAATATGATTCTCAGGTGACCATCATGCATTATGTGCACTCCTAATTCCATTTAAGGGAAAAATGGTCAATTCTGAGTTATCTTTTATAAAAAATGTCACTATAACCTCTAAAAATACCATAAGAAAACTTTCATGTTATCTATAGGTCCCCATTTATCCCTTTATTTATTATGACCTTAGTCTCTAAGTGGTGATGCTTTGAGGAGGGTATTAGGCTAATAGGCCTAATGACTATGTTTCCTATTTTTTTCCATGAAAGGGGGTGATATAATCACTTAGCCACCTATGAGTGTATATAATCCACTCCCTATACCCTTTGGATCACGTATGTTTTCTTGGTTAAGCCATGTTATTCCTATATAACACCTTACATAGTATACTAACTAAACCTCAGGATGTAGCTATAGGTTATCATTAAAATGTAGGGACACATGTAGGTGATCTTTATTCTCTAAGAATTTGTGTTTCACATTCCTTTATATATCAACTCTACATATCTAAATGAATTCAACTCTACTTTGAGAACCTTGAACTTATCTCTTATTCCTCAGGACTAGATGTATGTGGTGATTGAAAGGTTTCGAGACTTCTTTTTTGACATTTGACACTACAAGTTTTAATTAAATTCATCAAGACTCTGAGTGCACTAAAGACCTATCCAACCATCAATGTCTCTTATTATATCAACCTCCTCCATACATTGATATATTGCCTTTAGCTTTGATGTGTGAAAAGAATCTCTTAAGCTCATCGAGGCCTTCTAGGATTTCCTCATAGATGCTATTGTGTGAGGCCAATTCCTTATTTATAGATACTAAGGTAACTTTCCCCTTTTTAACAAATTTCATTACATCCTTTAGCAGACCCTTCATCTTTTGTGTCATTGAATATACTTCATCACCTAGACTGGGTAGGCCTATAGGTGACGAGGAATATGTAATGGTAGGATTAGGTTTAACATGTATTTTATTATCTCATCAAAAATATATTTTATGAATCTTGGTATCAAACTCAAGACCTTTTTTCTTTGAACTCCACTCAAATTCCTCATAAGACTTCAAAAATCTAAAACTCCATCATTCTCTATCCTTATCCATTTAGGTTTGGTTATAGGTAGTGATATCTTGGAGATTTTTGAGTATCTAGTTGTCAACTTGAATTGAATAATGATGCCATTTAATAATTAATACATTGTAACCTATTAAATTTTCAAAACACTCAACTTATTTTTCTCACAAACCATTAACACCTTCAATCCTTGAAGTGTCCTAGCTCACTTTACACTTTGCGTACATTCTAATTATTCCTATAGGTATACCTCTTGATTATTTATACTTATATATTGTACCAATTTTTCCTTGAGAAAATTTATATATCTCTTCAAAAAATTTGCATATTCTAAGTAGATATCAAGTGTTCCCAATTTTTTTTCTCTAGGATGTATAGGACTATGTGTACAATGGTTCATGCTTAAGGATTTTATACATGAGAGTTGGAGACTCTTCATTTGTTCATATATTATTTGGTTATATTCAATGGACTTAGTCAGATTTGAGTCAATATCAAATATTTCAAGGTACACTTCCATGTTTTCAAGACACTCCTAATATAGACTTGGACTCATGAATGTCTACTCATAGGCTTGTAGGCCTATGTGTGATTGAAACACTTTATTGGCCTCTATTTGAAGGTGTAATCAGATCATTAAAATCATTATATAAAACTAAAAATATTTTTATGGTGTCTCCTTCATGCTACCATGTATTCACATTATCACTCAAACCTAATGTTGAGACTCAAACATGGAGAAGGTTGTTCAAATATTGTATTAGCTTTACAAAGAGCAAGACACTTAGAAATTATAGACAAGATTTCATTCCAAGAGAGAGAAAATTAAATACATGAATTTAAGTGATCTTACATGAATTATTAATCACCTAGAAACATTTTAGAGTGACAACAACTAAAATGAATCAAAACACTTGCAGTAGGAGTGATTGAACACCTTATACTTGAGACACTTTTCCTCATATTTAAGACACTTCATGGAGATAATTTAGTTTATGAAAAACCATGTAAATGATATATTTTACCTCTAAAAACATCTCTCAAAACCATTCTTCTCCATCAAATTTTTAATTTAAGAAACATAAGTAAAATTAGACCCTGCTTGGATGGATAAGGCATAGTGACTTATTGTCACTCTTAGAAATTTTTCATAAAAGGAGGTTACATGAATCTAAAAATAAATGAAGATAATTTAAATATTACTAATATACCTAATAATTTCCACAATTCTCTCTCTCTCTCTCTCTCTCTCTCTCTCTCTCTCTCTCTCTCTCTCTCTCTCTCTCTCTCTCTCTCTCTCTCTCTCTCTCTCTCTCTCTCTCTCTCTCTCTCTCTCTCTCTCTCTCTCTCTACATTTATAATGACTTTAAACAATATCACAAATTTTACCACACTTGAAAACACCAATACCCTATAAATGATTCCTAGGACTAGACAAGTCATGTGAGACTAAACCTTGGGCAAAGCTAAACAAGTACAAGTATGACCACATGAAGACCATTAAAGACCATAACAAGACATTTGTAATGCCACATAAAAAAATTAATAACCTTTAAAAAAATTTCAATCTATAGGGGGTTGACCTTTTTAACTTATGAGTCTAAATTGGTCAACTATAACAAGTGGTAGTATAGGTATAACAATCTTATGAAGAATCAATGTTTTGCCCACCCATTTCCTAGTACACTCAGAGTGATTGAGAATCAATGGGTTACTTCAAGATATAAAGCATTAGTAATTTTTATAAATTTTGAAAATATTATATGTATACATAGCTAACTCTATATGTAACTTTCATGTGCACCCTTTGTGTAGAATGTACTTAGTATTTTACATGCAGTTGCATGCAAGATTCCACAAAGAATGAAGTTCACATAGGGTAGTGTGTATATGGTACCAAAAGTATTGCATGCAAAATAGCTCCACTACCTACACAAGATGATAAGGCATAACCTAAAGATACACCTATATGATCCCACATCAACAAGATAATCTAAGTCGATTAGTAGGTGACTGCCATAAATGGGAATAAATATTTGAGCCTTATTAGACATCAAGGGGACCAAAATAAAAGAGAATCAATTTTAGATCAGTTTTGAAAGTGTCATAATATGATCTCATGCCACCCTTGGCTACCTAAGTGCCTTGTATTCATAGATAAACACATGGATCCATGAGTGACATTCCATCTATTTCAATAATTAAAATATAAAATCCAAGTTGGATAAGCATGGATTATATCAGTTATTTTGAAGATATTGATGTTCTAAAACCAACCATGAGATATAAATTCCATTTATAAATTAAATTTTATACCTACCACATTTGATGGTTAATTTATCATGTAGGGCATTACCTAGTGCTATTTGAACATTGATTTTTATTGTAAAAGGGTTGACATATTTTGATCACTTTAATGCTACCAAAATTTACCCTCTAAGAGCCTTCTCCTAGTTTAACAAATCTCTACACATTAAAGTTTGATATATTTCCTTAGATCTTGAAATTAATAATAATTAATTTACTTTCTTCATTTTCTATATTATGTGTACACTATTAGTTGTTGATCTATGTATGTGAATGTTCATCCCTCTCATTATTTTCCTCTATTTACACCTCTATGTAGAACTAAAATTAATTTTAGGTCATATTATATGTATAGACAAGTTTGTGTAGGTGTTATATATGGACCATTTGTTGTCCCTCTTAGTGATGCACAATGTTCCCTTACCTCCATGTGAAAAACTTATGCATTGCATCTAATTTGAAGTTATGCATTTAGTTTATTATTTTTATTATGTCATTGAACATGAAAGGTGATATATCTATTATTATTGCATCACCTTTTACATTTCAAAAATATCTTACCTTTTTCCTCCCTTTTCCCCTTGTTAATTTTAGGGTTTAGCATTAACTATAGATTTAATTCTACTCTTTGTAGGTCTATGAATTGGTCTTAAAATAGGTGCATCTATAATATAACGAAGTTAATCTACTTTGAATGTTAGTCCTAAGGATTGCAATATTCACACACCTTGGGGGATAATCCCATTATTACAATAAGACATTGAATCACTTTTTGATGTGTACTTCCAAGGTGATAAAAATGAAAGAGCCATGTGAAATCTATCACAAGAGACATTCACATGTAGGTGCATGTTTTAAGTGATAATATTTTTTAGCATGCATGGTAGGACCAAGTTTAAATATTGGCTAAGAGATTGGTGATACTCCTAATGATTCAAGTGTTGCAAACACTTTATATATCATGTGATGATTCTAAACATTCTTAGTTCATAAATATCATCTTGTTATAGACTTAGATTGCACCCTAGCTGAGCAAAGGATTGTTCAAGTCATCTTTCTCAAACCTAGTCCAACATGGGAATGACCCCAGGGTGTGGGTTACCTAATCTTGGCTCAAACCTCTAGGATTTTTAATGAGGCTATCTCATTTGATGTATCACTTAGCTAATTTCCACTAAAACCTACTAATTACTAGGATGAAAAGGGAGAGAAAGATAACTAAATAGGAAATCTGAGCTAATGTTGGTGATGCACCAAAATTTATTACTCATCCACTCTATTTAAACTTCTAAAAACACTAATGAGATAAGAAAAATATTGAATATACAACTCCAAATGTCTATTATGCATTGATATTTCATGTAGAAGTTCACCAAGTGTTCAAAATCTAAGGGCAGTGATGGAAAGGCCTGATTTAAGGCACTAACTAGTTAATGTATCCACTTGATAGCTTCAATCAAATGACATTAAATACTAAAAATGACCTACATAATAAGAAAAACTAGTAGCTAGGTGAGATTAAGACTTTACAAGGGAGAGATTTCTACCACATATGCAAATCAAACTAACATTAACACACTATACCAAAACCATGAAATTTAAAACAGTCATCTATTTATATTAGGTTATTATAAAGATCAATCTTGGTAGAGTCTAGTCATACCCAAGAGAGGGATCCATTTCAAGGCTTATAATCTTGTATTTATAGTATAATGTAATGAGAGAGAGGAGAAAGGATGCATGGGAGAGTGAATAAGGGGTCATAATGATCAAGATAATAGTTGTACCAACTCCTCAAGATCCTTATACATTAATATAATTGGGACTCTATCTAGCATGGAAGGATAGATCATGAAGGTCAAGATCACTATATGAATCAACCACCCCCACTACAAGAATCCTTCTTGACCTCCTCTACATTAATTCCCTTCACTACAAGGTCAAAATCTTCATATTTATGCACATAATAGATCCATGATTTTGTCTTCCTTGATCAAAAATAAGTACCTACTTTATCAACGATAAGACCATGGCAAAAGACAAGACACTCATCTATATCCCATTTATATCTACCTCTACTCCAAACCTAAACATAGCTTTACTATAAATTGAAAACTAATTCATTTATTTGTTTTCCTATAGTTGATATATTGATAAAGATCCACAGATGTTTAGTCTTACTTTAACAACTACTAGTACATCTTTGATATCTATATTAGGCCCTAAAAGACATATTATATCTCTAATGAGCTTTAATGGTGATATTTGATCCTAAAATATTTGCTCTGGTTCAACTTGGATCATATTTTAACCTCTAGTCGAAGTCTCATAACTTTAACCTTTAATTTTGACCATCGATATTGATCTGGGTGTTCAAGATGAAAACACTTAGAAATTATGAATTTACCCATAGGATACACTATTAGTTTCATCTAATCTTATGCTTACACCATGTGGCAACTTCACATTCATCACAAAGATACATTGACTCTTTGACCTCTCACTCATCATTGATCTCAATTTGTATGATTGAAAACACTCGATTGATTTACTTAGGCCCACAAGAATTATTAGTCATCATGCACCATTTATTTCCATTTAGGTACCCAATATCTTACCACTTGTCATCCACACTTTCAATCTCAATCTGTGTTGACCTTTTGATTGTAAGCTTACCATTGATCTTTGATTACATGATTTAATGTGCTCTATTGATCTACTAAACCCACTAACACCATTGATCATCCACTTGTCATTGGATCTTGACTTGAGATTCCATGATTTGTATACTTATTAGATACACATTCATCCTTGGAACATTTTAACTCAAATGGCTATTTGCTATAATGTTAAATTGACATCCCCATGCATGTCTTACTCTATTGGATCAACTTTGAAGGCTTGTAACTTGAGATAGATAACTCATCAAGTCATGAAATTTTTAGATAATGTTTAAGGTATTAAAAACATAATGTTTATGTAATATTTAAACTTGATTGATTTAACAATTTCATTTATTAAATGTGCAACTAGACTAGTCTATCTATTTTTGTATGATGTTTGAGACGGTCTAGCTCTTCAAAGCTTGATTTTACCATATTTTGATCATTTATGGTTCAATAACTCTACTCAACTTCTCTATCTAGGTATAATATTTGTAGGTGGGCTAAAATTGGATAACATATTTGGTGACTCAACTAAGAAGCATCCCTACTATGCTTGAGAACCCAGACTATTTGTCTTGGCTAATCTATTGGGCATAGAGTCTCTAATCTACTTCACAATATTTATCTAAAGGTAAAATTTACTACCAACCCTTAGATAAATCCTCTTGAAATAAACAAGGACCAAAAAGAACCAAAAAAAAATTTCTCAAGGTTCTTACTGAAGGGAAACACAACATAGAAGGGAAAGTAACCTAAACAAAGCATGGACCACTAACCAATGTGTCAGGATGACACTTAAAGGAAATTAACAAAAACTACCCTAATATGTACAAATTATATCTACATATACCTTTCCTCTTGAACCAAAATTAAATTTTGATTATCCATCTTGGAACTTTGAAACATGTCTGCCATCTCTTGATGGCCTCTTTTTGCAGATTAGAGCAATTGGATGTTTATGGCCTATTGATAAGGTAGATGGGCTTCCAAATTCCATTCTAAGTTACATGGATTGAATATGTGGATCCCATACCCAAACATCATCTTCCCATATTCTTATATTTTACAATAATTATTCCAATTCTTCTTCATTCATTGGATGCTAATAATCTAAGATATCTTCTATTTTGCCTTCATTCTACTTCTCATGAACAAGTGACTTGTCAAGGTCTTCATGATTGATCTCTTGTATCTCTTTAGGCATGCTATATTACAAGACCTATTCATTTTATTTATTTTTAAGAGAAATGATATGAGGTATAATATCAATAAACACTTATTCATTCTTCTCATTTTCATGCACTTACTCTTCTTGTGATCCAAATTGAATAGATTCAATAGCTAATTAGTCTTTAAGGTCTTACATGGGAAGTGTAAGACCATAAAAGGCTTGAAAGATATTCATTACAAATATCCATATATTCATGCCATAAATCATCATAATTACCTTTATTCTTACCCTCTTTGATTGGCTTGCATTCATGAATGGTTAATTTAGCAAGTTTTTTAGGAGATTTTTGAGGTAAGATAACTGATATGTGATCAAGAGACTTATAAGAAACAAATTATTATTGCATACCTAAAACTTATTATTCTTGGATATCATCTTCTACTTAAACTTGTTCCTATAACTCATATTTTTCAATACTATGATAGAATGAATCATGTTTGTTCCTACCAAGAGGTGTCCCAAGAACCATTTCCTCCTCAAGATCATCCAAATCATCATCATCAACTACAAGTTATTTCTAAATTTTAATGTTACCTCTTTAATAATGGTTTATCTTTATATAAGTGGCATGGAAGATCCTTGGAGTGACTCCAAGAGAGATTAAATATATACCTCATTCCCTTCATATAGCTATTTTTCTACAACACTCACCACTTCCTCCTTCTGCACATCACTTTGGATGGATCTCCATTAGGGAAAGGACTTTTATTATTGAGGAGGGAGGAGTTGGGATTGAGTAATTTTGGGATTTATTGACTAAATGATTTGAATCTAAGATGGAAACTTGGGCTTATGATTTTATTGCATAGTGTGCATTATGGCCTAAGGAATGAAAGGAGGTATGTGTAGTTGAGGTGCTTTTGCCTTTGTAACTACCAATATCTACTAAAAATATTTATTTGTAGCTTAAATTTTAATAATAAGGGAGGCTTTAAAATTAGACCTTGATTGCTCATGATGGCTGGCTCTTTCAACACAAATTTGCCTTTCCTCCTAGACTCTCCCTTAGACAAATTTCCATTAGGGGAAGGTTGGGAGGAGTTAGGAGTAACTATGATGACCTTAAAACTCATTTATTGAGGGCTTATGAATGGTGATGGGAGGCTCAACATGGGGGTGATATGGAGTGAATGGGGGAAGTCATGATGTGTAATGAGGTTTTTGATGTTCTTCATGGGCTACCAGCTTCTCCTAAATCTTGGAGATGAGTCCATATATTTCAAGCATGTCAGCATTATTTCTAGGATAACCTCCCCTAATGAAGGACATCCAAATTTATATTTATTTTTTCATTTAAGTATTAATCCCCCTAATGACATGTCTTAGAATTTAGTTCCCATACCCCTTCAATGTATCAATGCTTATCATATTATTTTCTTGGTCCAATAGAACTTTTTAAAGGCTATATATAGAATGGCTTGGAGTATGATTAGGTTGTTAAAGAATGTCATGTAGCTACCATGACTGATTAGGAAGGTGACGCTATAGAGAGGTTATATGAGACTCATAAAAGGCTTGATAATCTTGGTAATAAGGGGGATCATCATAGGACTAGGGAGGGGAAATATTATGATGGATTAACTATTCATAAGGAGGATTATGGTAGTATTCCTACATGTATGACTAATATAGGTCCTCATACTACTATTTATTATCATATAAAGATGTATATTAATCATTTTGAAATTGTTGATAAGGAGAGGAAAGATGGCATCCTTATCTATAGGCTGTCATAGTTTAGAAAACATGAAGATAATTGAAATCATGAACAATAACATGATTCATATCTTAGGATAAGGACCAAGGAATACTTAAAAATGATTCTAAATATAAGTGTGTTGTATAATTTATTCAATAGCTTAAATTGGGTCCCATTGGGAATGCTAAAAACTATTGTAGACTTAGATTGCACCCTAGCTGAGCAAAGGATTATTCAGGTCCTCTTGCTCAAACCTAGTATAACATGGGAATGACCCTAAGTTATGGGTTACCTAATCTTAGGTTTGACCTCTAGGGTTTTAAATGAGGCTAGCACCTATGATGTATCATTTATCTCATTTACACTAAAGCCTACTAATTGATAGGATGAAAAGGGAGAGAAATATAACTAAATGGGAAATATAAGCTAATTTTGGTGATGCACCTAAATTGATTACTCATCCACTCTATTTAGACTTCTAAAAATACTAATTAGATAAGTAAAAGATTAAATATACAAATCCAAATGTATGTTATGCATCAATATTTCATGTAAAGGTTCACCAAGTGATCAAAACTTGAAGGAAGTGATGAAAAGACATGATTTAAGGTACTAACCATTTAATTTATCCACTTTTTAGCTTCAATCAAATGATATTAAACACTAAACATGACCTGCACAAAAAGATAAAGCAGTAGCTAGGTGAGATCAAGAGTTTAAAAGGGATATATTTCTACCATATATGCAAATCAAACTAACATTAATACACTATACCAGAACCATGAAATCTAAAATAGTCATCTATTTATCTCAAGAGGTTACAAAGATGAATCTTGGTAGAGTCTAGTCATACCCAAGAGAGGGATCCATTTCAAGGCTTAGAAGCCTATATTTATAGTATAAGGTAATGAGAGAAATAGGAAGGCATATATGGGAGAGTGGATAAGGGGTCATAATGATCAAGACAATAGTTATACCAACTCCTCAAGGTTCTCATGCATTAATGTCATTAAGACTCTATATGACATGGAAGTATGGATCAGGAAGGTCAAGACCACTACAAGAATCAACCACCCCCACTACATGAATCTTTCATGATATCTTCTACATTAATTCCCTTCACTACAAGGACAAAATCCTCATATTTATGCACATGACAAAGCCATGACTATGTCTATTTTGAGCAATGATAAGTACCTACTTTGTTAAGGATAAGACCATGGTGAAAGATACGACACTCATCTATATCCCATTTATATCTACCTCTACTCCAAACCTAAACATATCTTTACTATAGATTGAAAACCAATTCATTTATTGGTTTTTCTATATTTAATGTATTGATGAAGATTTGTAGAGGTTTAGTCTTGCTTCAACAACTGCTAGTCCATCTTTGATCTCTGTATTAGGCCCTAAAAGACATATTCTACCTCTATTGAGATTTAATGGTGATGTTTTATCCTAAAATATATACTTTGGTTCAACTTGGATTGTATTTTGACCTCCATTAAAATTCTCATAACTTTGACCTTTAATTTTGACCACCAATCTTGATCTCAGTCTTTGATATTAAGACACTTGGTAATTTCACATTTATCCTTAGGATATTTTATCAGTTTCATCTACTCCTTTTCTTGTGCCATGTCAAAGCTTCACATTTATCCCCAAGATACATTGACTCTTTGACCTCTCACTCATCATTGATCTTAATTTATATGATTGAATATGCTCCATTGAATTGCTCAGGCCCACTAGCTTTGTAAATCACCATGCACCATTGATTTGTATTCAGGTACTCAAGATCTTGTCACTTGTCAGCTATGCATTAAATCTCAAGATATGCTAACCTTTTGAATATGAGATCACTATTAGATTTTAAGGCTTGTAACTTGAGATAGACAACTCATCAAGTTACTAAATTTGTAAAGAATGTTCAAGGCATGAAAAAGATCATGTCTATGTAATCTTCAACCTTGATTAATTTCCCAAGTGCATTTATTAAATGTGCAACCAAACTAGTCTATCCATTTATACATGACATTTGAGATGATCTAGATCTTCAAATCTTATTTTTGCCATCTTTTGAACATATATAGGACAATAAATCTACTCAGCTTCTCTATCCAGGTAGAAGCTTGGTATGTGGGCCAAAATTAGCCAACATATACTTCCATCCATATTCCAAGATAGACAAGATCATCTTCAAAGGGAAATAATTTTTATTTCACTAAGATACTTATAGTTTCTAGAATAAGGGAAGTTAGAGTATCTTTGTCCCCTATTATGAGGGTGATCGATGAAAGATGACCTTCTCCTAGATCTTAATATACGCTTCTGTTTGGCTGATTCCATATGCAAAAAGGAAGATTTTTCTCTATCCCATTCATGTCTTCATAGATAAATCAACCCTTTATACCCTATAATGGAGGTATGCCATTGGTTCTTCCCAAGTATGATGATATTCTTGTAGATAATCTTAAGATCATCCCCTAATTTATAGGATAAAATTCAAATACACTATAGAGCACATACATGACATAAAAAATATTTTATCCATATATAATATGACTAAAGACAATGTCACAATGTGACTCTTTATTTCTCCTTTGAAAGGGATAACACTTTAATGTTATTATAGCTCACAGTCTAGTTTTATTCACAAATGGGATGAGCTGGGTACAACACTATGCAGGTAATTTGAAGAAAAGTGACCACCTATCATTGATGGAACAGCTCATAACCATAAAAAATGCTCCACACAAGCATATTTTTTACTTCAACTTCATATTCAAAATATTGTGAGGCCAAGTTTGACTCCTAATAAGGCCTAATCCTAACACTACATTTTTATACTTTTTGAGAATGTTGAATAATGATATGGCCATAATGATTCAATATATGGGAGACACACTATTTTCAAATGCTTATGAGGTCTTAATGTGTATAGAGAATCATTTGATTCAAGTAGGGAAAAATATACCTAAACACCTTATGCCCTTCTATACTAAACCCCCATTCTGACTCTGGCACCTATTCCATTTTCTTCTAACTTGTTAATTCTACCAACTTTTGTGACCTTAAGCAAGTTATATGAAGTTAAATATTTATTTAAAATCTTTGGTAATAAGCTACTGATACTCAAAAGGTAGTAATTGTATCATTACATTCCTTATCAACCTTTTAACCATCAATATTAATCAAACAAGCCTCCTTGCCAACATGTTTCATAGGCTCAAAATCATCTCACATGTAATAAACCACCCTATGCACCAATTCCTAACACTACAATCACTTCTAGATCTCTTGTACCTATCCAATATTATGAATGGTGTTGTCTAGGGATCAAATACATGATCAATTTATGTGTGTGAATGGAGTGAAAAATGAAGCACCTATCATGTAGAATACACCACCTCTTTAGGAGCCTCCATCTATTTCATATCAACCAAGATATGAATCATATTCTTAAATGTAAGAGAAGGAGAGATATAACTTCTTAAATTCATAGGAGGGTGACTTCAATTATGTGAATTAAAATGAAGTATAAGATGAAATAAGCAACTCTTTTAACACAAGATTCATAAAGAGAGAAATGGTGAAGGAACTATCTTCTTCAGCACCTTCAACTTCTTCACCCTAATTTTAGTGTGTAGATAACCAATTAAAATCACCTATGTAACCTTCAACATGCATGGATCAGGTTATGTAGAAAGAAGGCCAACCATAAACTAGTGCACAAGGATGAAAATAGACTAAAATTCAAAAGGCATAGGTTAAATGGAATCAAATCCCCTTTAACATAGTCAAACATATGAATAAGACTAGATTAAACATTTCCATGTGGGACATTCTTGCCATTCCTTCCCAAAGGAATTTGTTACAATATTCCCTAATAAGCTTTTGACCTCATGAGCCATTTTAGACTATGCCTACTATTTTCACAAGTCTATGTCAACCTAAGGAATAAGTGTATAGAGATATAAATCCACCCCTATTATATATCTCTCTTATTATCAATGAACATCTTGTATATAACTATATGATAGATTCGAGTGCAAGCATCTCAGTCATGTCAAATGAAATCATAGACATGATAGGAATAACATTTTCTCCCATCTCAAAATAGGTCATCCAATTGGATGGGATAATAGTTAAAACTATGGGAATTATCAAAGATCTAAGTCTCACTCTACATGTGTGCCTAATCCTTTCCATTATTTATGACATCATAGTCATTGACTTACCCCCTTACTTTGTTATATGTCTTTCATAAGATTTCAATAAGAATGTGTGAAGATATCTATCTTCATATTAGTCATACATGATATTCAGAACCAAATACAGGATAAAGGTGACCATCAAGGTCGAGCTTATTTTAAAAAATCACATTCAGCCATACACTCCTAGCCTAGTTGATGTAAATTTCACTTTGTTCAATCAAGAGGAAAACTCAATTCTTCATGAGATCACCACAACTCTTGAAGAGATCCTAGATTAATTAGTTGATGAATGGGCATGTGAACATTATGAGTGTGATTCATATGATAATGCAAATTAAATGGGACCAGGCATATACTAAATTATCAATGAGGTCACATTTCTACCTAACCTTGTAAGGTTATAAGAATACCTCAAATGCATATGGAAGTTATAGTTTGATGGCTCCTAAAGAAAAAATGGCATAGGAACTAGTGTTTTAATGGTATCCCCTCAAAAGGGGAAATATTTCCATGCATTTATATTATATTTTGGTTGTAAAAAAAATGTTTCCAAGTATGAAGCACTAATATAGGGTCTCTAATTGGTGCATAAAAAAATAATTAAGATGCTACAAGCTTTCAAAGATAATGAACTAGTGGTAACCTAGGTCAAAGTTTGGAACATGTCCAAGAAAAATTGGCTAAGAAATTACAAACATAAGAAATGGGACATGATCAAAGGGTTCAATGCTTTTGATATCCATTCCATACCAAGGGAAAATAATGATGATGCTAACATAATCACAATAATGGGTGTGTAATATGACCTACTATGCATTGTAAAGAGTGAATCTAAAAAACTCATGAGACTTGTAGTTAGACCAACAATCCCAGACAATGCAAGTAATTGGCAAGAGTTTAATATAAATTAATAAATCACAAAATTCCTACAAGATAAAGTGGATATTTATGCCAACAATCAACCTCAACTCAAAACTTAATATAAAGAGTAGATCATTCAACTGAAAGGAAACAATCTACTTAGGAAGTTAGTCATGTTGGAAAGCATCCTTAATTCTTATAACTAGCTAAAAAGTGAAAGGATAGACATGATATTGAAGGAAGAAATATTGAAACTAGTGTCCATCTCTGATGACAAGATCTTGAAGGTTGATAAATAATGATCCCCATCTAAATTCAAAGAATTATTTGAACTAAGCAGAAGGTATGATGATATCTTTGATACATCTATGAAGACATCAGAGGCTTTAATCTAGGCTTAGCCTAGCATATAATAGATTTATAACCCAATACTAGGTTGATCAGGAAAAATTAGAGGTTGGTTAATCTAAATATTGATCCCTTAATGAAGAAGGGGATCTCTAATATCATTGAGGCTAACATAATATTTTCAATCAAACATTTCTCATGGGTAGGAAATTTGGTCCCAGTATGAAATAAGAATGGAGAGATCCACTTGTGTGCAGATTTTAGGGAGCTGAATAAAGCATCCCTTAAATACCACTACCCCATATTGCCAATGGATCAAATTATACAAATATTTGTAGGCATATAAAATATTTTCACTATAGATATTTACTCAGGCTATAACCAGGAGTTTGTGTGAGTGTGTGATAAATTGAAAACTACATTCACCACTAAATGGGGTACCTTCACATACCAAAGGATTCCATTTATTTTTAAAAATTCATGGGCTACCTTGCATAGGGCCATGGATATGGAACTTAATGGACTCCTCAATAACATCATCTTGGTTCACCTTAATGGCATACCTATTTTCTCAAAGTGCACAATGGATCATTTTAGTCACCTAAAAAAAGTATTTAAAAAATGAAAAGATCTTATGATATATTTTTGTTGAAATTATAGATAAGAAGAGTTTTGGTGAATCAATTCTCTTAAACTAATCCTTAAATTTCACTTAACATCCATGAAGCATTCATTCACATAGATACATTAACTAATACATACACAAGCATCTCTGAAAACAAACAACATAAGAACATAGGATATATGTTGGGAAAACCTCTTGGGGAATAAAACCCAATAATTCATATCTTTGATTATATTCTTATAATAAATGAATCAAAATTTTATTGAGGGACCAACCCCACAAGGAGAACCAACCCCTTACTAGTCAAGCACCAACTCAACTAGTCCTTTAACAAACACTAACTTGCAAGGAGGAACCACTTAGAATAAAATAAAATATATTGAAAATTTGATCACCCTCGGAAACATATTTATCACTCAACATTATCTCCTTCTTTTTCTCCTATCACTCTTTTATCTCTCTCAAACAACCTATTAGGCCTTCTCACTCAACTAGCCCTTTTCTTAGTAGAATTAGGTCATATGACCTTGATTATCACCTATAGAAACATAGTTATATCTTCATGTAATATTAATCACACCTCTCTTATTATATTCAAGATTTTTTACCTATTTTCCAAAAACTCTATATCATTGCCTCATATGCTCAATATTCTAACTAGTTAGAATATGACTATTAGACATTCTCTTTATACTTGACTCTTGATCTCACCCATATTGGTTAGATAATAACCTATTAATACTTGTATAAAACCTTTTAGTATATAAAAAAAATGTTTCATAAGTGAAAAAACCATTACATATTTTTTCAATTACCTTTAAGAGCCAAAACCACCATTAGGCTTAATAGAGACCTAATGCAATTAGGCCTTCTCTAAGCACATGTTTCACTTAGGCTTCCTTAGAACACATTAATTATAAATAAATTGATGATAAAATTAATACATGATTAAATTATACCCATTATAATCTCACCTTATTTCCCCAACACCATTTATCTCATTTCACTCCTTGAATGACACAATTAGGTCTACTCACCATTAGGCCTTCTTACTGCCAAAAAGTTTATCTTGAAAATATGAATCATATATTCAAATTAGACACATAAAAATAATAAAAAATCACATGGATAAAATATAAATTACATAAATTTCAACATAATGTTCATTATACTTCATCAAATAGGTCAAAAGACCTCAAACTGATCAACTTCATATGCTCACTCAGAACTGCACATAGGCCTTAAGAACCCAATCAAAAACCTTTGAATTTCAACATATTTATATGAGTTTATAATTCATAAAAAATTGTTTAAATTAATATATTATACCCAAATAACAACTTCATGTGCATTGTGTTCATCAAATCAATGCAAAAAAACTCAGGAATAACATTTTCACTCATACATAGAAAACTGCCTGTAGCTCTAAAAACATAGTCATGAAGATCAAGTCTTAAAACACTCGAGGGAAAAAATTTATGATATTAAAATGGGTTTACATGATCATAAATAATCCTTATAATTTATTTTAAAATATATATTTCAATTTTTAATATCAATATTTGTCTTACATACCAATCTCACATCTTCACCCTACACAGACTTCAATGTGTTAGACAGGTCACTTTGTGGAACTTTTTTAGCTTATTTATATTCATCAAAAAATATTATAAACAAAGGTAATATGATATATAAAAATGACCCCATGAAATTTTATCCATCCTCTATAACCAATCCCTAATATCTTTGTCACTACTACCTAGTTTTTTCACTAAGTTGCTCATTAGGACTTTTTAGTGATAGGCCAACTTTCATGACTGGTTTATAAAATTTTGGGTTTTTACCCTAATAATAAAGTTACATTATCATAAAATATAAGTCTCACACATCATCCTCTATCCATTTACATTCTTTTACCTAGTCAACCCTACCTACTATATCAAAATTTTAAGAAATAAGAGGTTTCCTCATATCTTTGTCACTACTACCTAGTTTTTTCACTAAGTTGCTCATTAGGACTTTTTAGTGATAGGCCAACTTTCATGACTGGTTTATAAAATTTTGGGTTTTTACCCTAATAATAAAGTTACATTATCATAAAGTATAAGTCTCACACATCATCCTCTATCCATTTACATTCTTTTACCTAGTCAACCCTACCTACTATATCAAAATTTTAAGAAATAAGAGGTTTCCTCATGCTTCTACTCACTCCTTTGACAAAATAAAACCACCTAGAGAAACTTGTAATATTAATATACATGTTAAAAACATTAAAATATGTTAAAAATTATGATCCATAACCAATAAGATATTTCCTATCAAGTCATTATGAGGGTTTAAAGAGGGTTTTAACTAGTTTCCCTTCTTAGTAATTATTCATAAAGGATTACGCCTCAAATCCTAAACTAATGAAAATAAATTCAAGATATGAACCTTCATCAAATTCCATTAACTTATTAATATCTCATTAAAAGTTTTCATGTTCCAATGAGCATAATAAATTCCTTCTCAGGTCTGTAACACCTCATTTTGTGCACATAGAGGATCTCAACACAAATTTTCATGATTTATTCTTCAGGATATGAACTCAAACTTGGTCAACACATTTAAAATAACCTATATAAACATATATAAATGTTATCAATATATTTTTTACCTTGGGAAATGAAATTGACCCTTCATTATGCCATACTAGGTCTCTTTACTCATTAGTTCTTGGATTGTTAGTCATACTTTTATACCTTGATCACACCTTGAAACCTTTTGGACCATTATAAAAACCCCATTATCATGTAGAATTTCCTTATACATTTTTCACTAACTACCATACATCATATCATAGTCCTTAGATTGTTTACCTAATCATGCTACCAAGCTTGTGCCTCCTCACTAGGTTTCTTCATGTAAGGACTAAGCCTCAAAAATTGACCTTGGAACTCATCTAAATTATTATTTTCCTATTTTTCATGTTTAAATAGTTTTTTATATTCTCTCATTCCTATACTTATTAAAACCACCAAGATTCATTGTGATTTATGCATATACCTTTTCTTAGGGTTAGACTAGGCTTCTCAAGACACATAGTACACAATAGTAGCTTACCTTGTATCATGATATTGACTTTGACATTCCAAAAAATAATTAAAATGTTAACTTAAAATTATCTCTCAATATAGAGATAAAAAATTTCCTTCAAATTTTCTCTTGTCAAAAGACTTATTTGTCACATAACATCTTATCATGCATGGCCTCAACTTTGATCTTGACAATAATGGCACGTTATCTTGAATTTGACATCAGTAAATTTAATTTTAAATCAATTAAAAAAATAATTATTAAACACAAATAATAGGATCATACCTCAACAATCTCCCCCTTTGTCATTGATGGAAACATTTACACAAAAATTGATCAGTCATAACTCCCTTCCCCAAGCTAGATCTTCTTCAATACTGACCTTTCTCCCAAATAGGAACTTTCTCCCCCTTTGAAATTAATTAAAATGGGTCATCTTCTTATAAAATATATAATCTTTAGACTAAAATAAAACACATTTTCTATTCAAACAAACTTAACATAGATTAGGCTTACATACCTACTCTAGGAGCATGATTGGCTCCCCTTGTCTCACGAGAAATTTTAGACATTATCAAGACTATGAATTAGTTTGATCAAGTCATAATACAAAATATTTATGACCAATATCTTATGATCACACCTAGAATATACTCTTGAATAAACCTTGAATCTAAATGTCAATAAAGAACACAAAACTCCCTTAAGACCAATCATCCTTCATGCTTATTGCTTACTAGCTGAGTGCCTCCATGAAGCCTAATAGAGTCACCACTACTTTACGGAATTAAAATAACACAAACTCATGATATTTTATATCTCCATGTCCTTATTAGAATAAATTTTCATCATGATCCTCTTAGGATTGAATAGTCCTTTTGGCTTGACCTTCTCAATCTTTATTTAAATAACATTCTAACTTGGTTTATTGGTTTTGACTCTTTCATCAACAATTTGAGATGATAGAGATAATTATTGGCATTCCTTTGCATCTTGACTATGTTATACCATGGTAAATAGTCTACTTGGACTCACAGACTAGTCATCAAACTTCGCTACCTTGGGTTTCTACTCATTGTCTTGTCTTCTTTCTTTTACTTTAGGAGCCTCAAATTTCTTGTTTTATATTTAGAAACCATGCTTACAGTATTTTGAAATATGACCAACATTTTTATAGTTGAAACACACTATTCATTTTCATGGAAACACACCATGACCCATACTCTTGATTGATGACTCCCTTCATAGTCACATGCATATTCATTATTGGAGGGCCTTTTACAATGCCTTGCTCTATGAATAAATTGGTTACATGAATAATAATAACCATTAAAAGGGTTAGCATAGCTTATAGTATTAGGATACCTAATATTACTATCCTTCACTATTATATCACCCTAATTATTTGACTACTCATTGGCCTTCTTGATCGTATTAGTGTTCATATTTTGTTCTCCATTGAAACCAAAGCCTATTTTATCAATAATAATATTTTGCCTACTTAGGATGTCTATATCATTGGTACTCTTTTAAAACTTCATAAAAGATTTCATCTTACTTGATGCTTGATCTAACTCATTTCTTAAAGAATCTACAATAGTTACATCTCTTGCACATTCTTCTTATGTATCCTTTAGGCTTGTAGTCATAATCTCAAGTTGAGTCTCCACCTATTTGACTATTTCCTCTTATTCTTTGGAATTATTGCTTAATCTAGATTTAAATAAGTTGATTTTATCTTATAGTCTTTGACAAGAGACCTCATCACCCTATTTCACTAGTTTTAGTTCTTTTAGATTATTCATCAACTTAGCCTCAAACTCTACCTCATCTTCTTCTTCATCTAAATCATCAAAAACAACTCCAATTCATATGGAATCTTTTTGATTTGAACAACTTACTTCCTCAACCATGAAGATAACTTCATTGACATGAGGACCATAACCTTCATGGTCACTCTTAGAATCACTTCTCTCACTCTCATCAGATGAGCTAAAATCTTCCTTCGTGTAAAGGCTTCTTTTGTTATTGAAAAACATTTCTTGTCATCATACCTTCTAAAGATTTTCTTTCTCTTATTATACCTATAGAAACTTTTATCATCATCATGATATTCATAATCCTTTGCCTTATGATTATGAGGTAACTTATTGGCAAAGTGTCCAATCTCTCCACAATTGAAGCATTTAAAGGGAAACTTACCCTTGTATTTACCTAAATCCATATTCAACTTTCTTGCAAACACAGCTATCAACTCATCATCATCAATTTAATATTCATCATTATCTTTGAATTTATTAACTTGTGTCTTCTTCTCCTTTAGATTCTTTTTTAACTTGACTACAAATTCCTTTTTGACATGTCTTCCTTCACTTATTCTCATATTATAGGCTTTTAGGGTGTCATGAAGTCCATCCATCTCTAGCTTGTCTAGATATTACATCTCTTCAACAATAGATACATTAGAATCAAATTTGGGAGTTAGAGATCTCAAAAAAATTTGAACAAAATTAGAATATTTTTTTCTTCACCTAGGCTTCTTATGATGTTAACCACTTCATCAACCCTAAATAATTAGGATGTAATGGTCTCATCTTCATTCATCCTTAGGCTTTAAAATTATCTTTTATGGGTTTGTAACTTAGCCAACTTGACATTGAAGTCTCCCTTATGAATAGTCTTCAACTTGTCCCACATTTATTTATTAGACATAAATTTCATCACCTTCACAAGTTCTACCTCTGATAGGCCACACATAATACCATTCATTACTTTCAAATTATTGTCACTAGCCTTATTACCTATTACATTTGTAGGAGGAATAAGAGGTGTAGTATACCCATATAAGATTGATTTCCAAACATCATGACCTTTAGATATAAAATTTTTCATCATCATAACTCTCCAAAATGAATAATTAGATCCATTAAACAATAGATCCTTGCTTGTATGAAAACCACCTTGTGCTTGACTAGCCATATTTGCTTGCTTAGGATCTCCTTTAGGATAATACGCCTCCTTCAAAGGACCTTATATAATAAAAAATGTTGGAGTTAAAACTAATAGGGGGTAAATTATTTTTCTTGAAATAATCCTTCAATTTCCCTTAACATGCATTAAGCATTCATTCACATACATACATTAACTAATGCATACACAAGCATTTATGAAAGTAAACAACATAACAACACATGATATTTATGGGAAACCTCTTGGGGGATAAACCCCACTGATACAAAACTTATAATATGGTATTATAAGTAATGAATCAAATTTTTAGTGAGGCACTAACCCCACAAGCATCACCAACCCATTACAAGTCAGGGACCAACTCAACGAGTCCTTTAGCAAACACCAACTTGTAAGGAGGGACCAATACCCTTAGGTAACTTAGAACCAAATCATATACCTTAAAAATATTATCACCATTGGACACATGTTTCTCACTCAACTAAATATTATCTCCTTATTTTTCTCTTCTCACTCTTCTCTCTCTCTCAAACAACTTATTAGGCCTTCTCGCTCAACTATCCCTTTTCTTAGCAAAAATAGGTCATATGATCTTGCTTATCACATATAGAAACATAGTTATATATTAATGGAATATTCATCATGATTATTTTATTATATTCAATCCCTTTACCTGGTTTCCAAAAACTCTATATCATTTGCTTATATGATTAATATTCTAACTAGTCAGATTAGGCCTATTAAACCTTCTCTTTATACTTAACTCTTGATTTCACCCATATTAGTCAGAAAATAACCCATTAATACTTTTATCACAATTTGAATATATAAAAAAACATTTTGCACAAATTACTCAACCACTACATAGGTCATTCATTAACTTTAAGAGCCAAAACCACCATTAGGCCTAATAGAGACCTAATGCAATCAGGCCTTATCTAAGCACACATTTCACTTAAGCCTCTTTTGAACACCTTGAACCTAAAAAAATAGATGATACAATTAATAAAATATTCAAATATACCCTTGTTAATCTCACCTTATGTCCCCAAAAACATTTAACTCATTTCACTCTTTGAACCACATAATTAGGTCTACTCACCATTAGGCCTTATAAAGTTTATCTTATAAATCTAAATCATATAATAAAATTTTACACATAAACATACTAAAAAATCACACTTATGAAATAAAAATGACCTTATGTTAAACATAATTTTCATTATAATTCATCAAACATGTCAAAATACCTCAAACTAATCAACATTATATGTTCACTCAAAATTGCACATAGGCCTTAAGAACCCAATCAAAAGCCTTTGAATTTTTACACCTTCATATGAATTTATAATGAATAAAAATGTGTTTAAATTAACATATTATACATAAATAGAAACTTCATGTGCATTATATTCATAAAATCAATGCAAAAATACTTATGAATAACATTCCCACTCATACACAAAAAATTGCCTATAGCACCAAAAACATAGTCACGAAAATCAAGTCTTAGAACACCTATGGGAACAATTTTATGATCTTAAAATTGGTTTAAATGATAATAAATAATACTTATAACATATTTTAAACTAGATATTACAATTTTTAATATCAATATTGGTCTTACAGACAAATCTCACATCTTCACCCTACACAAACTTTATTGTGTCAGACAGATCACTTTGTGAACAACTTTTAGCTTGTTTTTGTGCATTAAAAAAAATTATAAACAAAGTTAATATGATATATAGGTATTTAAAAATTACCCTAGGTAATTTGATCCATCATTAATCTTATGTAACCAATCCTTAATCTATTTCTCACTACTGCCTAGTTTTATCATTGTCTTGCTCATTAGGACTTTTTAGTGATAGGCCAAATTCCATGATAATTTTAGCACATTTATGTTCTTAATCCTAATAAAAAAATATTTTATTATAAAATATAAGTCTCACACATCATACTTCATCTATTTTCATGCTTTGACCTGGTCAAACTTGCTTGCTATATCAAAATTCTAAGAAACAAGGGGTTTCTTATAGCTTATACTCACTCTTATGACAAAACAAAACCACTTGGAGAAAAATAGAAGATTCCTTTACATTTTATGAACATAAAATAAGGTAAATAAATCCATTATTATCCATAACCAACAATATCTTTCTTATCAAGTCATTATGAGGGTTTTAGGAGGGTTTTGACTGATTTCCCTTATTAACAATTACTCATATCCAAAATTGATTATATAAAATTAAATGTAGGAAAATTATTAAACTATCATGAACTAATAAATATCTCATGTAAAGTTTTCATGTGCCAATGATCATAAGAAATTCCTTCTCGAGTCTACAACACCCCATTCTATGCACATAGAGGATCTTAACACTAATTTTCATGCTTTATTCTTTAGGATATGACCTAAAACATGGTAAAAATAATTAATATAACCTATAAAACATATGAAAACTTTCTCAATATCTCTATCACATTTGGAAATGAAATTATCCCTTCATTAAGCCATACTAGGTCTCTTGCTCATTAGGTCTTAGACTATTAGTCACACTTAGACCTTGATCACACCTTGAAATATCTTATACGATTCTCAAAACCTAATTATCATGTAAAATGACCTTATAAATTTCTCAAACACTATCTTCCATCATCTCACAAGCCTTAGACTGCTTACCACATCATGCTACCAAGCGTGTGTTTCCTCACTAAGTTTCTTCGCGGAAGGACTAAGCATCAAAAATTGACCTTGAAACTCATCTGATGGATTTTTTCCTCTTGCTCAATTTTACACAAATTTTTATACTCTCTTACACCTATACCGACATAAATAACCAAACTTCTCTATGCTTCATGCATACACCTTATCTTAGGGTTAGACTAGGCTTCTCAAGATACCTAGTATACAACAATAGCATACCTTGTACCATGATATTGAGTTTGACATGCCATAAAAATTATAATAATTACTAGGTTAACTTAAAATTGTCTCTTAATAGAGATAAAAAAATGTTTCCTTCAAATTTTCTCTCGTCAAAAGATTTCTTTGTCACATACCATCTTATCATGCATGACCTAAATTTTGACCTTAACATTAATGACATCTTATCTTGAATTTGACATTAATGAGTTTAATTTGACATAAATGGTAACAAAAATACTTAAAAACAAATAATATGAACATACCTCAACACTTTTAACCCAAACAAGTGCATATTCATAGTGCAAAAAGGAAAGCTTTTGGGACACATCATTTCCAAAGAGGGACTCAAAATTATTCCTGAATTTGAGGCCATTCTACAGATCCATCTCCCAGGTCATAAAAATGGTCTCCAAAGCTTATTTTGTAAAATAAACTTCATCAAAAGGCTTGTACTATGTTTTTCAACTCTAGTCAATCCCCTTACAACAATACTCAAAAAGAGAATTGCACTCAACTAGAGCCAAGAAGGTTGAAGTAGTTTTAAGGCCATCAAGTATACTATTGTAGAATATCCTACATTGCTAAACTTATATTAAGATAAGTATTTCATTATTTATGCATTTAGTAGAGCTTAGGCTATTACATCCCTTCTTGCATAATATAAAAATGATCAACTAGAGTAGCCTATTGCTTTCTTTAGCCAGGTTCTCAAGGATTATGAGCTATATTATAGCTTTGTATAGAAGCACACCCTCATGGTAATAAGTTAACTTGATAAATTTATTCACATCCTCTCTAATAAAAATATCCATCTCACAGTATCATAATCGATCATAATTCTTACTTAACAAGGACATTAGAAAGAAAAGAGCTAGTTAGGTTACAAAGGTGATGGATTATGACATAAACATCCAAATCACCAAGTTGGTGTGTGGAAAAGGAATTTTTAATTAGCTAGTATAGGATGTGAATAATTTATACTATGCATTTATTACATTTCATGAGATCCAACTAGAAGATGAAGATGCCCCACCAAGCTAGACTAAAGACGTGATGATATTCCTTTAGACTAGTGCATATGTGCAAGGATTGAGTAAAAGCAAATGTAGAGACTTAATATGACAAGTCATACCCTATGCACTTATTAATGGTATAATTTTAAAAAATACATCAATGGGATTATATTGTGATGCATAGAACAACATTAGGTGAATAAGATCTTATAATATTTACATGATGGATCATCATGAGGTCATTATTCCCCAAGAATCACCATGGTTAAAATTATGTGAGATAATTATTTATAAATGGAAGGGTGTTCATAATTATTAGAGATAATTCTTGATATGAATCCCATTAACTGGGATGGGTAACACTTATTTTCTTAGCCTTATAAGCTAGTATACACTAGTCCGTGCACACTTCCTTCTTTTTGGAGTCTTGCATGTGGATGCACACAGATAGATAAGTATATTTTACATAAAGGGTGCACACTAAAGGTTTAATAGATATTTAGTTTTGTGGTGTGGTTGAGAAATTGTGAAGGGAATTGATATAAATATTCTATAAAATTACATAACATCCCAAACTCCTTATATGTCTAGTCTCTTCTAATGGTCTTTGTAGTTTGTGCCTTTATCTAGAACCTGCACTAGTTTATGAAGAGATATTTGCACCATTAAGATCATAGTTTGTATTTTAAAAAGGTGCAAACAAAAAATTATATTATTTGTCATGGGACTTCATAATTTGAGTGTGAGGAATTATTTTAATTAGGATGTGCAATAATATGGAAGATCTTAAGTGCACTCTTCATGATTTGTAACCATTTATTATGCACTTCTCTCTTTCACTACTTGAAGTCAAGGGGACCCACATGGTATAGATTATGAACCATGTTGATGCAATGAAGGCTATTTTCATGGGGCATGCATTGAAAAATAATTATAGGCATGTATCAACACTTAGTTGATGAACAAAATCAAGTTGATTATTGAGTGTGGTCATAGATGGCAAATGTCTACATAAAGACCTATTTTTTGGGAACTCAATCACTATGCATACATGAAATATCTTATGTGGTCCTTATTATTTCAATTATTGATGAATAGGTGCCTTATAAATTCAACACTTTTGGTGACCTCTATGGGATGCTTTCCTAGTAAGTAGGAATCCAATATCCTTAAAGGAATCCATTGGGTATGGAGTGACTTGGAACTCTTTGATCTTATTTTTTCATAATGAAACTAGGTGAAATAAGCTCATTTGACCTTATAATTAATTTATATACCTTACACAAGGATAAAAAATCAAATAAATACACCAAATTGTGCTTAAAGGAATGATAAAACTAAGCTAATATAACTATGCATAAGTGCTTGGAGGAAAAGAAACTAATATAAACAACAAGATGTGCACATGAAACTTAGGGAATATTAAAACATATAAATTATTGTGTATATGGTCCCTTTATGTAGAATATACTTATCTATCTATATGCATCCAAATCACCAAGTTGGTTCCACATGCAAGACTCCAAAAAAAAGGAAGTGTGCATGGACTAGTGTGTATATGGTCCCAAAAGGGGGACACACATAACAACTCCATTACCTATACAAGATGACACAATATAGCCTAAAGATACACTTACATAGTCCCATGTCATCAAGATAGTCTAAGAAAATTGGTAGGTGACTACTATAAATGAGAATAAGTGGTTGAGCCTTATTAGATGTCAAAAGGACTAGAATCAAATGCAAAGAAGTTGTTAGAGTGTCATAATATTATCTCATTCTACCCTTGGCTACCGAAACTCCCTTCATTTTCAAACAAACACATGGATCTAGGTGACACTCTATCTACTTTAATAATTAAATTGTTAGATCCAAGTTATATAAACATGGCTTATAGAACTTATTTCAAATATATTTACACTCTAAAACCAACCATGAGCTCTGAACACCATTTTCAAATTCAAGTTCCTACCTACCACCTCTGATAGTGAATTGATAATAGAAGGCTTCTCTCAGTTCTATATAACCCTAATTTTTATTTAAAAAGGGTCAACATATTTTAAGCACTGTAATCCTACATAAATTTTCCCTCTATGAGACCTCACTTGGTATAACAAAGATATGCACATTTAAGTTTTATATATTTCCTTAGACCTTGAAATTAATAAGAACTACTTTAATTTCTTCATTCTTGACATTCTTTATGCACTATTAGTTATTGATATTTGTCTATGGATGATTGCCCCTCTCATTTTTATCATCCCTTCACACCTCTGTGCATAAATGGAAGTCCTTATAGGTCTATATTGTGTATACATAGGTTTATGTAGGCATTATCTATAGACCATTTTTCATCCATATTAGTGTTGTGTTATGTTCCATTACCTCCATGCAAAACATTTATGCATTACATCAAGTTTAAAGTAATGTATTCATTTTATTAGTTTTATTATGTTATTATACAAGAGAGATGATGTCTCTATTCTTAGTGCATCACTTTCTACATTTCAACAACATCTTACCTTTCCCCTCAATTTTTTCCTTGTCAAGTTTAGGGTTTATTGCTAGTTATATATTTGATTCTAATATTTGTATTGTGTGTGCACTAGTCCTAAACTAGGTGCATCTATAATATTAGGAAGTTAGCCTATTTTGGAGGTTTTTCCTAAGGAGAAAAAGAGTCTCACACTTTGGGGAATGATCTCATTTTTATAATGAGACACTGAATCACTCTCCAATACATAATTATAGGGAGTTAGGCATATAATATCCATGCACAATCCAGCATGAGACCCTTTCACATGTGGGTGCACATTTCAAGTGACAAAAAACTTATTTCCCCATGGGTGGGGATCGAGGGATGTCCATTTGAATAATATAATCATTGATTGATTATAATGATCAGATAAATTCAACATGAGTTATGTAAATTTAATTTGAGATGGTAGATGAGAAATTTTGATGATAGGATCCCATTAATCATATCCATATAAAGTTATATAAGATAAAGGTGCATAAATTTGAATAAAGTCCATTGAATGAGGAATGGAAGTTAATTTTAATAAGGATTATTTGATTGGGATTTAATTAATGTATTTTGTTTGAGTGTTTTTGATTGGGTTGAACTACTTAATGTCATTTGTGGTGTAAGTGTCTCAATGATTGATTTGTTTAAAAAAATTAATGTTGTAGGTGGTGAATAAATCATAGAAGTAGATTGATTTATAGTTTTTGAGGTGATAAATTTGGAGTTCATAGATTTTTATGATAGATCATAAGTATAAATTATATCAATTAAAAGAGAATGAGTATCCAAATGTGTCATTTAGTTAGACACATATGGGATAGTGGATAGAGTAGATTGTTTTATTAGGTTAGTTTCCATATGTTCAAGTTTTTTGAAGTGAGATGGATAAGTGTCTTGAATGGTATAAAATTTGGAAAGTTATTATATTTATAATGTGCATAAGGATCTATATAAAAGACTAATCTTCTCATATTATTCATATTGAGCACACTTTCATTGTTAGTGAGAGAATTGGGATCAATAGAAATTTTATTAACGTTGGAAGTGGGAAGTTGAGTAGTACTTATTTGATGATTAGGAAGAGGATATTTCTAAATAGGAATATGATTGTTAACTTGATTAATGGAATCATGATTAAGTTTGCTTTCATTAGCCTCAATTTTCACTTAATAAGCTTGTTGACTTCCACGAATTAAGGTTTCATGATCAAAATTTATACCAAGGAGATACTCAAGAAAAAAAAAATTGAGCTAGAGATAAGTCTCATGAGAATGACCCCAACTTTCATGATACCAAAAAAACCTGTGTTGGATCATAAAATGTTTGGTAGGATGAGTAGGGTGAAGATCTCATGGTAAAGGCCTAGGAATATGCTTTTAAATTTATGCCAAGGAAAGCAGTTTGTGATAATCTACATTGTTCAAATATGAAGATGTAGAACTAGGTTGTTGAAAAGGATTGGTTGAAAGTGGTTGTGAAAGAGTATCATCATTGGAACAACTTGGCAGAATAATGTGAATAGTGTGTATAGATTCTTAGTTATTTGAAACATCATCATTGGTAATATTCCACTTTTTAGATTTCATAAGCATTTAAGTTCCATCTTGAGGATGAGAGGGATCAAATTGTCTTATGAGGAAATATTGACATTTTGTTTCATCTAGGACTTCTTCCAAATATTTTGGAGAGATATTGCAAACATGATATTATAATTTAGGATGAAGAATGTTAGTGAACAAGTGGAAGATATTGTATTCTAACATAGTATGTTCTAATTTATTGGATAATGTTTTCCATCTCTTAATGAACCCTTGGTTTATCTTAGATCTTGATTGTTTATAGTTGATAAAAAGAGTTAAATTATTTTTAGGAAGGTCATTAATTTGGAATTCACATACTGGTGCATTGACTAAATCTTCTAAACTAGATATTGTATGAGGCTTAAGTTGATTATACCAATCCAAGGTATCACCTAAATTTTTTTGGCTAAAATCTTTGTGAAAACAAAGGTTTTGAACTTAATCCAATATTTGTATAGCTTTTAAATGTAATTCAAGATTAGTGTATCAATTATAAGTGATAGTAGGGACTACTAGTGTGGGTTTTATGCACACTATAGCCCTAACAAGGTATCTTCCAACATTTTAGGTTCTCAATGGAGGTAAAATCCAATCTAAGTCATGTATTGTAGGTATGTAGTTTATTTCAACCTATTGATGGAATAGTAGGTAGGGCATGTAGGTTTGTTGACAAGGTTTTTTTTATGGAGGTGTGGTTCTAATAGGGGTAGTTAATTTCTATGTGAGTTGGTTGGGTGGTTGGTTACTAACCTAGAGTGGGTATATCTCAAAATAAACTTAAAAAAAGATGTAAGGGTAAGGCATAAAATGAAGCTTTTATGGTTTTTAGGAACTACTCCCCTAGCTAGTTTCTAAAAGTATAAGTGCTCTCTGAACATATGCATGTTACTAGCAGTAATTACACAAGTCTAAGGAAATAATGATGCAATAAATTTAAAATCTTAAAAAAGGTTTCTTCTTTTAGGGTAATTATTTCACACCATTAATCAAAAGATTATGGCTTGGGCTAGTGAAGTATTTGAGGCAGCTGTTGCACACACATAGAAAACTACATCCAAGAAAACACTCATGCGCAATCAAAATTATAAATCAATTTAAACTTGAATATTTTAACCAATATATTTACCAATCCTTAATCATTTATTACACACCTAAAGATTAGTATATCAATCAAAACAATCAAGAATTTATTCATAGCTTTTGTATACTAAATATTATTGAAACATACAACCAAGAAATAATAACCAATTACACAAATATTGAAAAGAAAATACATAAACACATTCACTGATGATCAAAACTAATGTTGATCCTGTTTTCAAAAATTCTTTGACAAAAATACAAGTTGGATTACAATTATTTATATAGACTTGGGGAAGGGGTCACCTCATCCTCCAAGTTCATGCAAGGTGATAGTCAAAACATGTAGTTCTAATTGTGGCCTAAAACCATATAAGAGTCTATTTTTAGTTATCCATTTAAAATATCCTTTGTAAAAGATATGCAATATGTGCATGTTAAAAAGGATAGAGGTTATTTTCTAAAATTATAGATCAAACTATATGCAAACTAGAAATATATGCACCATTTACCAAAATTGAACATGCCTCTTTTTATAGGTTGTGAAAACAACCTATTGATCTTTCAGATTAGCCACCTCAAATGGAACTCAGATATATGCATGAACTACCAAGATCAATCTACCAGTGTTTTTAGAACTAGTGGCACTACTATTAGTCTTGACTAATATAAAATGTGTGTTGTATGCTTGCCCGTGCATTTTATAGAATTTGGATCTTCTCTTTTTATATTCATCATTTAGATTAAAACATGCATGTTCATACTTTACCTCAAGTATGAGACCCAATGTCTATTAATAGGAATAGTCTAAGGATCTAAGTATATTTACCATAATACCCTATAATATTTAAAAATTTGACATGTGTTAACACGTGATTAAGTATAGGATCTTTGAAAAGTCCATCTAAGACTCACACCATTGATCCTTTGCATGATGGAATGCAAACATGCCACTTGGTAGTTCTTTACTAATTATAAGACCCTTAAAAATTCCATGTAAATCTTGCACCGTTGATCTATTTGTACTAGTTTAATGTAGTTCATTATATTTTAGTGTTTTGACTCATTCGCTCCTGTGAGTTTGACACTTCTCATGTTTTATCTTGATCTACTTCTTATGTGTGCCACTTGGTAGCTACTCAAGGATTCTAAGATCTTATATACTAGGCTCCTTGCTTATTCTTGTAGTTCATTAGATTTATGCACTAGTATCTTATGATGGTGACATTTGTCACTCTCATGGATTTTTGACATTTCAACTCACTCTCATGTTGTTTGATCAAATAGGCTTTATCGAATGAGTGTTATAGGATCTAGATTTGAATCCAAATAAATAATTTATGAGATTAAATTTGATATTCATGTGACCATCAAATGATGTCCTCATGATTGTCAAATGATGTCCTTACAATCATCAAATGATATCTGCATGATTATCAAATTTATTTCCATAAATTAGCCATTACCAAGGTTAAATTTGATGTTCATATGACTATCAATTTATCTCCTTGGAACCATTAAATGACATATGTGTGACTATCAAATTTAATCTTAAGATTTTAACACATTACTAATGTTAAATTTGATGTTCATGAGACTATCAAATGACATCCTTGTGACCATCAAATGACATATATGTGATTGTCAAATTTTCTTTCATCAACTGACATTTGTCATTTATTCAAGACTCCTTATTCCTACAAACATAAGCAAATAATGACTTAGCATAAAACTTTAGGAAATAAGTATAAAATATCATGCATGAAAATTATAGCCTAAGGTTTTAATATTAGTAAAATATGATTTGGTCTTGGGGTAAAATAATAAATTAAACTCAAAACATAATGAAATTATTTCTAAGCAAGGGTGCCACTTGGCAGTCTGATATTTCTTTTGAGACAATTATTGTGAGAGAATTGTTTTGGGACTTCTGTGGGGGATTTGTTTCAAAACAAATGTCTACAAAAATTATCTTTAAAAACTATTTTCTCCCAAAAAAATGTCTAAAATAATGGACTAAAGGGCAAAAGGCTCGAGACAAAAGTCCTGAAGGGCAAGTATAGAAGGGGAAAGGCCTAGGATGAAGTCCTAAAGGATAAGTATCCATTTAAAAAATGTTGAAATATCACTTTCAAAATGTCTAAAGGGTAAGTTTAGGAATTTCAAAGGGTATGTGCACTTTAGGGGAATTGTTTCAGGACTTTTGTGTCAAATAAAATGTCTAAAACAAAAATTATAAAGGAATTGATTTGGGGCAAAGGTGCAGGACAAAAGTCTCAAAGGAATTATTTGTAGGGAAAAAGCAAAATAAAAAATTCCTAAAGGGTACTTTCAAAAAAGGATGAAGGGTATTTTTCAAAAGGCCAATGGGCACTTTTAAAGGGTAAGTTAGAGGTAAAGGGTCCTTTTAAAAAGTCTCGAAGGAATTGTTTCAGGAGATTTTTTTTAGAAAAAAAGTCTACAACAATTTTCCAAAGGGTCTTTATTCTCTCAAGGAAAATGTCTAAAGGAATTCTATTGGCTCAGAGAAATTGTCTCAGATAAAATGTCTGAAGGAATGGGCTAAAGGGAAAAGGTGCATGAAAAAATTCCTGAAGGAAATATGTAGAGGGGCCAAAAGAATAATTGCAAAAGTCCCAAAGGAATTTTGTCAAGAAAATAGCCAAAAAAAAAGGTAAAAGGACACTTTCACAAAGCTTGAAGGGTAGATTAGCAAGGCAAAAGGGCACTTCAAATGTCCTAAAGGGAAATTCCAAAATGGCAAAGAATAATTTGCAAACAATTTGAAGGTTCCACTTTGTAGGGCATCTATCCATGATAAAAGTCCCAAAGGATCTACTTCATAAAGGCCAAAGGACAATCTCAAAAAGTTTTAAGGGTAAATTCAAAGGGGAAAAAGGGTAATTCTAATTATGTTGAGCAAAATGCCCATGGAAAAGAAAACCCACAAACAAATTCCATCAAAGGAATTATTTTAAACAAAAGTTTTGTGATAATTCTTCTAATAAAGAAAAGTCTACAAGAATTCATATGTGGAAAAAATCCTAATAAAGACAAAATAGGATAATTCCCAAAATAATAAGTCCCAAGAGGATAGCAAAGATAGTCCCCAAAAACATGAGTCTAAAAACATAAAGCCTGAAGTAACATGCTTGATAGAATAAAAGGATTTAGTCTATGAAAACACAATATCTATGATACTCTAACAAACTATAAAAGGCCAAATCATGATCTTTTCCTAGAATTTATATAAACATATAGAAGAGCGGGTTCAAAATGAAGACAATAATCTGAAAAAAGTGGGTGCTCATTTCCTATAGAAATAAGGGGGTGTTGGGATAAAACAAATGGTAACTTAAAGGGGGAATGCTCCTAAGTATTCAAAAACCTAGAACTCTAGTTTAAAATACTAAATCAATCATGAAGTGTGATCTAGAAGAATAATTGAATCATAAAAATGAAATGGACTCCTAAGTAGATTCACACAACATACTTTCCTTTTAATTTTCTTGGATATGTGTGTGTCAACATGTAGTTTATATAACCACTACTGCAATGAGTTTTTCAAAGGTTTTGATGGGGCTATAGGTTTCATTCTAGTATCCATTAAAGATAAAAAATAAGGGAATCTCAGGCATTGCTTTGCTACCATCCAAGTGTTCATAGCCCTGATAGAGATACCTTGGGTTCCTTCTCTTCTTATTCCATTATTTTTTTATCATGATGCATGGTACATTAACCTTATTTTATCATGTGAGACTTTTTATTTTATTTTAAAATTTTTTTTGCTCCTTTTAATCCATTAGTTATTTTTATTTTATTTTAATTTATTTCTTGTATGGAAAAGAGAAGAGTTAGAACTGCAATGAGTTGGTAGAATTATATAACAAATCATTACTAGAACATCCCTGCCAGCTACACCTATACATAGAATTATCACTTAAAATAGGTATTTAATGTGATAAGTGCATTTGACCCAATTAAAAAAGAAAAAAACTCTAAATTTATATGAATTACTCTGAGAGTAACTTCCACATGCCTAGTCAAATTATTTAATTAGGACACCATTCAAAATAATTCATGATTACCTACCTTCATCCTAAAGACTCAAAAACATAGAAATACACCTAATTTGTAAACTAGTCCTAAATTATCAACATTTTAATTTTCCCCTTTTCTACAAGTCACAAGATCAATTGGTTTGGATTTTAACTTAGTTTTAGTTAGAGAAGACATAATTATGATTTTTAGAGAAAGCAAAGAATGACTAATCTAAGAAAGCAAGAAACTAAACTAAGAAAACACTAAAATCTAATTCTAGAAAAATTAAAATCTAATCTACAAAAGCAAAATACTAAAAATAGGAAATATTAATCTAGAAATTAGGAAACTATTCTATGAAATCAAGGAATTATAATATAATCCTACAAATACATTCATATGTCCCTCATTACTCAATAATATCAACCAATGGTACACCCCTAAAATAGTGTTTTAATAATTATCCATTGACTGGATATGTAAGCTTGCTTCCTTAGAGGTCCTTCAAATGAAACCTATTATTTTCCATGATCTCTAAAATTTGGAATGGTCTAATCTATAGTGGGGAATACTTATGTTGTCCTTTCTTCTCATGGGCTTTATCCTAAAGTAGCACCAAATGGAGAATCCTGAATGCTTTGAATTTTTCTCTCTTATCAAACACCTCTTGACCACATCTTAGTGTTTATTAAATGTCTTTAAGGCCTCAGTCCTTGAATATTCCATTCTTATTATGTCCAACAACTTTGATTTTGCTTTATCAATTGGTTCCATGTAGTCCTATATAAATTTATAAGTGGGTAGCTTTAACATAATTGGGTATACATGATTATGTCTATATACCAAGATAGGGTGAAGATTTATGGGCTTGATTGTGTTTAGTCTGGTCTACCCAAAGATCATACTTTAATAGATTATGTTGGTCCCTAAGCTTGTCTCTAGCTAAATTCTTAATTATATCAATTAGATTTTTATTTTTTGATTCTAAAAATCCATTTTCTTGAGGGTCATGGTTAGAAGCTAGCTTGATAATGATCTAGTTGTCATGCGTCCATTTAGTAAATTTTGTTGATATAAAATCTAATCCATTGTCATAAACCAAAGAAATAGGTGTGCTAAATATGGTTATTATGTTTCCTTCAAAAAGTGAATCATATCTTGTGCTCTATAATTCTTTATGGCTATGGCCTTGATCCATCTACTGAAATAATTCATAGTAGTAAGAAAAAACTTATGGTCTACTAAAGAATTCAGGTTGATGATGCCAATGAAGTATAAAACCCACTAGGCAAATGGCCTTTTTTAAACAACTAGTTGTAGAGGTATTGTTGAATGCACTTCTCTCTTAGCTAGAGATTGTCATTCATGGCATGTTCTCACATGAGTGTAAGTATCTCTAAAAAAATTTGGCTAGTAGTAGCCCATTCTTAAGATATTATGGGTTGTGGTATTCCTAGAAGGATGACCACTACCTATCTTCTGATGTAAGTTCTCTAAGATTTATTTAGCTTCCTCTACAAATAAACATCTAATATAAATACCTTCATAATTTATTCTATAGATGAATTCCTTCTTAATCATATAATGAGAATCTTTAAGCCTCAAATCTCTCTTCTTCTCTCTATTGAGCTCATGGTGACAAGTTTATATAAGTAAATAATATATTATGTTAGTTTACCAATATCCTTTAAATACTTGAGCTTCACCTACTTATTCAACTATGATGTGTGGATCTAGTTTAATCATAAGCTAAATGATGCATTTCCCTTGAATGATCTTTGTAGGCTTGATCTCTATGTTGACTTTTTGTAGCTTGGTCATCTGCTTGCCTCATCTTTCTCCTAGATCATTTTTTGATGGGGTGAGCTTGAAATTAGGATTAGGCATAATGGAAATGACTTTATTCCTCAAGATGTAGTGCCAAAATGTTTTCACTACTTTGACAAGGGCACATATCTATTTATCAATCACAGAGTACTTAAGTTCTACATCCTTCAGATTCATGATCATTAAAATGATTAGATGTTTGGTCTCATCCTCTTCTATGTGATGAAAAAAATAGTTTAATGCTTTGAAGAAAATGATTATAGGTAAAAATATTTCATAAAATCTAGACTGATCAGTACTAGATCCTATGATATTACATATTTAATATCGTGGATCAACTTTTAGGCTTCATCTGTCCACTCTATTTTGGCATCCTAATTTAGCATGGCATTAAGGGGTCTGATGATCTCTACAAATCTTGAGATGAACTTCCTTATGAATTTAATCTTTCCAAATAATGACTTGAGCTCCTTCTTGCTATTTGGTGGCTAAATTTTTGAAATCTCCTAAATTATATCTATATCAATGGTGATCTCATCCTTAGTGATGATGTGCCCCAAAAGCTTACCTTCAGTCACTCTTAATATGCTCTTCTTAGGGCTAAATGAAATACCAAACCTTTTTCATCTTTCAAATATTGACTATAGGTGACTTATGTGGTCTCTCTAATTCTTTAAAAATACTATATAATCATCCATGCATATGATTATGAATTTTCTTATTAGTCTTTTGAAATCATGATCTATGGTGCATTGAAAGGTTACTCCTACATTTATTAGTCCAAATAACATCCTTTTATATACATAATTTTCCCACTTTTTGGTAAACACTATCTTCATTTTGTCCTTAGATTATACTAGCACTTGATTATAGCCTAAAAATCTATCTAATAAGGACATCATTTCAAAACCACTTACTATTTGTATCACTTTATCTAGAGAAGGCAAAGGATAATTATCTTTTTTAGAAGCCTTATTTATATTTCTAAATTCTACACATAATTTGATCTCACCACTCTTCTTTCTTACTAAGACCAAACTGGCCACGTAGGTAGAATGTCAGACTAGGAAGATGATTTTTGCATTTAAAATCTTCTCCACTTATCTTTGAATGAAAGGCTCCATTATAGGATTGACTAGTCTTTACATCTATTTGAATGGTTTATGGTTTGGATTCAAGGGAATCATGTGAGTGATGACATAATGATTTTAAACTTTTAGATCTTCATATGTCTAAGCAATGACATCCCTATATCAAGCAATTAAATCCTTAAATTATTGCCTCTCTTTTGGGGTGCTTCTAGGACCGATATTAATGTAATGTAGGCTATTCTCATCTCTTATATTTTCATTTTTGAAGTCTAATTCATTGAATTTTTGTTGTCTTATCTATTATTCCTAAGGATCTATGTCAAATGGTCTTTCTAAGGAGACCAATCTAGCTAGAATTTGATTCTCTTTGAGTTAAATAATGATTTATTTATCTAATCCCTCTTGGCAAAGGTGATTAATATACTTGTCATCAATGATTTGGGATTTTATTTCCCATAAATTATTTTAAAATTGGATAATCTATTGGTCATCATCAAAGACCTAAAAATTTTCTACATTATCTAGAATAGAGGGGAATGGTACCAATTCGATGGAAAACTTCTTTACCGTAGATTCTTACGGTGCCTCTAGATTAGTAGTAGTATCTAGTGAATCAATGATCTAATTTTTCTCTCTGGGGAGTGCTACAATGTTGATAAATTTGAATATTTCAATCAAGTCCCATGCTCCATGCCTATATTTCTTCAAATATGATATCTTGCACTAGTATTTATTTCTAACCTAATTGATCACCAGATCTAAGTTTCCAAATACTGATATTTACTTCACATTATTATTGAGTGAAAACTATAATCCTAAAATTAGAGCCTCATATTCAACTCTATTATTAGTGCATGTAAATTTCAATCTGTACATTGATAATAATTTCTTACCTTGTGGATCAACCAACTTGATTCCCACACCTGATCCTTTCTTGGATCTAGTTCCATCAAAATTTAGAGTCCACAACTAATTAGAACCTTCAAGTTTTGAATTTTGTACTTAATTATAAGTATTAAAAGTATAGATACCAAGGTTGGGAGAGTCATGATTTACCTCTTCATTCTTGAAATTTTAATCTATAATAGGATACTTCATTCTTGACTCTCTATCAATTTTGATCTGATTCATAATTCCTCTCCATGGTAGCCATATATGATAAAAGTATATAGATAGATATATTTTGATCATTTTGGACCAATACCTACTCATTAATAGACCATAGCCTTCAAGTATTTCCACCACTATAATATTGATGGTCATTTGGACTCTTAGCTTAGATGATACCTAAATGTGCACATTGTTCAATTCTCCAACTACCAAGACCAGTATCTTATCTAGTTGAGAAACTATTTTATTTTAAGGGCTTGGAATAAAACCAAGATTTTGATATATGGATGTAGGCATAATAGATGTATATTCTCTAGAATCAACTAAATAGTTATGAATATTCTTACCAAATGCTTAGATAGTCAGTAAAAAGGGTATAACTTCTAGCTTGCTCTTGTAGATGATGTTAGTGTTACATGGTTTTTTGGTCTATGGAAACTTTCAATTTTTCAATGCATGTCTTCCTAGTAATAGACTTATAAATTAAATATTTTTGTTTAGTGATCTGAGCTAACTCATGGAGAGTTATATTTGCCTTTATTTTATTCATATCTTCAACAATATTTTATCCTCCTTTGTTTGGTTCTTACCTACTTTAATACTAAGAATTCCACTTTTGAGGTGGTGGATTATTATCTAATTTAGGATTAGGAAGAATCACCATGGTATTTAGAGGATTTGATGTTTTGAGTGGATACTTATTCCTTATATTATATACACCTATCTGGAACTACTAGAATGCATGAAATGCATCCATGGTGTCTTTTGGTTCATTATCATCTTTAGCTAGACAAGGGAACTCATGAGTTTGATAGAACATGGTAGTGTTATAAGAACCAAGATCTAAATGATGCTCAAGTAGATTATGCATCTAATATTTTCTAACCACCTCTCTTTGGAATATTTTGAATGCTACATAAAATTCAATGCAATGAGCTCACCATGCTTAGAAGAATTGTGAATTATACATCAATTGGGAAGAGCCATCTCTGTTATGTTGATCTCTAAGAGATTTTTAGGAAGTTTAGACCTATTAAATGGTCTATTTTATCTCTATAATCCTATGTTCTGATTATTAGTTGGGCCATTTATATTGCCTATCTTCCTTTACATGTTCAAGAAATCATTGCTCAACTTTTAAACCATATTCTGAATAAAATCCAATTCTACCTTTGTGTAAGCTATACCTTTTAAAATAGTAGTAGGGAGTGCATCTACTTGTTAGTTCTAATGATAACCATTATTCATTACATGATTTTTCAGGTAGCCAAAATTTGATTATGTTGTCTACGTCAGTGGAGGTAGCATATATAATTGGTTATGATTGAATTTTGGGACATTTTACCTTGCATTTGGAATTGAATTTAGTGTTGTAAAAAAAATTGACATTAGGCACTCTAGGAAACTGAGGATTGAGTTTACTATCTATAGTAATATCCTATTTGAGTGATACACCAATGTTTTATCCATAATTTTTACTCTCGAGAACACAATAGTGATAGGGTCTAAGACATTCCTATACATATATAATGCTAATACTACCTCTATTTTATATCTTAGAGTTAACCATTTGTACATCTTCTACCACCTTGCATTGAAATCATGTATGGGCTCATTAGGATCCCTCTTTATGTTGGTGAAGTGTTGGTATGCCAAACTAGGATTGGTGACCTATCCAAACTGTTGAAAAAATCTACTTGACATTTATCCCAAGAAGTTATGGAATTTTTTATTAGATTTAAATACCAATCATAAGTAGCATGCATCAAAGTAAAAGGGCATAATCTCCATGAAACATCATCATCTACAACATTCATTAATCTTAAAGCAAATTTAATTGATTTAATATGTTCCTCTATTGTCCTTACTCTAAAAGGAGAATAAGATGATAGGTAATTTTTAGGATTTTGAGGCAAATCATGTATATCTCCTAGATGGTGATAGTAGATCCATGAGCCATGTTTGGTTAACAGGTAAAGGGTTCCTTAAAAGTAAGGGGTTCCCTACTAGAGGAGGATTGTTGTAGACTAGAGATATTGGCACAATTCTATGTCTCTTATGATTTGTCAAGGGTGAAACTAATAAACTAGCCTGATTAGATTTGGTCACTCTCTTAGGTGACTCTAGTATAACTCTATGTAAAGGATAACTATTACTCTCAGAGGTGTTGGCTCTCCTTCTAGAATTAGTTAACTATTGGTGTGGATTTTATGCACACTATAGTTATAACAAGGTAGCCTCTAAAATTTTAGGATCTTAATAAAGGTAAAATCCACTCTAGGGCATGAGTTATAGGTATGCAGTTCATTTCATATTGATGGAATAATGGGTAGGGTTGCAAGTTTATTGACAAGGTTTTTTTGGATGGAGGTGTGATTCCAATAGGGGTAGTGATTCTCTATGTGAGTTGGCTAGGTGGATGGTACTAATCTAGAGTGGGTAGATCTCAAAAAATGAGGGAAGGATAAGGCATAAAAGGAAGTTTATGTGGTTTTTAGGAACTAGTCCCTTGGATGGTTTATAAAAGGATAGATGTTATCTAAACCTATGTTTATTGCTAGCAACAATTGTACACACATAGTCAGACATGGCTAAGAAGTCTAAGGAAATAATGATGCAACAAATTTAAAAGCCTCAAACAAAGGTTGATTCTTTTAGCCCAACTATTGCACACCCTTAATCAGAAGATTATGGCTCAAGCTAGTGAAGTATCTGTGGTAGTTGTTACACACACATAGAAAACTACATCTAAAAAAAACACTCATGTACAATCAAAATTATGAATCAATTTGACCTTGACTATTTTAACCAATATATTTACCAACCCTTGAGAAATTGTTACACACATATAGATTAGTATATCAATCAAAACAATCAAGAATATATTAATAGATTTTTTACACTAAACATTATTGAAACATACAACCAAGAAGTAACAACTAATTAAATAAATATTAGAAAAAAATACACAAACACATTCACTGATGATCAAAATTGATGTTGCTCCTGTATTCAAAAATTCTTTGACAAAAATCCAAGTTTGATTAAAATTATTTATATAGACTTGGAGAAGGGGTTGCCTCATCCTCCAAGTTCGTGCAAGGTCATTACAAGTAATAGTCATAACATGTAGTTCTAAATATGGTCTAAAATTGTATAAGAGGCTATTTATAGTTATCCATTCAAAATATCCTTTGTCAAAGCTATGAAACTTGTGCATGTTAAAAAGGATAAAGGAAATTTTTAATAATTATAGTTAGAACTATATGCAAACTAGAAATAGATGAACCATTTACCAAAATTACACATGCCTCTTTTTATAGGTTGTGAAAACAACCTATTGATCTTTCATATTAGCTACCTTAAATGGAACTCAGATATATGCATGAAGTACCATGATCACTGTACCAATGTTTTTAGAACTAGTGGCATTATTTTTAGTCTTAACTAATCTAAATTGTGTGTTGCATGCTTTCCTATGCCTTTTATATAATTTGGGTCTTGTCCTTTTATATTCACCATTTAGATTAAAACATGCATGTTCATACTTTTTCTCAATTATGAGACCCAATATATATTGATAGGCATAGTCTAAAGATCTAAGTATTTTTCCCATAATGCCTTGTTAGCTTTTGAAATGTGACATGTGTCAACACCTGATTGAGTCCAAGATATTTAAAAAGTCCACCTATGATCCTTTGCATGATGGAACACAAGTGTGTCACTTGGTACTTCTTTGTTGGTTTTGGGACCTTTGAAAATTCCATGTTGACCTATCACCATCAATCTATTTTTATTAGTTTAATGTGGTTCATTATATTTTAGTTCTTCGACTCATTGACTCTTGTGATCTTGACACTTGTCACATTCTATCTTACTTTGCTTCATATTTATGCCACTTGGAAACTACTTGGGTTTTCTAAGCTCTTATGTACTGAGTTTCTTGCTTCTTCCCATGGGTCATTGGATCTTTTCACTAGGCTCATATGATGGTGACACTGGTCACTCTCATGGATCTTTAAAATTTTAACTTGCTCTTGCATCATTTGATCAGATGGGCTTGACCAGATGTGCACTATAAGATCTAGATTTAAATCCAAATGAATAATTTATGAGATTAAATTTGACATTCACATAATCATCAAATGACATCCTCATGACCACCAAATGACATCCACGTGACTGTCAAATTTAATTCCATAAATTAGCTATTATTGAGGTTAAATTTTATGTTCATGCGACTATCAACTAATGTCCTTGAAACCATCAAATGACATCTAGTTGACTGTCAAATATAATCTTGGAAATTTAACACATTTTCAATGTTAAATTTGGCATTCACATGATTATCAAATGATGTCCTCATGACCATCAAATGATGTCCTCATGACTATCAAATTTAATATCATCAACTAACACATGTCATTTATTTAGGACTCCCTATTCTTGCAAATATAATTAAAATTTGACTTAGCATAATACTTTGGGAAATAAGTATAAAAGATCATACATGAACATTCTAGCCTAAGTCCTGAGTATTAGTAAAATACAATTTAGGCTTGGGATAAAATATTAAATTAAGCTCAAAACATAATGAAATTCTTTCTAAGCAAGGGTGCCACTTGGTAGTCTGATATTTATTTTGGGGTAATTATTGTGGGAGAATTATTTTGGGACTTCTATGGGGGATGTGTTTTAGATAATTTTTTTAAAAAATTCTCCCAAAATTCTCTTTTCTCTTAGACAAAATATTTGAAAGAATGGGCTAAAGGGTAAAAGGCTCAAGACAAAAGTCTCGAAGGACAAGTTTAGGAGGGGAAAGGCCTAGGACAAAGTCATAAAGGGTAAGTATCCATTTCAAAAATGTCAAAATTTCACTTTTAAAATGTTTGAAGGGTAATTTTAGGAAGTTTGAAGGGCATGTGCCCTTCGAGGGAATTATTTTAAGACTTTTGTGTTAGACAAAATGTCCAAAAAAAAAGTTTGAAGGAATTGATATGGGGAAAAGGTGTAGGATAAAATTCCCAAAGGAATTATTCATATGGAAAAATTCCATTACAAAATTATTGAAGGGAACTTTCAAAAAAGGTCAAAGGGTATTTTTCAAAAGGCTCAAAGGGAACTTTTGAAGGGTAAGTCAGAAGTAAAGGGTCCTTTCAGAAGTCCCAAAGGAATTGTTTTGGGGGAATTGTTTCAAACAAAATGTCCATAATAATTCTCTTGAAGGGTATTTATTCTCTCAAGAAAAATGTCTAAAGGAATTATATTGGCTCAGAGAAAATGTCTCAAATAAAATGTTTGAAGGAATGGGCTAAAGGGCAAAGGTGCAAGAAAAATTCTTAAAAGAAATATGTAAAGGGGATGAAAGATTAATTACAAAAGTATTAAAGTAATTTTGTCGATAAAAATGGATGCAACAAAAGGTTGAAGGATAATTTCACAAAGCTTGAAGGGTAGTTTGGCAAGGCAAAAAGGGTACTTCAAAAGTCCTGAAGGGTAATTCTAAAATGTCGAATGGTAATTTGGAAACAATCCAAAGGGTCCAATTGATAGGGCATCTTTCCATGACAAAATTCCAAAAATATCTAATTCATAAAGGCCAAAGGACATTCTAAAAAATTTCTAAGGGTAGGTTTAAAGGGGCTAAAGGGAAATGTCAATTACATCAGGAAAAATGTCCATGGAAAAAAATCCCATACACCAATTCTATCAAAGGAATTATTTTAGACAAAATCTCTACAGTAATTCCTTTGATAAAGATATGTCTACAATAATTCATACATGGTAAAATTATTGACAAAAATAAGATAGTATAAGTCCCAAAATAATAAGTCCTAAAAGGATATCAAAGATAGTCCCCAAAAACATAAGTCTAAAAACATAAAACTTGAAGTAACAAACTTGATAGAAAAAAAAGATTTAGTATATGAAAACATAATATCAATTCTACTCTACTAAAATATGAAAGGCCAAATCATGATCTTTTCCCAAAATTTGTATAAACATATAGGAGAGGGGGCTCAAAATCAAGATAATAATCTAAAAAAAAAAGTGGGTCCCCATTTCCTATGGAAAGAAGGGGGGTGTTGGGGTACAACAACGATGATTCCACATTTGTTAATACTTATAATTTTAGGAACTAAGGGTTCATTTTTTAGGTTTTTAATAGTTTTTTTAAGAAGGTGGGGTTGATATATAAGGTTACCTTGTGTGTATCTAAGGGAGGGGGGGGGGGTAGGGAGTATTAGGATTTTTCACTCCCCATTGAGTGGTTTGAGAATAATTTTTTAATTAAAAAATTTGGTTTTGCATTTTCATCATTTGATTTGGAATATTAGTTTGAAAATTATCCATTTGATTCATGGTTTGTAACATAATTTGATTAGTGATAATAGTGGACTGAATAGTAGAAGCATCATAAAATACACTAGAGGTAAAACTAACTTGAGTATGAACATGGGTAGTTTGAGTAGGCATGTTGGAGGAAATACATACCATAGTATTTTATATACTAGGTAAGGTAAAATAATATGAAGTAGAGAAATTTGAAGGCATGGAATAATTCATAAGGTGACTAGCCCCAAGACTCATAAAAAAGTTGTGTGGGTGAAGGGGGACATTCAAGGTAAGGTCCCATAATGAGATTATATATATTATCATGGGGTCCTTAAATTAATCTTTAAGTTTTTTTTATGAAGAAGATCATTTTAAAATTATATTCAATATCACTTTCATCCTTGATAATATGCATTTTTCGATGATAGTTAAGTGGATCCATGGTTTTAGAAGGAGGTGGACCATAGTTTTTGGTTCTAGTGGCCACATAAACATTGTGTACATCAATTTTTTCTATGGAGGTATAAGGAAGGTGAGAATGATGAATTTTGAGGGTGTACTGATATTCATCATGGCATTTTGATTTTCTATCTTCATTTCATAAAAAATGTAAATTATGAATGTTACAACCGGATTGGGTCTTTCTAAAGAAACATAAAAAAATTTACTTTAACTTTAGCGTACTTTACATATAATTTTCTTCATTAATTGACATAATCATTTACTATTTGGTAGCTAAATCATTTAAAAACACCATGTCTAAAAATTACAACTAGGCCATTAGTTAAGTTTAATATATATAGATTTCAAACAACATTTAACAGAGTAGAAGATAAAATCCATCTCAAAATGCATATGTTGAGTGAATGGTACAATAGTACACTGAAATAATCCATTT